>OY728164.1:1973749997-1973974141 GCA_963277665.1 Viscum album | reverse complement strand
ACTAGTTCTCACTCTGAGGTTCCTTTATAAATTGTTGAATGTCTCTAACCTTTTTAAAAATTTCCTCAACTAGGTTATTTCAAAATAATATTCTTTTTCAAACTTCATTCCAGGATAATGTAGTTCCTCCCTTTCTACTATATATGTCTTCATTATGATCCATTATAATTCTATAATTTTTGTTATTATTATATGATATTTCCATAAAACAGATGTATTCATCCAAACCACATTTGAAATCCATAGTAAATGCCATCATCACTTCATTTAGTTTTTGAAAAATACACTCTGAATGACCAATTTTTGGAGGATAATTTTATATAATGAAAATAAAAATCTATCCAATGCTCGCTGAAGACATTTCTAGGACATCAAGGTAAACAACAAATTCAAATCAAATGAAATGAAATGTGGTACACCATGAAACAATACCACTTCTGAAATATATATCAAGGAATTTTTTCAGGAGATAAATATTCTATAATGTAAATGATGTGTGATGACATTTTATGGCGATTGACTACATCCAATATGTAATTGTTCCCAATAGCCATTTTGGGGATTCCATTGGAAAAAAACGTAGTGATTTTCCCATTTCCATTGTTTTATGTATAATTTTTGTAACATCGACTTATAATTTTGACTCTCAAATACATTTCTCTCAAATAAAATGAATCATGATAAAAAAAACTATAGCATGTATCTTAATACTATCCCGACATGAATTCTATATTAAATACACTGACACCATTGTACTTCCAATATTAATTGGCAATGATGATCTATGAGAATTATCAAAAAAATTATTATTCACAACTAGTATGGAGGGGTCACAAACAAGGTTCATAAATTTTTTTAGTCCATCATAATCATGGTTATCCTTAAGACCATTCCGAAAATTTAATAGTATAAATAAATATTCTTTCAACTCCTCTTTAATTCTTACATGGATATATGTTTAAAACACAATTGATAAAGAAAATATTATGGTCCACTATTTTATATTTCATTTTAAAACATTTTAAATTGTATGAATACATTATCTTTTTTTCATCATCATAGATAAGGTTTCATGATCATTTATTATAAATGGATCATTCAATATATTTTCATTCATCGTGTGTAATACTATTGACTAGTTATAATTTTTTTCAGACCATTCATTCTACTATGAAACCTATTCAGATATATTCAAGAGAATATGTTCACTAAAAATGATGATATATATTTAACAAACCATTCCCAGTAATGATAACACCCCTATTTCACAAATCCAATAATTACCAAATCTTATTGTAAATAATGAGTGGGTAATTTTGTTCATTAACATTCTAATTAATGTGGCTGAACCTACACCCATATGAATTTTCACGAGGAATTATCATAATCCCTTATTTTATCCATCACTATTAATTGAAAACCTTCTGCAATATATGATAATGGGAGATTAGTTTTTCTAATTAGCTTTCTCTTTAGTTCCATGAAATATTAATCACATTAATCAATCCAAATGATCATGAATATATTCCATGTTAACTTGATAATTGGATTTAAATTATGTCAAAAAATATCCATACACCATAAAAAATATTTATGAAGACAACAGAAACTATGGGACATAGTAACAATGTTTTTCTGAGAGTAATATTCTATAGCTTCTATATTAGATTAATCCCATAATTTAACCTCACCTAAGATTATATGAACAAAAAATAATGTTTAATATATCCAAAACTAAAGGATTATAAATTTTTTTTTATAGTTTTTCCTTCCTTTGGGTCAGTATCAAATTCATGAACTGTTATTCTTCCTATGCCATGATCATTGAATATATAATAATATCATCAGTAAAGACTAAAAAACTGATCTAGATTATTGATAAAGAATCTATTAATTAAATCTACAGAGATAGATGGGAAATTAGTTAGATCAAAATGAATCATTATACATTTCTAGTGTCCGAACCTTATTCAGAATGTCTTCTTTGGTATCCTACTTCTTAAACCATAAATATATAGAATGGGGGTTAATCGTAGAAATTTATCATTCCCCGGGATGTTTAGAAAAAAACATCAATATGCGGTATATGATAGTTTTTCATGATAGAGATCTATGGATTATATTGATAATCAATGCAAAGTCACATTGATCCATATTTATTCATAACAAAAAGAATGGGTTCACCCTATAGTGGAAAACATTACAGAATTAACCAAATTAAATGATTGTCATGGAGTTTATTTTTCAATACCTAAAACACAATTTTGTTTATTCTATATATTTTATTTGGTGTATGAGTAGATTCATCTAAGAGTTGAACTAAAAAAAATCAACTTCACATTTTGGTGTAAGAACATAAAATTCTATTAGAATGAAATCGTTAATCTCTAAAAATATTTGCATATAATTGATTTTTATTTTCTCTCAAACCATCAATAATAAAGAAACCCTTTTAATTAGAATATATTCCAAAACTATGGACGTTATTTCCATTAGAAATATATAATTATCATAGAACAAATATATAATCATATTTTTTTAATATAAAATGAGACTGCATTTCATTGAAAATTATTGTGTGATTTATGTAAAAAAATATAATACATGCCTAAAATAACATCAACCTCAACCAAATGGATCATATAATATTTTAATTGAAAGAATTTCCACCATATTCATCGAAAACTGAATTATGGACTTCAGATGTGTTAACTGTACCATTATGGGTTTTCATTGTTAATTCAATATCTAATCATTGAGTTGGTACTAATGTACCCCTGAAATATTTATAAAAATTTTACTAGGTTGAAGAATAATAAAAATCGGTATTATAAGTTCTAGAGTGGATGATAAGTATACCATTCAACTTGACGTAATCACATCCATCATCGAAAAGTTGGATTACTTGTTATTTATTTTTTATGTTAGATTAACAAATTTTCAAAGATATTAATTATAATTAAACATCATATTTGGGAATCATTAATAGTTATTACCATACACCTTTGATTTGAAACACTTTAATAAGGGTGGTAAATTAAATGGTGATTTATAATTATTCAAATCATTAGATAACTTATTCACATCTCATTGGAATTTATTCACATGATGTAAATCCTGTTTAAAAAGACATTTAGACCCATTAAGACAACATCATCCATGATTTCTTGGAACCACATTTCTCATAATGAATATATCATCTTATTCTCTACATAAATTTTGGAATTTTCCCAAATTTTAATTATTCATTTCATTTCCAAACCGTGTGATTTATTTGGAATTCAATTATAAATTTCCACTGTGTTATGACATTAAATTATATTTTCCATTGTACATAATTTTCTTTGGATAATCCCAGTGGGATACATAGTTTTATGACACTAATGAATCAATTAACAATAAATTGGTGTTGCAATATAATGCCTAAAGGTTTACTTAAAAGGAATCTAAAACTATCAACATTGGTAGCATTAAATTCATCATCATTTTATATTAAATCAAGGAAGTCATTCACCATTTTTTTATAATGAATATTTTTAAGGTTAATTTTTAAAAATTACATTTAAATTCATCGCACATGGTGGATAATGTTTTATCTTGTTCCCTCTTATTCTTGTTAGGATACCACAGTTTATCATTTCACCCTGCATGTGACAAACAACCAAAACTATAATCCATGATTCAAACACTACAAAATAGAAAATATTTTTTCAAAAGAACGATGCTTATATTTTCAATTAGTTTATCATTTTAATAACAAAATAAAGGTGGATTTTTCTTTATGAAGGACTCAAAAAATTAGTATTCCATATTTTCATGTTTTTTAGACCGACATGATTCATATCTTGATATTCTTATGTGATAATAAATATGATATAGTACATTCCAGATCTTACAAAATTTGGTATCTTGGGAGGAAAATAATTTCAATGTCTATTTCATTCATCATTAACATGATTCATGTGGGTTCAATCCATATATTTTACCTAAAAAGGGATTGGGTAAGAAATATTATTCATACAGAGAAACCAAGAAATTCATGAAAACCCATTTCCATGATTTCTACATCATGACACATTTTATTAATTTATGACACAATAGGTTTAACCATGGTAATTTATGAAATTTACCAAAACATTGGTAATTAATATTTAAACTGATTTATACATAGGTCCCTTTGTAAAGCATATTCACCCTAGTTACAAATGTTTAACTACAAATTTCTATGAAATATTTTCAAGATACATATACAAATCATACATAAATATATGTTATTTTTAGTTTAATATTATTTAAAAAACATGATGGTCCGTGCAAAAATAATATTAGTCTAGTGAATTTGGAAACACGAATTGATAAATAGTGATTTAACATGTGAACCACATCATCTCCTTCATAGTTAATTATAAATAGACCCCTTTATAGATATATCGTACATAATAAGATTCGTTATAACCAGGGAAGAGATAAAATTTGAAAGGGTGAGTTCTAATACCCATTATGGAAAAACAATAGATATATATACTATCATATAATCCTAAAATGAGAAAAATTGTATGAGAAAATGAGTATATCATTTTGAATCCATTCCTATCATGTCATGTAACATAATTATTAGTCATGTTTTAAATATTCACATTTCATAATACATCAATCATATATTAATAATGGAATATAATCCATGACCGAATAATATATTAACGTGATAAATAATTATGGATTACAAAGAATCATGCATATCTATATTTCATCAATACCCCGTAATGCATTCATAACATCTTGGACATGGTCTTACAAACAGTGTATTCTCTTCAGGAATTGGATGACCTCTTATGTAACTTGTTTTGGGCTTGGGAAAACATATATATAACCCTTTAAGATAGAGCTCAATAATCATTACCCAATGAGTTATAGAGAAATATGGGTCCAACCCATCACATAATAAAAATAATAAATTTTTGTATTAAAATACAATAAAAAATTATTAATATCAAATCAATTGAAAATAATTGAGTTTCATATGAATACCAACATTTCATTAAAGTATAACAAATGGAATGTAAATTAGTTTCATAAATATATTTTGATCATAAAAATAATCCCTATAGAGAAACCATTAGTAGGATGTAATTGCATCAAAAATCCAATAAGTCATATGTGACAATAATGTATTTAATCATATATTGAAATATATCTTTAATGACCATTTATATCATTTAAGAGTAAAATATCCTTTCGATTATGAAATCAGTTCAATAAAATCAAGAAATTAATAAAATATTGAAGAAATAAATTTCTATTAAAATAAATATGTAATATTTTAAAGTAATCATTAAATAAATAACATGAAATGATTGAGGTAAAATATATTCCTACCCTATACATTTAAATAAAAATTTGAATTTATAATTGTGAACAAATAAAAAATTACATTGTTCGAAAAAAATAATGAAGATTACTTTTAAAACAATTTTGGAAAAAATATATAGAGTACAAATGAATTTAATTAGGAACTATATAATTGTAAATTAATATATTAATTTCTTTAAAAATGCTTGGATATGGATAAATAATGTTCTTCGACCGAAGAGTGAATAAATGTAAATATTCCTTAAAAAATACACAATCTCTTAAAAACATATGATTCGGAAAATGAATGAAATAATTTTTTTAAGAAATAACCCAACGAGTGGGAAATCAATATTATTCATGATAGTTAGATAATATTATTTCATAATCAAAATAAATATCCATAAAAAAATCTAATAAATAGTGATATTTTAACAAAAAAATCTTTAATATATTTCCATCTTTTTTCTAATAAGTTCGTCAAATGAAATAGAATTTTATTGATATTTAAATTAAGAAAAATATAATAATAATTTTAATAATTTATATTAATTTCAAATATGAATAAAACAGAAAAGAAAAAAGTGGGGTATAAGTCATGTGTCCCATATAAAAAATGGGTGACAAAAATCCATTACCTTGAGTTCCACTCACTTTGAATGATTTCATACATCAATTATAACAATGTTAAATATATTTTAATTCAAAAAAAAGATAAGATAAATGTTTATTATTTAAAATATATTCATTCTATATATTTATTTATAGTCATCTTATTTATAGTGATAAAAAATTAATTACACCATTCATGGACATGGTAGGTCATAGGTATACATGAACATTGTTTTTATTTTTAAACAGATGGAATGAAAGAAAAGTACATAACAATTCAAATTTATATATTCTTTACTATATTAAATAAATCATATATATCCGTCATACATATCCTATTTAACATCTATGTAAAATTGAAATAAATAATGAATCCTATTGCTTTGTGGTTGTGGTAGTCACCATGTACCAATGAGCGAAGTAGTTGTTTTCTATCTATTTAGAATTTAATAAGGATACTATATGTAATTATAATGACAAATTTACAAATATGTCACTAAAATAATATATAATTTTTAATGTCATCTTAATATTGATCCTTTAAATATTGTGATTAAAAATTAATTAAACTGCTTCGTTGAGAAATTAACATGTTTGTTTTCACATGCTATACATTCAATTAAAATTTGTTATATAAATGAAGTATAACAATAGTTTCATAATAATAATAACATTTAATAGTATTTATTACATATACCTAAATACATTATTATTATAAATATAATTTAGGTTGAGAAATTATAAGAAAAAATATTGAAAGAGGTCAGCTAAGAAAACTACATCTATTGTAGAAGACCTCCATTGGATAAATTACTAAGGAACACATGGAATAATATTTGCGGAGTGAGAACATCCAAATATTGAATAAATATATTAAGAAAATTATAACATATTAACTTTTTTGGTTCAAGTATCAATTTGGTAAAATTGATAGATAAAGGGGTGACCTTTAATAAGGTATAGATAGGACACACTTGTAATTTCATAAAATATTTAATTATAACAATGTCATTTTCAATCCAAATGGCTCCAAATGTACAATAATTGGATATAAAATAAATTTTTTGACTATAATGTATCCCTTTTCCCTCTATTATGATTTTTTATGATTTGGTATACTTTATTAGAATATTAATTTTATAAAATATCATTAATGTCGATTGTGATTGTACTATCATATTTTGAAATAAAATAATTTATTAAAATTTTAAAATTATATTATATTTATATGAAATAAAGGTAATATTCCATAATAATTTAAAATTTTCATGGAACACATTTATTCAATTAAAATATAATACACATAATTTTTTAGTCATTAATTATAATTATTTAATTCATGAATTATCTTATTAATGTTTCATTATAATTTAATGTAATTATATTATTTCTAACATATATAAATAAATTTATATAAAGACAAAAATTTAGTTATTGTGAAAATTTCTCTCAAAATTTGTTAATAACTTGTGTTACCCTATGTGAATATATAAAATTTATTAAAAATTATGTGATTTACACTTCGTAACAATATTTCTTTTTAATATTATAATTTTTTTAAAGAAAAACGTGTTAGAAAAATAAATTTAGATCATATGGATATAAGGGTATAATTAAATTAATCATATAACAATTTAGATGAAAATTTATGCCCATATTACTTAATTATCATATTGATTAAACAAATTTACCCTCTATCGAGGAGATACAATTTACCATCATTAATAATAATTTATCTATAAATAAAAGGATCCTCTTTAAAAAATTTAAAAAACTTAATTTTTAGTATTCTTATTATTTAGTAAATTTAAATTCCTTTAATTAAATGAATTTAAATTTAATATAAGTATGTATAACTAGATAAAAACATATTTTTAGAAAAATTAATTTTGGAATATACAATATTTGTTTTTATCCCATGAAATGAAAAATATTTGATGACTATTTAAGAAAACTAATTGAATATACTATATCTACATTCAATTAAAATAATTCACCAGTAATGATAAATTTACCTTATTTTGATAAAAATACATATTGTGACTAAAAACAATTTTAAGAAAAATTTCTTATTTAATTTTAAATATTTTTTTATCATCTCTAAT
Organism: Viscum album; assembly: GCA_963277665.1. Taxonomy (NCBI): domain Eukaryota; kingdom Viridiplantae; phylum Streptophyta; class Magnoliopsida; order Santalales; family Viscaceae; genus Viscum; species Viscum album. The sequence goes on along the minus strand of OY728164.1, from coordinate 1,973,966,075 downwards.
TAATTGATAATAATTTATTTAATTCAATAAATGTCTAACCCATCAATTTTCATAAATTAGTTTGTCTTATTCATACATACCAATGAAATTTATATGTTATATCATATAATATTATTATTATATCAATTATATAGCGTAGTTTGTTTAGACTTGTTATTCCATGTAATATAAGATGTCATTTAAATAAAATTATTCAAAAATAATATTTATAATGCCTTTAGGGTTAAAGGTAAATAATTAACTATTTACCATGAAATAATCTCTATAGTGATCATATACTAAGGAAAAAATGTAAGGGGGACTGAAACAAATCTACTATGACTGTCTTGGAATTGGGGATTCACTAAAGAAATGATTTTCTATGCTTACATTAGCTCAGAATAATTATATCGCATGGTTCCGATATCTTCCATGGGATGGTAATTGATTATTTTTTATTTCAGACACTTAAATCGTATATATTTTGATTGTAAAAGTGTTCTCAATTTTTCATTATTATGTTCTCTGAAATTTGGGTATTATTATATATTTTCAAGAACATATTCTAATTCTCGTATTATTATCATATGAGAAATTATAATCATTGATTGATAACTCTTAGGTTTACTCTTATAATCTAGGATCACCTATTATTATTTTTCCTATTCCCAAGTATTGTTTAATTTTTTTAGTATATTATATCTATGTGTTATAAATTTCGTAAGGAAGTTAATGGTATATATTTTTTATGATTTTTGTAAATTTTTTTATATATCAAATTATCCTAGGACTCTGAATCATTGGGGATTTGGAACATATCATTTTTATATGTAGGGAATATTCAAATAAGAAAATGTTGTATTTTTATGTTGAATAGAGGGGTCTCATTATTCCTTAAATAGGATTTCAAAATATCATAACAACTAGGTTTTTTACTCTAGGTAAAACCAATAACGTTTATAAGTTTCATATATCTATATATATATTAAATCACAAATCTATTTCATTGAACATTCAAAATTGATTAGTATATAGTGGAATTTGTTATAGTATGAAATTAATGTGATCTATGAATATATAAATTCTCTTGTGGGAATGTGGTCATTTTTTTAATTGTCTATTTCATTAAAATTTTACATATTGGAAATGAGATATAAAATATAAAAATGATGAAGATATGGTTACATAAATTCTTCCCTTTGAATGGAATAAGAGATGAAACATGTGTAATATAAAATAATATCCAACTTGATAGATTCAAGAGACTGCTTGGAACAATTAATTATATGTGCATAAATGAGATATTGTGTAATGTTTAGTATCTAATTAACCAATAAGAGATTGATCCCAATGTAAAATGATTTTCATATTTCCGTGAAAAATGTGCTCAAAAAATTGATAGATATAGAATGAAAATGATTCAATATGTGTCATCAATTAGGACCATCGTGTATTAAATTCTATATAGAAAACAATGATAATCAATCATAAATAATTAGTTCATTTCATATTTATTTTAATTAATTCCAAAATAAATAAATAAAATGTTTATTTGTTTAGTGAGTTGAATACAATATATAAAATATCTTATTTTTTAACACTTATAAGCATTTATCTAGAACCATTCATCACCATTACCACTTCTAGATATTTCATATGATATAATTATTTATATAACATTGGGAACTAAAACATAATAATATAATAGAACAAATTAATAATAAGTTAAATATATTTTTTTAGTATTAATGGTTATATAATAAATATAATCTAAATGAGGAATAATGTAGTAAAATTAGATAACAGTTTTGTGATATTATCAGTAATAGAAAAAATGATTTATGATTATTGATAATGGAATAGGAATATAATAATAATCAATGGTAAAAACATGTCTTGGGAATATATGATTAACTTTTAATAAATACATTAGAATCCATAATATATATTGAACAAGGAATATAAATAAAACTAATAATAAGTTGAAAATATGGGACAATTTAGTCAAGTAGTGGAAGAAACATTAGACATAGAAAATAGCTTAAATAAATCAATGTATCTACAACATTATATATTGAGAAAAAATCCATGTATGTCTACAAATTAGGGTTATGAAACAAATCCATCTATGTACACAAATTTATTTCATGAAAAAATACTAGTATATATGCATATCAATATCTAGAGAGATTTAAATCTTGAACTAATTACTTTTATGGTGATATATTACCCACCCATCATCATCTATACAAATGATTTTCATTTAAAATCAAAAATATTACTCTAATCATAAAATATCAATTGGATTGAAAATTATTTTCATAACTTTTACAAATTGAATCTCATGAAAAGAATGATCATTAGAAATATGAAATAATATCATACCAAAATAGAATATATCAGGTGATTGATGAACCAAAAATACATTAGAGTTTAATCCTTTTAAAATGAATGGGAAATCAAAAAAATTAATTTTTCATAAAAACCATTTCTTAATGTCATCATTAAGAAAACTTGGAATTTCATGTAACTTTCCAATAATCATCTTTTTGAAAATAAATATGAATCATCCTAAAGACATATAAAATAAAACAAAATCCAATCATGTTACATTGAAAATAAATAAAAAATATATCAATATGTAATGTATAATGTAAGAATATATAGTAATTGAAATGAAATCCATAGAAATATTTGAAAAATCCTTAATTGATAACACATGTTATTAAAATGAAATCACTTTTTTATTAAAATAAATTAAAATTTAATGATCATTGGAGAAAATAAAAATTATAATTTCATCTTGGGATAATTGAACATTGGTGCGATGTAAAAACATCAATATGGGCTATGGATCCAAGATAATAGGTGACAATTAATATTAATAAAATATAATTTATTAAAATTATGGATTCATTATAGAAGGATAATATGATGTGAAACATGATTTCACAAAAAATAAATGTGGAAATAAATGTTAACATTATCAAAATTTAGAATTAATCCAATATGAATGTATTTTTGTCAAATAGATGTTATTATAACTCACATGAATGTCTTGAGTCATGACAATCCCATCCGACCTATGTAATAATTCAATAAATTATCCATAAATGTGATGTTGAGTAATTAAAATTACAAAACATAAAATAAAATATAAATCATGATATATTATATCGAATTGTATTCATTCAAAACACATATATTTTAATTGGTTCACAAATATGAACTATATATCAATGAATATAAAATGATATGAAATCCCTTATATTTACCTATGATTTCAATAATTCACTATAACCACCTATATCAAAAAATAAATGTCATAATATACTATTCTAATAACATAAACAATTATATAACTATTTATAAATTACAATTATATATACTCAATACATGTATACTAGTCAGAGGTCAAATATTTTTAAAATTTGGTGTTTGAAATTTTGACCGTTTTGAATTGGTTTTGGGATTGATGTATTGTTCATCATTATTATCCTAAATATGTTCATTATTAGATCCTCATAGGTATAATACTGAGGTTTCAAAATATTTTAAAATTTTAAACATTAATTTATATGTTGTTTTGGTCATGATTTGTGATGGTGGAAATTATGATGATTTCATTATCTGGAATCAATGAATAAAAGGTGATATATTAATAAATTCACTATTTATTGATAGTAAGACACCGAAATATTTTAAATATTGAATAAAAAAATATAATGTTCTTAAAATAGAATAAAACACACCATAATCATCAAAACACAAACATTAAAAAATAAAACATGTATGTCTTAAAAATAGCATTTAATAATGTAATAACCTGGATTGTGAATCATCATTTTGTGTATCGGTGATTCATGGGAGTCGGAATCAATGTGGCAAGGGCTTTGGCATCGGTGAATCAGTGGTGTCGGCATCGGTAGGTCATAGCATCAGTAGTTCAGGGCATCGGTAGGTCATGATGTTGGTAGGTCAGGACATCAGTAGGTCATTTGGTCGGTAGGCCATTGTATCGGTCGATAAGCATTGGTAGCTCACCCAACAGTGACTCAGTATCAACGACTCTCCCATCTGTGACTCATTTTATGTTTTCCGATTTTTCCCAGTTTCAGCGGTATTACATTTTTTTCTCCATTTAAGGTGAATCTATCAACTCACCTCCATCCAATGGCATATCTCCACCATTTTTGAGGAGAATTTTTGAATCGAAATTAATTGCAACGTGTAAAACCACTATGCATGTGGTCAATAGACAATCTGAATTTTAGGTACTTCTAAATGGTCTCACTGATTTTATGATATGGAATCTTCTTAAGATGAGATCCTCTCTTCCTTCTTCCTTTTCATTTATATAGTTTCACCTAATGTAACACCCCGAGCTTCCACGATACGATTCTCATTCAATAATACAATAGCTTGCATTGTACGCAACTTCGAGTTCTAAAACACTGCGACTAATCAAAGTAGCCCTTATGAATAGTAATAACCACTTTTTAAAATTATAGAAATTTTATATTTCAAAATGGACTTCATTTTTGGATTCGGAATATTGAAATTAGCCTATGTTGAATTTTTGGTATTTTTCTGAGAACTTCTAATTTTTTATGAATAGTGAAAAATACATTAAAACAAATTTTTAAATCAAAAAAATTTATAGTGAAAAATAATACTATTTAGTGGATTTAATGTATAATTAGAATATATTTTTACCATTTTATCGAATGGTGGTCATTAGAATAAATTTAACATTGAAATCGGACATAAACAATTGCCAATCTTTTGATATAAATTGTTTCTTAGAAACACGCCATTTTTTATAACAGCGGGAATTAATTATAAAATTAATTAATGCAACTTATATGTTTGGAATTTTTTAAAATAGACATCATTTTTGAATTCGGAATATCAATCATAGCTTAGGGTGAAATTTTGGCATTGTTCTGAAAAACTTCAAATTTTAATGAATAGTGAAACCACTAAGTGGTAGTTAAATAACTGAATTTTCATTTAAATGAAACATTACCACTTCTGTGATTTGATTTTCAAAAATCCGACATACATGGTTTTCATTAAGAAGTAAAATGTGGTTCAATGAGATTAAAATAATTTTTTGGTGAATAGTAACTTTTAAGTTCTTAATCGCGATTAGAGGTAATTAGTGTAGTTTAAGGTACAAATAATGTTTTAATAACATGAGATGAGAATGAAACTTGTCCTAATCCTATTGGATGAGTCATGGCCGACCAAGGAAACCAATGGGTCAACTTGGAGACCCCATGGAGCCACTTTAGTTGGAAAATGACATTATTATATATTTATTTAATGTTAAAATTAAATTGACACAAACATGAGTTGTTTTACTAAAACAGTTTTTAAATGGGGTTACACAAGTACAAATTTTGACTATAAATATTAATTACAAATCTAAAAACATTTCCTACATCATAGTATTTTTTTTATAATTTTTAGACTTTAAATAAAATAAATTATTTATGACATCATTATGATGCAGCGATGACCTCATTATTTAACGATTTTAATAAAATGAAAATATAATGTAATATCCAAGGCTTACACTTCTCCAAATACTATTGGATGGGTAGATTGCTTACCCTTATCACCTTATACACTAATTATATAAGTTTGGGACCTTTAGAATCCGAAAAGAATTGTGTAATAATGTAACATTTCAATCTTTCTAAAAGATCCCCTCCTCTCCACTTATAAAAGGCCCCCACCTCTCCCACATTATTCACACCTTCAAGCCATTTGGATAGGCCAAACTCTGCCCAAATACTCTCCCAACTTCCCCCTCTTACTCCTAGAAGCCTCAATTTGGTCAGAACTCTTCTCAAGGAAGCCTTTGGCTCAAATCAAAAAGAGTTACCTGATTTTGAGGTAATGTCTTCTCTAATGTTGTTTTGTTTTATTTTTCTTCTCCAACCCCCTAAACTCTTTTTATTCATTTCTTTTGTAACAACACCAGTATCCTCAATATACTAGGATGTTGTTATAAGATGTATTCGAGCTACACATACACACACCTACATCTAATGGTTAAAGAACATACGGCTTCTGTGGATGGCGAATTTCTGCCTCACGAAACGATGATTGTTCAACACTCATATAACACCTTCAAAGCTGGCCATTAAGATGTCACTATATTTATATATGATATATAATGTGTTTATGGTTTACTTATGCTTCTGTATTTATGGCATACTTTATTATTTCCATTATGGGTAAAACGCGATAATTTCATTTTAGGAAGTGCGGACTACCGCCCCCTCAAAGTGATTTGAATCGTTAATGCCATATGTGGGATGTATAAAGGATGGATTAAATGGTATTATACACTATATTATACTGTAATTATATTATAAATTTATATCATTATGATTCTGTTCCATTAAATACAAAATAGAAAAGAAAGTAGCGTTCATGCGTACGTACGACTTACCGTCTCCATGAACGGTGCATTTCATTTCTTACCTATAAATGTTACGTGACATTATGAATGAATGTATATACTAAATATATATCATATATATGATATATACATCATGAATATAATTCTGGATATAATGGATATTTCACCACATGAACAACTTGAAATTATAGGAAGTTTATTTTTGACTCAAGTACCAAAGATCGACAAAACGACCGTTATTAACTTAAATAATTACATAATGTTCATAACATGGTAATAAGGGATATGAAAGGAATAATGAACATGAAAAAGTTTCTTAAGTAAATAGTAATTAACTCTATTTTATTATTCATGAGGTTAAAGAACGGTCGAGTCAGGACAGGACGCAAGGTAAGGGAATTTCTTAACCCAACTTCCATTCTATGGGTTAATCTCCTACTTTCAAATTATGTCATGATATTATTATGTCCTATTTTGTATTTTTACTTTCTTTATGTGTACCTATAGTGAATACACATAATAGATCTATTTTATTTTAAAAATGATCTATTTAAGGACTTCGTCTCGATCCCCTTTCATTGAGGCATATTTGGTTTTATACACAACTTTCTTTTATACTGTGTATAAACCCCTTTGACTTTTACGTTTATTCAAAAGGAATCTTTTTTATACGAAGCGATTTGCTAAACGACAAAAGGGAATTTTTTTCTTTCTGTACTTAAACGGCGACAACGACTTCTCCACCGCCGTGACCATTATTTGAGTTTCGGCTTCCTCTACAAGCAATCATTTTTTTTAATGAAAAATAAATACAAAGTTTTAACATTCTTTTATTTTGGTATTGAAAATGGTTTTGAAAGCATTTTTATTATATAAATGTGTTGTATTGATATCTTGTTATTGAAATGTGGAAATTTTATGTTTCCTTTATGCATGTTTTATGTGATACGATTATGTTATGGTTTACGATATGTTTAAACCTATTCATATGAGGAATGCATTGGACATAATAAGTGATGGGTGGATCCCGCTATAGCTCCTCGATGCATCGGCAGGTCTCATGAGACAAAATATTGTCTTGGAAAGAGGCCTTAACAAAATCTTATTTGTGGTCTTGGCATGAGGCCTTGGCTACGTGGTTATGATAATCTGGAATTATGCATTCCATCATTTTGAAAGTGGTTATTGATATTGCATGTGATTATTCAACCAGTAGAATATCCATGTGAATAAGTAAATGGAATTATCTCATTTTACTTTTTCCATATTTTGTTGATTTTAATGTTTAAAAGGCTTTTGTTTTAGTTATACATTGCCTTAAATGATAATGTTTATTTATGAAAGCTTCTTCTATATTGTTAACCTTACTGAGCATCTGAGCTCACCCCTTTCAATGTTTTAATATTTTCCAGGATGTGAAGAAGTATTTTATGAATGACCTGCAGGGATAGTCCGAAGAGGATAGAAGTGTGGACTATGGAGACTATGTTATTATAGTTTTTCACTTTGTGATGTAATGTAACATTTATGAATGTATCTAGTGTTTCCAAGGCTACTAAACTAATCGGTCTTTCGAGACTTGATCTTTTTTGATCATGCCAATGTTACGAAGTAATGTCCCGGCTCTGGGTAGCTGGGGTTGGGGCGTTACACCTAAAAACTTATTTCCAAGACGAGTTATGTTCCCGGGTTTGAGACCATTATTCTCAGCCTTGGAGTTCTACTTTTAAGTCTCTCCATCCCCTTTTCATGGAGCAAGAAGGAACATCGATCATTATTCATCAAAGTACGGATTTTATTTTCTTATCTATAATTTGGAATATAGCGGGGTGGGTATATTAATGGTTCATTGTAAAGATTGACCAGATACTATTCATAAAAGTATAATGAAATAATAATTTAATATCATAAAAAGATAAATCTATTAAATAAAATAATGTAATTTATGTGTTTGATGTTGGTTTCCTATTTTATTTTGTTACCATTGATTCTTTTATGGACGTTGTGGTTGTATGCCTTCAGAAAATCATGCTTATTGGTTGCATTTTTCTTATAAACATGTGTTGTTCAATTTAATTATGATTTTCTTGATGTTTATATGAATCATGAAATATGATTAATTACATTAAATAGGTTAATTAAAGGGATTACCCATGGTCAAACTTGTTCTGTGATCACCCAGGTTACACTAAAGTGGAAATTAATGAACTCATGTTGGTTAAATTTGAATCCCCAAGGATTGATTCATTTTCATATGTAATGTGTGTTATAGTTTTGGTTATCTGGGATTGGTTTGTGGGGTGGTATGTGGGGTTGTTTCAGTGTCTCAGTCAGAGAGATTGATTGATTGTGGATTGGGCGAACTTTTAGGCAGCCGAACTGCCATTTTTTTGTGTTGTGGTCATGAAGAGACATCATGTAGTGGCATGGTGGGATAGTTGTGAACATGTTATGCAGTAGGACTATATCTAATAATTTTTTGGGTAGGGGGTTACAAGGATATTCTATGAGAGAAGGAATGGGTGGTATCACATTTAAGAATGATAAATGTCTGTAGTTGAATGAGGATGTGAATTTGGACTACTAGTCTAGTTCTGTGATATTGTGTAGTGGGACTGCAATTCAGTTTTGTTCGTTGCTTAGTATTGTTTAATTTTTAATTTTTTCGGAGGTTTTAGTATAATATAATGTCATTACCCTTAAATAAATAAATGTAAATTGAACAAAATGGGGGTTGTGTGTATGTGTGGCAATGGTTTTGGTATGGATGACCATGTAGGGGTAGCTGTAAAAGTGTTGCCAGTGTGGGATTATTTTCTGATCATTTGATACTCGGAGGATGGGTTTTAGTGTTTTATTACATATATATATAGTGTATTTCCATGTGAATTCAATATAAACCCCACCCTTATTGAGAAAAATGTGATGAACAAATCCATTTCATGGGGGAGGGTGTCTTTCTAAAAATCATGATGAGAGGATGGATTGTTGGTAACTGACTTTCTTCATCGCACCATATTCAAGATATTACTGCTCGAGCATATCCGAGTAGACATTAATGGTTTATGGATTACAATTGTCCAATATTAATCTGTCATGTGTTTCTTTTTTATAAGGGCCTAGATGTTTTCAGACTGGGTTTTCTTACTAATGTGTTTTTGGGATGAGGCACATGCATCTTTGGGCGAGCGGTTTGGTTGTTGAGGCCGATGTGTATGTGGGAATGGTTTTGTGCGGTTTGAGGCCCATTTGTGTGCGGGAATGTTGCAGCATTGTGCAACATGTGGTAAGAGTGGCAATGTCAAGATGTTATATCATTAGGAATGAGCAGTCAACTAGGATGAAATTGGTGTGGGGTTCCCAAATGATGATGTGCTTATATTATTACTTAACATGACTTGTGTTACTTGGGTGAGTGTTCCTTGGTGTGGTTGGGATGGTTAGTATTCCTTGGTATGTGAATGATGTTCTACTGTTCTCTCAAAGGGGCATTAGTATTTTCTCTCTCATGTGCCCAAGTACCTTTAGATTCCATACCGAGTATACTTGTATTATCACCCTACATATATAAATTTTTTTTCAGGTTTCTAGGAAGAGTTTCGAGACTGTGCTATACATTACTAGATCTAGTGTTGGGATAGTTTTTGTTTTTAATTATTTTATTTTCCTTGGTAAATTATTTTGGATTTTATGACATACCTTGTTTCAGGATTAGTTTTAAACATGCTTGGGAACACAGATTCTTGGTTTTACATTTACCATGAGTCATTGGTGTTGTTTGAATTTTCTATCTTTTATATATATATTGTTTTATATATAGGTTAATGCAATCCAATTATATGATATTCTATACCATTGGGTCTAATCACCACTTTGGGGTCTTCTAATGGCGGGACTCAGGGGGTCATTATCTATCCTTTATCTTGAGGAATGAAGGTCATTGAACCTTGACATCCCATCCCTCATCTTGGAGAAAGAGGGTTTTGAGAGAATGGTTTCAGAGGTAATTGTTGAGAGATACATTGGATTTGGGGTTTGTAATAGTTATGATTGAATGGGATGGTAGGGAAACAATGTTTTGAAATCGTGGTGCATGAAGTAGGCCAGGAAAGACTCGATAGGGCATGAGATTTTAGGTCCCCCTATGATCTGATGCAACGAATTTGAACCTTTTGAAAGACCACGTGAGGATACATTGATTGTAGGGAACACAACCAATATACTGTAAATTCATTATAAAGACATATTTTCTTGTGTATCTGGTGAGTGTTAAGAATTTAAAATAAGAAAAAAGTTAAAATAATATTTAAATGGGATTTCCTATACTATTTGGGAATATGAGTTTATTGTTTTATTTTTTAGCCATGGCACCCGGATGTCGTCCACAAGTCGTATGAGAAATTGAGTCCCAGTAGCATGATCTGGTTGATCAACGAAGGGCCAATCGAGGGGTGGATAATGACTAGTGGTATAAGCTCTTTCATGCCTTCCAACAACAGAATCTAGGAAAGTATATGGGTAGTGTATCATAAATGGAGACAGAGAGCTGCCATGAGGAGATGATGATTACATTCATCTATATATAGTATGTAAAATACTATAAGTTTTCTTTAGATGTGAGTAATGTGTGAGGAGAAATGCGTCAGTGTTGGATGCTTTACCTCAGGGAGATGAAGGACATTAATGTTTTGTGGGCTGACATTGAGAGGGAGTTCTGGGCAGAATTCCTTTCTTACACAATGAAGGCTAAGAAGATGAAGGATATTAAGTCCCTCCATCTTGGAAATATACCAATGTGGGAAATGGGGATCATGTTCAATGATCTCCTCTGTTTTTTCTACGAATCTCTTCCCGTATGAGGATTCCCGAGCGAGATGCATAGAGGATTCACTCAGACCTTCTCTTAAGTATGATGTAACACCCTTAACATAGCTGATTTACCTAAAGTATGATGTATAAGAGAAAATGGACACAACATTATGTGTGCCGGGAGAGGGCATAAAGGTGTTTTCGTCAAAGTTAAAGGTTATTCGCAGAAGCTCTCTAGCATCATGGCCTTCTTGGTTTCCGTTAGCCGGGTGTAGTCCTCAGCTGTTCCAGTTCCAATCTCTTGGTCCTCACCCTTTCCCAATGGGCATAAGACCGAGATTATTTTTATTTGACAGCCTTGGGATTATTCAAAATTAGTGCCCTATACATGTACATTACAGTTGGGGTAGGAAGTTCCCTCAACCACCTCAGCAGTAGCAGTTTCCAGCTAGGCCTTTCATGCAGCAAGGTCAGTGTGATCCCCCACCAATAAGGGAGTATAGTGATGGAGGAGGCTGACCTCAGGGATCTCTTTAGGGTCATTGACCTGGGCGTGGTCGAGAAGGTGGTTGAAAATATAGGGGAATAGGTGTTGGGAGTGGTTTGATATAATCCAATAGGTAGTAGTTTTAGTGAGGATAAAAGTTGATCGAATTACGAAGATCATGTTTAGTACTATTTCATGTTCATTGTTTGATTAATAATCTTTAAACTCTATTTTTTCAACCGTACTATCCCATGCTCTCGGACTAGGTGTAGAGAGACTAATCATTCCCCTAGTGTCGATTACATGAGTTGGAGGTCAGTCTAGCCTATTCGATGTTTGTCAAGGATTTAGTTTTTTGTCTGGGATACATCCGTCCAATTGGAGATCTCCTTCTACTACAGATGTAGCCAAACGATGTCATCATAGGAATCAAATTTTTGTTTCTTTTCATGCCATTATTGACTGATTCCAGAGGTGGGTCATGTTCTCAGATATGGGTAGAAAATGTGTAGATTTATTTTTAATGTGGAGCTTCTAGGAGGGAATCCGGTGTGTGGGGCCCCTTCTTTCATTGTTAGCTGAGATGTTTATTGAAATAGCAACCTCAAAGATAGAGGAAGATCTAGGGATTTTCATTTAGTTCTTATATGTATTCATTGATGAGTTTTTGACTCTACCCCCTCACCGTGATGTTGTGTTCATGATAGAATTACAACATGGTTCATGTCCGATTTTTATGGACCCCTATCAGATATCCCCTTACATGTTTCGAGAGTTTAGGATTTAGGTTGATGACCAGATAAACATGGGGTTTAAATGTCAAATGTATCACTATGGGGTTCTCAAGACTTGTTCACAATTAAGAAATATAATTGTCTCATATAATGCATAGATGACTAGAGACTGAATAATGATTAGTTTATGAAACATTACCCCCTTTCGAGGATTGAGGAACCTTTTGATCAGTTAAAAAGAGTATGTGGGTTCTCTAAGACCAACCTGTTGTTTGGATATCACCAGTTGAGGGTGAAGAAGAGTGACATCATGAATATTGGTTTTAGGCTCAGGGATGGGAACATTGCATTTGTGATCACATCGTTTGGCATTATGAACTCATTAGTTGTGTTCATTTTACTCAGGAACTCTATTTTCCAAGATTATTTGGGCTAGTTCATGCTCATTTTCATCGATGACATTATAATCACTCATGATTAGAGGATGATCATTCCCAACATCTAATGATAGTTTTAGAGCGACTACGACACCCGCAGCTCTATGGGACGTTGTCCAAGTGAAATTTATGGACATTAGAGGTGCACTTATTTAGACATGTGGTGTCCAAATATGGAATAGAAGGGGAGTTTTCAAATGTAGAATTGGTTGGTTCATGGGAAGCAGCCAAGAATGTAGAGGAGTATCATAGTTTCTTGGGTCTGGTAGGTTAATACCGAAGGTTCCTACCTGACATCTCTCAAGTTTCAACACATTTTACAGCTTTGACCAGAAAAAAACAGGCTTTCTTTTTAAGTGACCAGTTTCTAGGAATCTTTCAGTAATCTGAAAGGGAATCTGATCAATGCCCCAATAATGAAGTTGGTAGAGGAATGGTTAAAGTTCAAGGTTTTTTGTGATGCTTCTGGTTTAGAATTTGTGTATGTGATGGTGCAGCTGTGAGTATTATTCTCTTATGAGTCTAAGAAGTAAATTCACCATGAATGTAACTATTCCACCCATGACCAGGAACTTGCAGTGGTTGTATTCACACTGAAATTTTTACAGCATTAACTAATCAAAGAATTCATCATGGTCTTCACGAATCACAAGAGCATGAGGTATATCTTATCCCATAAAGACTGAAGCATGCATTAGCAGTGTTGGGTAGGGTTTCTTTTGGAAAACATCTTAGAGAACTCTAACACCACTGAAAAGGGGTCGGTGGTTGCTAATGCCTTGAGAAAGATTTCATTTTATGATCTAGTTCGGGAGTTCGCAGACTCTTGGATGAAAATGAGCGCTTTGGATGCATTACATCAGGGCATGAATGTGGAGGAAGATAGAGGTTTTATGTTTTTGATTATAGTTCAATAATAATTGGTATGATAAGTGGAGGAGTTTTAGTGGGGAGACTCAGAGGTTGAAGTGATGTGTGATCGCATTACCCTGGGTGATGTCGGAGAGGGATGTTAGGAGGATAATAAGAATTAAATGATATTATGTGGGATGTTATTTTTCCTGATAGAGATACATGAGTGATTTATTAGTGAGTTCCATAAATTACCCCTGGAGGAAAATCCAGGAGTCTTCGTGATGTATCGAGGCTTGAGAGGTCAGGTTTTTTGGCTTGTAGTGAAGAGGACAGTGGCTGAGTTTATGGAAAGGTGCATCCAGTGTCAATAGGTGATGTTTCAACACGTGTTCTTGGAAGACTTCTATAGCCCTTGTACTTTCCCCAGTGGAAGTGGGGTGATGTGTGGATGGATTTCCTCACAGGAATACCCAGGGATTAGGGAGGATGTGATCCCATATGGGTAGCAGTTGATTGATTGATGAAATAATTTCACTTATTAGTGGTTAAAAAGACAAGCAATGATGATGCCTTCGTAGATATGTATGTGGGTGAAGTGGCATAACTTCATGGATATACAATATATATCATTTCATATTGGGATTCACAATTTACTTCACTTTTCATGAAGGGATTACCACATTTTTTTAGCACATTGTAACACCATAACATAAATTTACACCCTAATACGGATGGGCATATAGAGAGGTCCATAAATACTTTGGAGGACAAGATGAGGGCATGTGTCTTGGACTTTAGTGGATCGTGGGTATGATACATTCCCCTGGTGTACATTTCCAACAATAATAACTATCACTCTACCATTGGCGTGGAACTGTCTGAGGAATTGTATGGGAGATTGTGTCGTTCACATGTGTGATCGACAGACGATGGGGTGGCATGTGTTCTTAGAATAAAAATGGTGCAGGTCCTAATAGATAAAGGTCACCTCGTTTGGGAAATGATGAAAGAAGTAAAATACTGGTAGAAGTTGTATGATGACCATAGGAGGAGACCCTGGCAGTATGAAGTTGGGGACTACTTGTTCTTAAATGTCACCCCTCTGCGTGGACAATAGAGGATTGCAAGAGGAATCAAGCTTTCTCCTTGGTTCATTAGACCATTCGAGGAGTCGGAATGAGTTGGAGAGGTGGAATATCAGATAGTGTTTCCACCATTTTTGGAGAGGATCCACAGTGTATTTCATGTATCTCAACTCTGTCGGTATATACACGATGACTCCCACGTCCTAGACTGGAGAGATTTGGATATCACAGACGATGTGACGTTCATGGAACCACTAGTGAAATCCAAGGATCGTGAGGAGAAACTGATGCAGGGAAGGGCCATTCCATTAGATAATCTGCTCAGGAGGTTTTTTGGCCTCGAGGAGAGTTCATGAGAGTGTGAACAGTATATTCATACCCAGTACCTATTACATTTTTTAGTTTTTATATAATATTTAGTTTTTGGTCTTTCCGTATGATGTATTCATAACCTTGTTTTCTATGAGGTGAGGTGTTTCCCCTTTCCTCTGAATATGTGTGAAATGTCCTGACATTTGGGATGTGATAACATGATCCCAAATCAAGGTTAATTAATGGGGATGCGATTAAACCTATGTAGTTGAGTCAGTGATACCCATAGAAAATAGTATTCTGATAGGGATGAAGGATCTCCTGAATCCTGGTTTATCGAGACTGTAATCTTTTGTGTTTATGTGATTTATTAGGAAAAAGGAGACTTATTGTGTCCCTATTTTTTCAATAGATATATGTTGAGGATGTTTCCTTGGATATTGAGTTTTATTCTCCTTCTTTATTAAAACACATGGTGGTCTAGTCCTTAGAGTTATCTTAAGGAATATTTGTTCAAAAATCATTTTATCAGGGATGGTTTTGAAATTATCAAGGATGATAATATTTTGATAGGTATCTGAGGTAACAACCCATGTTTTTTCCAATCATTTCACATGTAAAAATACAGTGTTGATTGGTTGTGTAAGGAAACAGTTGATCACATTGAGAGGTTTACAAAATTTCATTTTTTTTCATTACAATGTCAATGCATCGACATGTTATTGTGTCGACATGCTAGTGAGTTAGCATGTCAGTGCGTCGGCATGTCAGTGCGTCAGTATGTTAGTGTGTCTCTATGTCAGTGAGTCAGCATGTAAGTGCATCAGTGAGTTAGGGGCGTCATGTTTGATGAGTCATTGGAATCTACATCGGTGAGTCAGGGGCATCGACATATGTGATTTAGGGGTGTGGGAAGCAGTGAGTTATGGGAGTCGGAATCGATGAGTAAGGGGAATCAGCATCAGTAGGTTAGGGTGTTTCTTGGTCAGGGCATTTCTAGGTTAGGGAGTCATCAGGTCGTTGCGTTGGTAGGTCATAGAATTGGTAGTTCAGCATTGGTAGCTCACCCATCAGTCACTCGGTGTCGGTGACTCACCCATCAGTACTCAATTCCCCTTTTCCATGTTTTCCTAGCTTATCTCATGTTACATTTTTTATCTGCATAATGTTAATCTATAAACTCACTACCATTCAGTTGTCTATCCCCACAATTAATAAAGGAAATTATTAAATCTCAAATAATTCCAATGGTTTACAATGCCAAACCTTGTAGTCAATCCATGATCCGAATTTTATGTACTTCTAAATGGTCACCCAAGTTATAGGATGTTGTCTCTTATAATGTCAATATCCTCTCTTCCTTATTCCTTTTAGTTCTCTTGGTGTGCCTAGAGAATTATTCCCGAGACGATTCATGCCTTCGTACTGGAGCCATATTCACTCACGCTTGGAGTTCTTCCTAGATGTCGCGACATCCCCTATTCTTGGTGAAAGTTGGAATATCGATATTTGATAATCCATGTAGGGATTTTTTGTCTCTTTAATTGTGCATAATGAGGGGTGGTAATATTAATGGCTCTTTGTAAGGAACAACCATATACTATTCTTGAAAATATAATTAAACATGAATATATATATATGATCAAAAGATAAATTGCATTACTAAAATAATGGGAAGAGTATGGTTTGATGTTCGCTGCATGTTTTCTTTTGATATCTTTGATTATTTTATAGATTTTCTTGTTGTATTACTTCTAGAAATCATGGTTTTTGGTGGCCTTTTCTTGTGAACTGGTGTTATTCAATTTTGTTATAATGTTTTGATTTAAAAATGTCACATGAAAGATAATTAATCACGTACTGTAATGTCCCGAAATTTTTGTATAAATTTATTTTAATATATGTAATTTTTTTGAGACCGCCAAATCTGACGGCATGCGATTCCGAGGCCTGGAGTGATCAGAATTAACCTTCAATGTTTTTAAGCTTCAATTAACTCGCATAAGAAGTTTTCCTAAAAAGTATAATAAATAATTAAATAGTTTCCTTGATCAGAGATATGAGGGAACGGTTGTGCTAAGGATGGTGAGTTTACCCAAGCTGTGACTTAACTTTAGTCAGCACAAGCCTATAGTGAGATGAAAATAAAATGGCATAATCATAAATATAATAAGTAAATAAAGTTATTTTATTTCCCAAAGTCTTATAACTCATGAATGGTAAATCAGATTTAAAAATATGAGACCACTACTGAACTCATGAGAGTATGCCCCCTTTTAGGTAGATACTTACTTTGGCTGGTGCGGGCCACCTGATAAAGTTAGTTTTTGGCCGTAAATAAAATAATAAACCCACAATTATTTTATTGTAAAATCCATAACATCAAAACGATAACTCAGATAGAAAATACAAGTCTACTGTTGGGTACATTGGGGTGTGTTTCACATAGGCAGAGCCTTTCCTCGACATCGCAGGTCGAGGGAGACTGTTAATAATTTTCTAAACTTTTTTTCGGTTACGTTCACTAAATGCACGATACGCATTTTATAACTTTTGATCCGGTGCTCGAGATTGAAATTTTTGGACATCTTTGAACTCGTAGCGGTGATATTCACTTAAGGATACCTTCACCTCGACCAAAGTATGTCGAGGGTGGGTGTTTGTTTATTTTTAGTTTTTCATGGAGGAAGAAAAAAAATAAATAAAATTTTATTTTTATTTTTCAAGCCACCTTTTTGAGTTATGTAGTTGGGAACCACATGAGGGTGGTCGGGCATTTAAGACTAGAAATTAATTTCCCAGTTACACAAATTATGTAACCACAAATCTCATTAATAAATAGGGTTCATTAAATCTAAATTAATGAATCAACTTGTTAATGAAGAGTTATTTTATTAACTCTTCCTGAAATAATTGAAGTTTGTTTCTTCATTGGAAAAGGGGAGAGCTTGGGAAGGACATCCTCCAAAGAAGAACGAACCTCCAACGTGGACGATGCTTGAGCCGGATTTGAAGCATCTTGTGGGATGGATGAATGCCGATGTCACCTTCGTCACCTTCCTCCTCATGACACCTCCAACGGATGATCAAGGTAGGGGTTTCTAAATTGATTTATGATTAAATCAATTTTTTTATTTTTCATATTTTGGATTTACAACGACGATGGACAAAAAACATGGCCATCGTCCCAATCATATACCTTGCCCCATTTTATTTTTTTTCTTCGCACATACATCATGGGTTCATCCATGCTAAATATTTAACAGTTCTAATAACTCGATGTTTTGTTGAGCACGATGTATGGATGTAATGTTGTTGACTAGTGGATCATGAATAAGCAGTCGTTATATTTTTCAGGATAAGAACGGAGATGTGGTGAATCACGGAAGAGGAGGGCGGATGGCACACCCGTCGGCCACGTTGAGATAGGGTGGAGTGCGTCCCTGCCACTAGATGTGCATGAGGCCACAACCCATCGGCTACGACAAAGCTAGTTCACGGCTGGCACACCCTCCGGCCGTGGGGTGGTGTGGCGGCGCACATCTGCACCGCCGGTGGAGTAGGAGGGTGCGGCTGCATGGCCGTGGAGTAGGTCGAAGGGCAGCTGGAACTTGGTATGTTGTAGAGGACAGTAGTGTCGTTGCATCGTTGGAAGAAGGAGGACTAGCCAGCGAACCGGGCGGACGTTGCGCACCGAGCATGACCCGCTCCGACAGGTCCCTCTTCACAAAATAGAACGAAACATTGTCCATTCAGGTGACCTAGGAGTTTCCTCTATCTCTTGCATTAGTTATGGGGGACCCCACCTTGGCAGTCCCCATGATCGTGGGCCGCCCCATCGGGTGTCCCCATTGGGCCGCCTCGGGGGCCATGTAATTGTGACGGGCCAAGCGGGCCGGGCCGAGCTATCCCCTTCTCAAGTCGGGCCGGACCATGGCCAAGAAAGAAGGGTCTACCAAGGACCATGCCAACCATGCCAGACATGGAATGTGTTCGGTGGACCCCTCCTGGTACGGGTCATCCCAAGCCGGTTCGGGCCAGTTCAGACTGGGCCCGAGCCCATCCAGTCCAATTTTTGCCTTTTTTGCCATATCATGCGAACTAGGAGTCCGTTTGATAAACCGTCAGTGGTACCAAAAACCTTGGATAGATAAAATACTTTTGGTATAATCCAAATGGGTTTTGGATAAATTTGGATTATTATTGGGTTGGATTGAACCTTGAAACCAACTGCGCCCTTGGAGCGGAAACGCTAATAACATACAGACATGACATCCGATTGACGCGACATCTGTCACATTGAAACCCTTACCAGATGGTGGTCCTTTGGGTTACTTAATTTTGAATATTAGTAGCCGTTGAGGTTCGACCAATATATCGAGGGAAGATTCTACATAACTCGAGTGCACTGGGTGCGAGAAATCCAGTGGCTGGCTTTGATGCGGAGGTTGGAGACAGATCATGTGGGGTTCCACACTCATCAATCCTATGTGGGTAAGTGCATACCGATCTTGTGTGGCTCAGATCCTATGTGGTTCAGTGCTCAGTGATCCTGTGTGGGTCAGCGCATACTGATCCTGTTTGGGTCAGATCCTGAGTGGTTCAATGCTCAACGATCCTCTGTGGGTCAGCGCATACCGATCATGTTTTGGCCAGATCCTGTGTGGGTCATCGTGGGTTACATACATATTGACTCTGGGTAGGTTAGATCCATTTTGGATCACATTAGGGGTTTGTACCTATCGATCATGTGTGGGTCAGACTCCGTATGGTCAGATGTAGTGCCAATTGACATAATAATATTATATGGCTTTACAACTAATCATACGTACCTCTACACTTCACTAAAAACCAGATTGTGAGATAATTATCTCATATCTTCATGGTGTCACCTATGTTGTACTTCTTGCTTCGTGGGGTTACCTGTGTAGTATATTACTTTCATAGTGTTACTTGTGTGGAACTTATATTTTCATGGCGTTACCATAGTGGTACTTCTATCTTAGTGGTGTAACATGTGTGGTACTCTTATCTTTGAGGTGTTACTTTTGTGGTACTTCTACCTACATGGTTCTACCTATGTGGCACTTCTATCTTTTTGGTGTTACATATGTGGCACTCCTACATTTGTGTTGTTTTCATAGTGGTGTTACCTGTGTAATACTTCTATCGTCGTGGTGTTACCTTTGTGGTATTCTTCCCTCACGTTAAATATGAGTATGTCCTGATAACTTATATATATGAATGGGAAAATACATATGTATATTTGAGATCTATTTCATCGTGCTTTAATATTGAGGTATTGTTTTGTGGTTTTTCCTTTGTGGAATTTTAGGAGGCCTACGGGGGTCCTGGGGTCACTACTGAGTATTGTTATACTCTCCCCTGCACGGGCTACACACACACCTTATTGTGTCATGTGTAGATGACAAACAACATTTATCGAGGCTGAGGGAGCCAGGACTAGACAGTACTAGAATGTGGACCTTTTGGCGTGATGTGGCGCCGAGGAGATGGACGGATGAGGAGTGCTGAGTAGGCAATCTTCACCTACCCTTCTAGTAGGATCTTTGGAGGAAAACACAATAGTTGTTTACCCTTTTCCTATTGTACTGTTATTTCAGATTTACGCTCACTCTTACAGTTGGTCTTGTATTCCGACCCCTTTTACTTTCAGCACTTTTTTACTACAACAGTTTACTTCACAGTTGGTTCTTGTTGTATTCTCAAATAGTGTGTTTGTATAGGTTAAAGGAAATTCCTTCCTGTTTTTGGGAATACAACTTTTAGTGCTAGTCGCCAGCCCCTGGCCAATGGATGGCGGGATTGGGGTAGTGACGTCACAGGTCTCGGGGGAAGTGTCATGAAAAATTGGTATCAGAGGAGTTCAGTTCTACTGAAGAACTAGGATACTGATCTTTTATTTGTGGAAATAGTGTTAAGAGTTATGAGTGTGGTTTTCAGTTTGGGGAGTCCTGTGTTGGTGCGACGGCTGATGTATCCATACATCAGGACAGTGAATTATTATTTCTAACTCAGTGCATGAAAATTATGATTTCGTGTTTTTTTGAATAGTTTTTCTTTGGATTTATTTGGATTCAACTCACTAAGTATAACCTAATGACTATGGAACACCTGTTATTTTTAGGATGCCGCCACATAGACACCAAGCTAGGATTCCTGAGAGAATACACGATGACGGCCCACTGAGTGATGATGCTCCAGTGCAGGGCCCTCTTACTATGTTCGCACCTTTGGGTGGTGTACTAGAATCACCAAAAAATCATTGGGAGGAATTTACCACTAGCCTCACTAGCTGACGGTGCATGTAGACTTAGCGCATTGTGCATGCTCATGTGGTAGAGGTCTCCAAGGTTTCTTGGTGAGACAGATTCCCAAGTAGGTGAGGACTGGATAGAGGCTGTGCCTAGAGTTTTCTGCCTAGTTTAGACACCATTTCAGTATATTGTGAAGAGGCTTCAGTATATGGACCATTTCCCAAGATGGTACCTTTGGGTAGTGTTCCAGATATATCACTACCTGTTGGTCTGTAGTTACAACCGGTGGTACCGGTAGTGGACACATGTAGGCTTAGCATCTTACACATGTTTCGGCATAAGATACCCCTCAGGTTCCAAGGCGTTCCTAACTCACATGCGGCTAAGGACTGCCTTAATGTGGTGGTTGGGAATTCCATGGGGGTTCAACAACTTCGGCAGAATGACATGATGATAGATGAGTATTCATCGAGGTATACCAACCATTCCTGGTACTCGATAAATACGATACGATCAGTGCTTTAGGGCTCTGAAACCTGAGCAAGGTTTTTTAAAGTATATCGAGCCAGCACTATTCCTCTATGAATTCCTTTTTTTGTTAGGATTCTAGATAGAACCATTGTGTTGGAATGTTCATTGGATGAGCAGATATAGCCAGTAAATTTTTGTAGTGGGAAAGAAGGAAACAAGTCCCAGTCTCAAAGACTTGGGTGTGTAAAATGTTTCGGGAAGCAGAATTGATAACAACAGATGAATCTATATGATAGTTTATTTGGAATAAGATCTAGGAGGGAATCATGATGTGGTGTAAATTTTGACATGTTACAACCCCCTTGTGGTCCTCACAAGGCTCAGGGAGATGGAGTACATGGGAAGGGAGTAGTAGCATGCGATAAAGGAGTGTGACCCAAGGTCTCTAGGAATGATATGAGGTACGGTCTATATCTGAAACTATTTGCTGTAAAAATATAGATAAGTACCAATCATTCCCTCAATACATGAATCGTGTTCAAGACCATGATTTTTTGGTTAATCCGTTGACATGACCCTCACATCCAGAGATACCATTGGGATGAGACACGATAATCATGAATACGTCGATGTTGTGAAATGACCATTGAGGTGAGAGTTTCTATTAGAACCTCTAGGTGGATGCATTGAGGCCTTATGACGTTAGTTTTAGTATGGACTAGACATCCATAGTTGATACTCATATTGATATATTAGGTAAAAATTTGTGGTTTTCTAAAAAATTGGAATTGGTTTTTCCTTGGTCGATGAAAAGGAAACCAAGGAATCACAGGTTCAAATCATGTATAAGAGGGTGTGGTTGATAAATCTTGAGTCGGCAAGCATTACCCTCATGTCAGAAAGAGTTTTTAATTTTCAGTAGAAGTGGAAGTGTTTGGGGAAATCATTTAAAAGGATGTTTCTATGATTACCTCCCTGAAGGGATACATTATTCTATATTGGTTTAGTACTACTAGAGTTTTGAACCAAACTTCTCTAGTGTAGTGACACCCTTGTCTACATATCGAAGAAGGGGGAGCCTTTCCTATGGAAAAAGAAATGTCTGCCAAGAATTCAAGAGTAGAGATAGCGATAATGGCCAGAGTTCATCTAGTACTATGACCATGATATTGTCTTTACTCCTGGGATCGGGAATGTGATAGCAGATGCACTCAGCAGGAGGTTTGGTTAGAAAATGTTAAGTGAGGCATGAAAACAGATAGTCGTGCTACAAATATCCTTCATGGAAAGAGATGGATTGTCTTACCTCCAATCAATGAAAGTCACTCCGCTAGTTCTTCAGTGAATTCAGGAGGCACATCTTAAGACGTTGACTTTGAGTCCCGATGTGGTCAAATATCCTTAGGACGGTCATCTGAAGGAATTTTTTTCAATACGTGGGGAGCACGTCATTCTTTTTACAGGATGCAACATTTTACCAGTGACATTTCAGGAGGAGGTGATTGGATAGATCCATAGATCCCATTTAATGGTACATCTTATGGTGGTGAAGATGTACTGTGACCTTTGGCGTTAGTACTGATTTCTAGGGATTATGGAAGTAGTGTTAGAGTTTGTTACACGATGCCTCACTTTTTAGCATGTAAAAACCCCTTAGAGTTAGAAAAAGTCTTATGACGACAGTAGGAGGGAGATCCTGTCTTCCTACGGGTCTCACTTCGATGGGGTTTGTAGATAATTCACTGGGGAAAAAGTTATCTCTGAGGTTAATTAGATATTTCTTGATTATTAGAAGAGTGGGAGAGGTGGCATATCATCTATCTATTTCCCCACAGATTAAACAGGTGAAAAATGTGTTCCATTTGTCACAGCTGAAGAGATGCATGCATGATCCATCACTCTTTATCGGCCATGGAGATATGGATTAAGATGATGGGGCGACGTTTACGGAGGTTCTAGTAGAGATTGAGGGTTGAAAAGAGCAGGTCCTTCATGGGCGGTTGATACCTCTAGTGCATGTTCACTGGCTGCATGAGAACCTCCAGGAGAGCACATGAGAGTGGGAGGCTCAGTTTTTTGTTCATTACCCCCATTTGTTTTCGTAGTATATGTTGCGGCTTTTAGGAACATAAAGCCTTAAGGTGGGGAGAATTTAGATTCCCTGAATTTCTATATAATTTTTTTAAAATAAATGGAATTTGTTCGAGACCGTGAATTATGATGGAGCACGATTCCAAGGCTCGGAGTTCCCTGAATAAACCGTTGATGTTTTTTTAATCTTTAATTAATCAGTGTTAGAAGTTTTCCAGAAAAAATAGAATAAATATTAAATGGTTTCCCAGATCAGAAATCCAAGGGAATCGTTGCGCTCTAGATGGCAGGTTTACCCTAGGGGAACGATACGTGTAAAGACCCGCAAATTTCAAGGAAATTTTTTTCTTAATTTTCATTGGAATTTTACAAGAGCGCAGCTTCAGACGGCACCTGATTCCGAGGCCCGGTGTGCCCGGAATCAATTTCCGAAGATTGGCTCGGGTACGTTCAGTGAACGGACGAGCGGGTTTTTCTATCTTTTGAACCGGTGCCCGGAATCGAATTCTGAGGGCACCGATGAAATCGCAGCCCCGATATTTGCTTAGAAACGCCTCTTCCGGAGTTGCGTTTTCTCAAACGTGGTTTTAAAAATTTTGGGCTTTAAGTCGGAAATAAAATAAAGGTTGTGCGGCAACATTATTTTATTTCACTTAAGCCGCTTGGAAGTCACTTGGAAGACACTTGAACTGAGTTAAAGCGGATAGGGTGCTATCCGGAAATACCCTACCTCTTGGTAGGATATTTGTGAGGTGGGGCCCGCACGAGCCCCGCCGTTTCTGTCGCTAAGTAACGCACACGCGAAAACCCGTCAAGTAACTGAAAAGTCAACCGACACGTTTTCCTTAATTCTTAACATACCATTTAATTGGGCGGTTTATTTCGTGAATTAAATGGGCAGTTTCATTCGTTGAATTAATTCAACGAATTTAATGGATCGTTACTTACGCGTTTGCGTTCGTTGGCAAATTAATAAAATAGACAAACTTGTCTATTTTGGAGGATTTCTATCGTTGTGCGAATTCTCTGAGCCTCCACCCTCCTCGCGAAGAACGCGAAGAACGTGAAGAACGCGAAGAACGCCGGAACCGGAATTCGACGACGCACGATCCGTGACGTCAACAAACTTTTCCGCGACCTTCTTCTTCTTCTTCTACGACGCCTCTTCTTCCGCGGCGGACCTACGATCGGCGGTTAAAGGTGAGAATCGAATCTTCTAAATTCTCCCCTTTTTATAATTCGATATCAACGGATTTAAATTAATTAAATCCGTTTGATCTTGATCCGGAGATTGGCGACGCGACACCGGATACCGCGACGACGCGACGATCCCCTTCTTCCGCGACGAGCAATCCCGCGACGATCCCCCGTTCGGCAACGACAGCTGCGAGGTAGGGGTTGTTTGGAATATTTTTTATTTCCCGTGTTTATTCTTTTTAATTAAAGAACCAAACTTGAACAATTTTATTTTTGGATAAAATTGTGGCTGCCTTAATCCCTCCCGATGATTTTATGACTAACGCGGAGGGTGCGGATCTAACGAACAAGACCCGGCAACCCTCCGCCGATCTTTTTGTTGTGAGGATTTGGCGGACGACGACGAACCGTGCGGCAAGGGCGATCCGTTGATCCCGCAGTGAAGATCGGCCCCCGGGAGGAGCTATGGTGCATACGGGAGGCAAAACGGGCCACCGGAGCAACTCCTGCGGCCCGCGGAAGGCGGCGGCGCCCGGCGCGCCGCCGTAGAGGAATCCGCCGCGGCTGAAGCCGCGGCGGCGGCGGCCGGTTCCGCGGTCGCGCGGAACCGGGGAGGGACGCGGCGGCCCGGCCGCGTCCGCGTGACAGGCGGCCCCCCGCGGGGCCGCATTTTCCACCGAGCCCCGGGGGCGGCGCCCCGCGACAGCCCTCTTCGGCCGCTCGGCCGAAGCCGAGCCGGCCGGTCCGGTCGGCCGGGCCGCACCCCGGCCGGACCGGACCCGGCCTAGCCGGGTCGGACAGGGTCGGGCCGACCCGGTTCGGCCGACCCAGGGGGCGTTCGGGCCGGGTCGCCCCGGGCCCAGAACCCCCGTTTTCGGGCCCTCTTCGGTCTTTTGCCCGTATCTTGGGCCTGAGACCTCCGATTGACGAACCGTCAGTGGCTACGCGATCCTTGGATCGAGACGGTCATTTTGGTATATTACACTCAAGGTTTCGGAAGACTTTGGGTTCGGCCGGGTTGGTTCGTACGCGAAACCAACCGGGCCCTCGGAGCAGAAACGCTCATAACTCGAGCTGCGGACGTCCGATCGACGTACCGTCAGCTGTGGAGGTTTCCTCTAAGTGAGACGGAACTTTTGGCATACTCCGCCCGGGGATCGGACACAGGCGTAGTACGGTCGGGTTGGTTTTTCCCTAAAAACTAACCGGGCCCCTGGGACGAAAATGCCAATAACTCTCAGACCGGGCGTCCGATTGACGCGCCGTCTGTTGCGATGAGATCCTGTTGTCGATACGGAACTTTTGGATACATCAACTTCGGACTTCGAGTCAGTTGATGTATCAGCCTCTCGGCTCGTGGAGCAGACCCTCCTAGACGAGCTCGCTGTGTGCGGGAACCCTAGCGCTAGCTGTGACTTCGACGACAGAGCAGAGATCCTCCGTGGACTGCGACGACGACAGAGCATAGATCCTTCGTGGACTGCGGCGATGACTATGCAGAGATCCTCAGTGGACTGCGTCGACTACTGCACTCAGCGATCCTACGTGGATCAGTGCTACAGGTCCTGTGTGGGCCCGATCCTGTGTGGGTCATCACCTTACGGTTCTGTGTGAGCCTTGACTACAGGTCCTGTGTGGGCCCGATCCTGTGAGGGTCATCTCTTACGGTTCTTTCTGAGCCATTGCTACAGGTCCTGTGTGGGCCCGATCCTGTGTGGGTCATTGCTGAGGTTAGTACCTATCGATCCTTCATGGGTCCGACGACTTAGATGGTTCGGTGATCATCTTGTCGTCATCTGAAAAAGTATACCTGGTTGAGCTGAATCTTATGTTACTCTCCTTTGTGGATTGTGTTGAACCATCCTATGTGGATTTACTATTTACTCTCCCTGGTGGATTTGAGTCTTGCTTTCCTGTGTGGATCGAGTTGACCTTGAGCTCGAGAGCAGAGCTAGAAATGGGGACTTAGGTATATGTATGGGCATATACCTAAGTCGAGTCAGTTGTTTCTTCGTGGTTTCCCCTTTCTTTTATGCTATATCCTTTGTGGATTTCGGGAGACCTTCGGGGGTCTCAGGGTCCTTACTGAGTAGTTTATACTCACCCCTGCACGGGCTTTGCCCGCACCTTGTTGTGTTGGATGCAGACGATGGACAGCGATGATCTCGGTTGGGGCATGGAGCAGGACGGTACCTGGAGGCGGACCACTGGGCGGGACGTGCTCGGAGCGGACGTGGGACCCGAGGAGCCTGGAGGCTATCTGTACCCACCCTTCAGGTGGGATTGCCAGTGGATGACACGAGGCCGCCGTTTTTTCTTCAGTTGCTGTTCTTTACCTTTTCAGTTGTACTTTCAGTTGGGCTTGTATTCCGTCCCCCATTACTTTTCTGCACTTTGTAGTTACTTTCCGCTTGCTGACTCTGTGGTGGTTGTTACTTATAAAGGCAATGCCTTCCCTGTTTACCGGGATTTTACGCCTTGGTGCTAGTCGCCAGCCCCTGGCCTATGGAAGGCGGGCTTGGGGTAGTCACGACACGGGCCCCGAGGTCGGGTCGTGACAATAAGTTTCGTCGGTGTAATCCTACGGTGAGAAAACCTTAAAATGGAATACCCGTAAATAAAATAATTAAATAAAGTTATTTTATTTTTCAAATGCATATATCTCACGAATGGTATGTTCGATTAGAAAATATGAGACCACCTCTTAACTCATGAGGGTATGCTTTCTTTATGCAGATACTAACATTTTTCAGCACGAGAAACCAGACAAAGTCAGTTTTAGGATGTAAATATAAAAATTAAGTGACAATTATTTTTATTGTAAAATCCATAACATCAAAACAGTAACTCGGATTGGAAATCTGAGAGTACTATTGGGTTTGATGGGATTTTTTTCACACAGGAAGAGACCAACCTCGACCAATGTGGGTCGAGGGTGACTACATATAATTTTCATAACTTTTATTCGGGTATGTTCAGTATACAATCGAGCGAAATTTTTTAACTTTTGAACCAGTGCTCAGAATTGAAATCAAAGACACCATTTTACTCGAAGCGCTAATATTTTTTATTGAGTCATTCAACACCACTGTAGTAGGTCAAGGGTGGAACTGAGTTTTTTCATTTTTTCATGGAATAAGAAAAATAAAAAACAAAAATTTATTTTTCATTTTGAAATCCCCTTTTTGAATTGTGTATGTGGGGACCAGACAAGGGTGTTCGGGCATTTAAGGTTATGCATTAAATTCCCGGTTACCCAAATTATGTAACCCTAAGTCTCTTTAATTAATAGGGTTTATTAAATCTTAATTAATGAAACAACTTGTTAATGAAGTGTTATTTTATTAAGTCTTCTTGTGTGAATTGAAGGTTGTTTCTTCGATGGAAAAGTGAAGATATTGGGAAAGAAATCCTCTAATGAGGAATTATCTTCTTATGTGGACAATGCTTGAGCCGGATTGGAAGCGTCACGTGGGAGTGACGAATGCCAACATCACTATCATCATCTTCCTCCTCAAAACTCCTCCAACGGACGATCAAGGTCATTGTTTTTAATTTAATTATGAATAAATCTATTTTGTTTATTTTTCATTTTCTGGATTCACAACGATGATGGCCAAAAGTTCATGGAAATTGTAATGCACATATACCTTTCCCCATTTTCTGTTGTCGTTGTCACATTCTTCATGTGCTCGCCAATTCCAAATATTTAATAACGCTGAAGAAAACATTGTTTTGTTGATCACGATGTATGTATACAGAGCCCTAGACCAAAGAATCGTGAATATGAAATCATTATATTTTTCTGGATTATAACCGAGATGCAATGAACCGCTAATGTGGATGGCAGCCGGCACACCGGTCGGCCTCTTGGATTTAAGGCGGCGCGCGTCCGCAATACCGAATGTTTAGGAGGCTGCGGCCCACTGGTAGCGGTAGAGAAGGATTGTGGCTGGTTGCGTGGTGGAGTGGAGGAACACATCCACGCCCCTAGGTTAGCTAGAGGCCACGACTGCTAGGATGTTACAGATGCTGAAGGAAATCCGGTACCTGGATGGTTGCTGAGGACAGCGGGGCAGTCGCGCCACTGGGAGAAGGCGGACCAGCCGGCCGTGGTGCCCTAAGCAGGAACCGCTATGGTGGCTCCCACTACCAAAAACCGAAGGGCCATTTGGCCATTTGGGTGACTTGGGAGGCACCTCCCTCTTAAGCGTCAGCTAGGGCAGACCCTTCCTTAGTGGTCCACCCGACTAGGGGCCACACCAATAGCCGCCCTAGCGGGATATGCCAAAGGGCCGCCCCAGTAGGTGACACCATCGGGCCGCACCCTGCAGGACGGGTCGGCCCATCCCCTCGGTGGTCTTGGACAGACCACGACCCAGAAAGACAGGCCTTCCGAGGCCCAAGACAACTAGGCCAGGCCTAGACCGGGCCAGGTTTATCCGAACCGAGTCGGGTCAGTCCCGACCAGGTCGATCCGACCGAGTGGGACTGGACCCTGGCCCATCCAGACCCAATTTCCCCTTTTGGCCCTATCTTGGGAACCAATCGTCTGTTTGACGAACTGTCTATGGAATCATAATCTCTAGATTGAGAGGGTCCTTTTGGTATACTCCAAATGGGTTTTGGATAATGTTGGAGTATAGCCGGGTAAGATTGAACCCCGAATCCAACCAGGCCCTCAGAGCGGAAACACAAATAACTTACAGACCAGACGTCTGATTGACGCGTCTTCTATCCCGTTGGAACTCTTACAACTTGGTGGTCCTTTGGGTTACTCCTTTGGGGAGAATAGTAGCAGTAGAGGTATCATTGATATCTCGAGGGAAGATTCTATGAAACTCAAGTGCAATGGGTGCGATGAATCTAGTGGCTGGCAGTGAGGCGGAGGTTGGAGACAGATCATGAGGAGTTCAGCTGTCAATGATCATGTGTGGGTCAGCGCTCAATAATCGTGTGTGGGTCCATGAAAACCGATCATGTGTGGGTCATATCCTATGTGGGTCATCTCTCATTGTTCCTATGTGGCTCAGCACATACCGATCCTGTGTGGGCTGGATCCTATGTGGGTCTACGGGGGTAAGATACATATCGACTCTCAGTGGGTCAAATCCAATTTGGATCCTTGAGGGGGTTAGTATCTATCGATTTTGTTTGGGTCAAACCCCGTATGGTCAGAAGAAGATCCTCTTGAATAAATTTGATAATCTAGCTTCACGACTAATAATATGTACTTCAATAATTCACTGAATACCAGATTGTGACTTGAGTCTTTACTATCTTCACATTGTTATCAGTGTGGTATTTCTAGCATCATGGGGTTACATTTATAGTAATTCTACCTTCGTGGCATTACATGTGTGGTACTTATAATTTTTTGGATTTACATTTGTTGTAAATCTAACTTCGTGGTGTCCCATGTGTGTTAATCCTATATTTATGGCGTTACATACGTCGCACTTCTACCTTCGTGGTGTAACATGTGTTGTACTTCTATCATTGTGGTGGTACATGAGTGGTACTTCTACATTTGTGATGTTTTCACTCTGTTGTTACCTGTGTGGTATATCTACCTTCGTTTTGTAACATTATGGTATTCTTCCCTCACATATGAGATGAGTATGTATTGATAACATAGGTATAAGTATTGGAATATACCTAAGTAAAGTTGATGTCTATGGCTTCGTGTGTTGATATTGGGGTCTTGCTATGTTTTTTTCCTTTGAGGAATTCATAGAGACCTACATGGGTCTCGGGGTCCCTACTGAGTATTTTTATACTCACCCTACTCGGGCTTTGCCAGCACTTTGTTGTGTCTTGTGTAGATAATAGGAAACATTGATTGAGACTGAAAGAGCCATGAATGGATGGTGCTCGGAGGAGGACCTTTTTGCGTGACTTGACGCATTGTAGACTGATGGACAAGGAGTGATGAGGATGTGACTTGTATCTACCCTTCAAGTAGGATCCTCATAGGACAACTCAGTAGTTGTTTTCCCATTTCTATTTGTAATTTTTATTCAATTGTACTTGTACACTTACAGTTGGGCTTGTATTATAGCCCCTTTTACTTTTAGCACTTTTTTACTACAACAGTTTACTTCACAGTTTCTTCTTGTTGTGTTCTCGAACCGTGTGTTTGTACAAGGTAAAGGAAATGCCTTCCCGTTTTAGGGAATATTCCTTTCGGTCCTAGTCTCCATCCCCTGGAATATGGAAGGATGGCATGGGGTAGTTAGGGAAAAGGCCCCGAGGGACAGGTCGTGACATGTACACCCAGTTAAATATTGGGATTACATAGTATCAAACTTCTTCTGTGATCACCTCTGTTATACTCAAGTGGAAATTAATGAACCCTTGCGTGTTTAATTTGATTTCACATGGTTTGATGGTTTTGGTCACATGATATGTGTTTTGGGTAGGGTTTTATGGGTATATTATGTGGGGTTTTACAAGGGGGTGTTTGTGTCTTAGTTTGAGAGATTGATAGATTGTGGAATGGATGAACTTGTAGGTATCCAATCATCCCTTTTTGTGTTGTTTTCGTGAAGAGACGTCGAGAAGTTGGACTGTGGAATTGATTTGAACTTGTTATGTGGTGGGACTATATCTAATAATTGTTTGGGACTGCAAGGTTGCAGGTCTGTGTTGTGAGAGAAGAAGTGGGCAGTATCACTTTGAATAATGATAATTGGAATGTAGTTGAATGAGGATGTGCTGTTGGACTGCAAGTACAGTTTTATGTTGTTGTGATGTTGGATTGATGTTTGGTTTTTATCATAGAATGGTATGGTTACATTTTTTAGTTTCCTAGTGGTTCTAGAATACTTTAATGTTAAAACCATTAAATAAATAAATGAAAACTGAAAAAGGGTTTGGTTTTACTCTTTGCAGTGGTTTTTGTCTGGTTGTGCATGTACGGGTAGCAGAAAATGGAGTGCTGGTGTGGTCTTATTGTATGTTTGTGAAAAACCCATAGGTTGGTTTTGAGTGTTTTATTACCTATATATATATATATGTTGTTGTTCTATGTGATTTCATTACACACCCCACCTTTTTTGAGAAATATGTGTCGAACACCTCAATTTCATGAGGGAGGGTAACATTCCCAATATCCCTGTGGGATGATGGATGGCTGGTTACTGACATTCTTCGTAACACCATATTTGGGATATTACAAATTGGGCGTATCTGGGAAGGCTATACTGGATTGAGGCTTACTATAGTCCAATATTCTTCTGCTAATGGTTTGTATTTGATAAAGGGTACATGTGTTTGTGGGTCGAGTTTTCTTTTGCGAGTTTCTTTGGGATGAGGCCCATGTGTCTTTGGATGAGTGGTGTGGTTATCTAATCCCAGGTGTCTGCGAGCATGGTTATATGTGGTTTGAGGCCTAGGTGTCTGTGGGTAGGAACTGGCAGTTGGACTATGTATGGGAAGAGTGGAACCATCAAGACGTTCAATCATTAGGAATGAGCTGTTAACATATGGAAAAGGGGTGTGGGGATTCCAAATGTATGTGTGTGTATATTATTACTTTAGTTGACTTTTTTACATGGGTGAGTATTCTATGGTGTGGTTTGATTTGTTAGAATTCCATGGTAGGTTCTAGAGGATATATTATTTTCTCACAGGGGGAATTACATTGTTCCCTAACTTGTGTATGATTAGATTTAGATTCCCTACAGATTATACTTGTATACTCACCGTACGTATAAAAAATTGTTTTCAGGTTTCTAGGAGGACATTTAAGATCATGGTGGACATTACATGGCCAGGAATCGAGATAATTTATGATTTTATATACTTTCATTTCTTTGGTACATTTTTTGGGAGTTTTTTTTTTCAGACCTTGTGTCATCTGTACTGCTGAACATGCATGTGGGAATGGATTCTTTGCTTTACATTTACCATTAGTCTTTGGTTTTGTTGGGATTTACCATCTTATCTATTGATCTTGTTCTATAAAAAGGTAAATGACTTCGATTTATGTGATATTATATACCCTTAATGATAGTTGCTACAACAGGGCCTACTGAATGCATGACTTAGGGGTTGTTATATCTCTTTCATGTTGAGTAAGGAAGGGAATGGCACCATACCATACCTTCCCTCCTCTTGTATTAGGAATGTTGTTATAGTTAGTGTATATTATAAATATTAAATGATTATGAGCACATTTTTATATAATTTTAATATAATTTTTTCACACTATTAAAAATTTCATAATGTTCATATTTCTTCATTAAACTCATTCATTGAACCATTAAATATGTGTTGTTTTTTGAAATAGAATTCATTGTTTCTATAAGAGGATGTTTGTAGGAAAAAACGATTTATGGAAAATATTCCCAATTAATAAAAGAGTGGTGGTATACATGAAATTTTCAATTTAGAATTTTATTTTGGACATATAAAAACTATGTATTCATCAAATAAATCATTTATAACATCCTAAATATGATATTATGGAAACGAAACTACATCACGTCCTAGAGTAGGTAGTCTGCACATGCACATGATCATGGTTTTAGAGTTTTCTAAATTGATGGAAAGGATTGAATGTTTTTTTAAAATTAATAAAATAAATTATTAATATATGTAGGATACTTATTTAATTATATGATTATTTTTGTAAATTATTTTAGGATGGATGATATTAAAATAATACATTATGAGATTATAATAATAACCTAGGATGATTCAGTCATCTGTTGGAAAACTCCATGTAGGAGAAGGCCTTAAGGAACATTAATTCTTTAGGAATATTTTGAATACAAGATAAGATTATATGACTATACAAAGAAATATTTTCAAAGAGGAATTATAAATTGACTTTTAAAATTGTGATGGTGGATGTGGTATCATTTTATAAGAGAATTAATGGTCACATAGGTAAGCACACACAATTTTTAATAATTCAAGTACACAATTAATGTGACAATGACATAGAAATGGAGAAAGATGGGTTAACTGAAATGTTATTTTCTAACATTATTTCATCCATTAATTTTCATAAAATTTTAATCAAATATATTGATTTTGTGTACTACTTTTATCCTTTTACAAAAAATTTCCTTTACCATGGAAATTAATTTCCAACTATCATAATTACAATTAATAATAATAATTATGACTATATCTTTTTGACAACTTTTAACCTTATGATTTAAAATTTGAATTTCATTATGACACAAACAATTTATAATGGTTTGAAAATATAATATTAGTATAAAAACACAAAATAACATATAAAATGTTCTTTTAAAGAAAAGAAATATTTTTTTCTAATAATAAATATATTTATAGGATAAAAACATGATAGAAACAATTTTTTATATCATTAATTAAATGATTAATAAAGTTAAATCTTATAATAATTCATGGAAATCCAACTCCAAATTTTTTTAATCACAATATTTTTTTACGTGAAAATAATGAATTTTTAATGTCTCTTTTTATAATATTTTTATAAATATTAGGCATAGCATTATAAGTTCAAAGAATATTTTAAATTATATTATTTTGATTCACAAATAAAAATTTAGATACTTGAATCATTTTTATATTCTTATATGATAGTCATAGGTAATGTAATATAATAAAAAATATAAATCTCAGGAAAAAATTTCTAAACATTAAATAGTTATTTGAGAACACACTCAAAAATTTATACAATTTAAAATATTATGTGATGAATAATAAATTAGTTTTATTTTATAAAATGTAAAATAAAAAATTTTAAATTGATCATTTTACTAGAAATACAAAAAAAAATGAAATGGTTCATATTGAAATTTTACCTTCATAATATTTACTCAAATTATTTATTTACCATATAAATATTTTTTATCAGCATGGAATTTTTATATATTTAATAACAATTTTTTTTAATATATTTTCAACTTTTTATTAAATGTAGAATGTAACTCAGGTTATCTAACATAACATATGTTTAACAAATACTAAAAATTTGGGCCACTAGATTCTACCACACATAAAATAATTTAATAATGTAAAATTATATTACATTATGGAAAGTATGAGTGGGTACATTTATGAAATATCATTATCATTTTTATATGTGGATCCTTTGATCTAATTAATCCCCTATTGTAACACCCTGATATTTTATGAGAAGTATATTATTTTTATGTCTTATGTTATATTAAACATCAAATGAATCTTTCACTACACACAAAACTAGCTTGGCTTGCGTTATATGCAAAAGCAACCTTCCTCTATAGCATGTGTTGTACGCAATATCGAGTTTCACTAAACAAAAATATGTTATTATAATATTATATAAACTAGCCATTATGAATAGTATTAACAAATTTTTTAATTTTATAAGATTATTATTCATCTTACATATTTTCTAGAACATGTTATGGGAACAAAATAAATTTTTCGAGTAAAATAAGTATTTTAAAAAAAATGCAGTTTTGCCGCTTTTTGATGGAGCACCCACATTAAATCTAGTTTTGAAATGTTTATAAGTTAAAATTGACAAAAATAAAATTCATCATTGTAATCAGTATATAAAAATTTACTTTGGATAAATTTTTCATTTTATTCTGATAATTTTCATATTTTAATGAATAGTAAAAACACGCTATATTTTAATTTAAAACAATTTTTTTCATCGCAATAATTTATATGGTTAAATTATAATATTGAAGGGTATAAAATTATAAATAGAAAATATTTTTAACATTTAATATAATTTATGTCATTACCATTAATTTTACATTGAATTCATAGGTAAAAACATTTCAATCTTTGGCAATGTTTTAACTTTTAAAACACGTTTTCTTAACAACTGGATTAATTTTAAATTATTTACTGCAACTTATTTGTGTTGAAATTTGAAAAATGGATTCCATATTATTATTAAATGGGAACAAATTATTTTAATAGGTTACTTTTAATTTTTTGTATATAATTAATAGTAACTATGATAATTTTTATTTATAGAGTTAAAGGTTAATCGGGTACTTAAGGGTAAAAATAAGATTATAAAATTACCCTAACACTTGGTAAAATTCTATTGGATGAATAAAACTCGACCCATATCACCTAAGGATCTTAATAGATTCATTTCATGGACTTTTTGACTGTGAAATAATACAATTATTATTAAAACCAAAGAAGGTGACTACATGTCACTCTCTTAAATCTTATAAGTGTATTAATTTTAATTTAGTGATAAACTTCTTAACACATCTGATATAAAAAGTCCCTAGAATGATAATAAAATTATCTACATCATATGAGTTTATGTATAATTTTTAGGGATTAAATAATTATCATTAAATATGACACAATAGTGATGTTGAAATTATTTTATTGATTGAAATCTCAAATAAATTATTTTAATAGTATTAAAATAAATATTATATGAAATATTTAATGTGCTCCACTAATATTCTAGATAAAAATTATATGTTATGAATCTATTAAATCTATTATTTCGAACATAACTTTGGTGTATATTTTATTTAAATTCAAATAAATGAATAGTGTCAAATTTGACAATATTGTTATTTTATAAAAAGTATATATTATAAACTTGTTTAAAAATAACAAATATATTTAAAAATTAAAATTTAAAATTTATATGGTCGAAATTATAGTAAAGTATACATTTTTGTACAATTAACAACATATAAGTAATTATTTATAATGATATATAATTTTGAATACTATTACCACAAATAAAATTAAATAGATTATATAAGGATAAATCAAGTTGATAATGTTTAAAATAAATTTCCAACTTGTCTAAATTTAATTGGTTGATGAGATTCAAACCCTATATAATCTAATATATATATTTGAGTCATTTTTTAAGGTTTTTAAGTATGGTTGGAATTTATTATAAATTAATATTTCTTATAATTTCAAAGTTTCCCATCTCCTCCCTTATAAAAGGGAACCTCCTCCCTCTCCTATTTACACAACTTTGAGCCTTCATGCTAGGACAAACCCTAACCATTTCTCTTTTGAACCTCCCTAGAAACATACTAGTGGTCCTGGTATTCTTCAAAGGCCCATTCTAGTATCCTAAGAGGAGGTTTCATAGAGGCATGTCGAAGAAGAGGTAATATCCTTTACTGATTCATTCAAATTCATTTATTATTCTACTTACTTTTCTTTTGTTGTTTCATAATAAATTAACAAAATTTGTATCACTAATATACTAATATGTTATTATAAATATTAAAAAACCATATTTATCCTTTGATCCATCCAATAGAAAACGAAATCACCGCGCATGCGTATGTACGGAATACCATCTCCACTCCGTGGTGTAATCTTTTTTTCCACCACCACATTACATGGATGGGTATTAGAATGGAAGAAATAAATATATATGATTATTAAGTGATATTTATTCTAAAATATTATACACCATACACTTCAATACATTTCCACAATCAGGGGAACAATATCCTTGCTCGTGCGTACGTACGACTTACCGTCTCCACGGTGCGATGTGATTCGTTCCACATGATCTTAACTAAAACATGATTATATAAAAAATTTGAATGAATAAATATGACATATATTATACAAATACCATTATATAAATGATGTATCTATAACCTAAAAATAGGAAGAATAATTTATTCGACAAAACACGCACAAGAACATAAAGCAATAAACACCCGAATAACAAGTAGCAATGACATATTACTAATAAGAAGATAAGAATATAACCATATATTATAACATAACAATGAATATTATTCTATAATAAGTCAATGAAATTTTTTAATTCATTATTCAAGAGGTTTGGATACGTACAAATCATATCGGACCTAAGGTAAGGGAAAATCTCGCAATCTCATTTTTATCTGAGATTGTTTATACTTTAGAATTTACTGGGGAATAATTATCATCCACATACATGTTTCTTCAATATGTAATATTATTTATATCCTCCTATAATTTTTTAAATCCAATTTTACCTATTGGTTAATATTTAGTAAAAGATATGAAAGGAATCTTTTGTCATTTTCAGTACGAGATAATTTTTGAATTTTTCGGCCAATGTACGAGAAGAATTTTTTTTAACATATATGACATGAATGGATTTTTATGATTCCATATAACATTATTTCAATGAATCTTCCTTGAAAAATTTTAAAGTTTATTTTTAATTAACTTCTTTTAATTTAATATTTTAGGACATGTTAAGAAAGAAAAAATGTTTTTGAAGTAGAAAGGATATTTTACACAAGAATGGAGTTCAAGGGTTTTTATAAAAATTATTATCTATCTAAGATAATATAGGGTTATGTTTCTATACCTATTATTACGTTGATTTTATTATGTTATGATGGAATTATTTTTATGATGTCCCTTATCATATATGAATTGTTTTATGATGTCACGATATTTAAGAATCCCATTTTTATTACATAGGTTATGCTATGATGTATGATTTATGATTTTGGGGCCCACATAATAATGGTTTCATTATGAGTTGGTTGATACCTATATCTCCCTCCAATGCATTGGGTAAAGATTTATATCTCATGAGACAGACATGGTAGGAATGACATGTTAAACTGGTTCAGTGATACAGGACTCGAACTAGGAGTGAACTCGGTTCAGAAATGG
The DNA here is from genome assembly GCA_963277665.1 of Viscum album. NCBI lineage: Eukaryota > Viridiplantae > Streptophyta > Magnoliopsida > Santalales > Viscaceae > Viscum > Viscum album. The sequence continues at coordinate 1,973,927,275 of OY728164.1, read as the reverse complement.
ACTTTGTCTGCTATGATAGTCTTGGAAATGAGTCATGACTAATAAGAAATGATTTTATATTATTATTTGTGTATGAAAGAATGTTTCATGTTTTAAATTATGACTATTGGGATTACATTTCACTACTATGATTTATCCCATGTTATGATGTTATGATCTTTTTTTTCCGGTTACAATTTTCAAAATGTGATGTTCTTTAGAATATGATATGATTGATATTTATTTTGTTTACCCTTACTGAGCATTTGAGATCACCCTTTTGTATGTTTTGTTTTTTCCAATTTAGGAAGAATGGTAATAAGTAGGATATTCCAAAAGGACTCTAGATATGATGAAATTAATGGGATATAATGTTGATGCTTTATGAAGCAGTTGTTTATATTTCCCAGTTTCGAAAGACACTATACCTATACGGTACTACCATGGCTTTATAATATGTTGTAACAAGTAAGCTTCAATTATGAAGTAATAAAAATGTATGTAAAGAATGGGTCATTATAGTTGGTATCAGAGGAAAGGTATAGTCAAACATTGGAATCTAGGATGTGAAATACTTAGTAAGAACCCTGGGGATATGTCTAAGCATAGAACATAATCTTAGTATTTTAGAGATGGCAATGAATAAAATCTGATAAGACCTAAACTGTGAAATTTTATTTCTGATTATGTGGTTTTCCTATTGTAATTAGTGTTTCTCACAATATGCTTCTTGGTGTTAGTCAATGGATGGAACTCGAAGGAACCATGTTAATGATGAATGCGACAGACAATGCAATGATTGTCCCCCTGAGCAACCAAATGTTATGGGAGCTAGAATGAAAAATATTGTAGCCATTACCACACAACTTTCTTAATCTATGAATCATGCTGGACTTCCAAACTTTCAAAATAAGCAGGAACATTTTGTTGAATCCTTCATGAGGTAGCGTCAACCTTAATTCAGCGGGAATTCTTATCCATTATTGAATAAACAGTGGATCTGTACCACTAAAAAGATATTTTCAGTTCTACAATGTTCTAAACATTAAAAATTCATCTTTGTAGTTCATCGTTTGGAAGGTGAAGCTGATCAATGGTGAAATCATATCAAGTATACGAGGAAAAGGGATGAAGTTGATTCCATGGAATATGACGAATTCAAGAACTTATTATTAAATAATTACATACCTCATATTCTTCAAAAATAAATGGAGAAAGAGTTTCTTGAACTGAAGAAAAAGGATAATGAATCTGTTAGTACCTACGAAGAAAATTTTACAAGACATGCAAGGTATGCTTCTGGAATTATTATCCAACCTAATAGTAAGATCGATCGATTCTTTAGTGGATTAAAAAGAAGTCTTCAAAGGGCGTTAGCCATAAGGGACTTCAATAGCTGTGAGGAAATATTTCAAATTTCTCTCAAGGTTGAGATGGAAATTAGGGTAACCCGTCAGTCATATGGGTTTTATGAGAAGAGGAAAATGGAATTCAAAGGAAAATCTAAAGGCCGCAATGAAAATAAGATTTGTTTTCCTTTATTATGAAATTGTGGAAAGAAACATGGAGTGAATTGTCTTAAAGGCACAAGAAAATATTTTATGTGTGGAAAAGAAGGTCGTCGGGCAATTGAATATCGAAATTATGGGACGGAGATGTCTAATGATTTGAACATAGAAAGGGATACCAAGAATGCACCCCCAACACTTCAATGTTCCAAGTGCAAGGAGATGTGGAATTATGTCAATCAATGCCCAAATCCAATGGTTGTTGATTATGATCGACGTCAACAAACTCTTAAGGACAAAGACAAAGGAAAGTCACATGCAATTACAATTGGCGATGTTGAGTATGATAACGAAGTGGTAAAAGGTACACATACCATCCACTCTAAAGTAGAAAATGTTTTATTTGATTCTAGATACACCCAATTGTCTATTTCTGATGAATTTTATAAGGGTATCACTGTATTACCTCAACAATTAGATGTTGAGTTATCTTTGAAAACTCCTAATGGAACAATGATCACATCAAAAGTTTACAATTCTTCTTCGATTGAAGTTTATGGGAAAGTGCTTCCTTCAAATCTTGTTATCCTTCCTATAGTGAAATTTAATGTGATTCTTGGAATGGATTGGATTTCATTATACGGATCTCATATCAATTTCTAATGAAGGGATGTCACATTTAATATTCTCGATCAATCTATGATCATCTATCGATGCAAGGATGTACATGACCTTCCAATGGAAATTTCTTCTATCTTATGGGTCTTGATTCCACTAAATGAAGGTTATTTATCTCAAATTGTTGTCCAGAAACTCACGATTAGGAATTCACCCATTGTATGGGAGTTCGATGATGTCTTTCTGGAGGAGTTTCCAGGTCTTCCACCAAATCAGGAATTTGAGTTTTCAATAGAACTCATACTGGGTTATATGCCTATTTCAAAGACACCATATAGAATAGCCCCAATTGAGTTGCATGAATTAAAGAAGAAACTCCAAGAGAATCTTGATAAAGGATTCATACACCCTAGTGTGTCACCATGGGGATAACATGTTCTGTTTTTTAAACAGAAATATGGATTAATGAGACTCTGCATTGATTATAGAGAACTTAAGAAGAACTCTATCAAGAAAAAATATCCTCTCCCATGCATTGATGACTTATTTGACCAACTACACAGAGCTTAATACTTTTCCAAGATTGATCTTCGTTCAGGGTATCATCAATTAAGGGTCAAAAGGGAGGATATACCGTAGAAGTCTTTTTGTACAAGGTATGGTCACTATGAATTTATAGCGATGCCATTTGGTCTTACTAATGAATCTAATATCTTCATGGATTTAATGAATAGTATTTAGAGACTATCTTGATCTGTTTGTGGTAGTCTTTATAAATGATATTCTTGTCTATTCAAAGAATAAGGAAGAACATTAGAATCACATGAGAAATGAATTAAAGACCGTAACAAAAGAGAATATTTATTCCAAATTTACCATGTGTGAATTTTGGATTCAAAAATTATTATTTTTGGGTCACATATTCTCAAAAGAGGGGATATCTTTGGATCCAGAAAAAAGAGAGGTTATCGAAATATGGCGACACCAACCACAGTAATTGAGATCCAATGTTTTCTTGACTTGGCTGGATATTGTCGATGTTTTGTGAAAGTTTTTTCAAGGTTATCTAATACACTCACAAGGTTCACTCGAAAAGGAGATAAGTTTGTTTGGAGGGAGGAGTGTGATGAAAATTTCAAGGAGTTAAAATGAACGTTTTCCAGTGCACCTGTGCTCACATTGACTTCTAGTGGAGAATGTTTTATGATCTACAATGATGCATCCAAGAAGTTATTGGGGTGTGTTCTCATGAAAAATTATATGGTGATAGATTATGCCTCACGACAGTTGAGAATACATGAGCAAAATTACCCAACTAATGATTTGGAGTTAGCTGCGGTAATCATTGCATTAATGAATATGAGTCATTACCTTTATGATGAAAGGTGTGATATTTATACTGATTATAAAAGTTTAAAGTATATTTTCACACAATAAGAGATGAATATGAACCACATAAGATGGTTGGAATTGATTAAAGATTACAACTGATCAATTAATTATCACCCTGGGAAAGAAAACATGGTAGAAGATGCATTAAGTCGACAAGACCTTGCTAGATTATCCATGATGAGGAGCACAAAAGATCCAATATTTATGGATTTAAAAATGATGGATCTGGTAATTATAATGGAAGGGAAAAAATCTTATCTTTCTCAAATGAATGTTCAACCATCTATACATTTGAAGATTAATGAGGCTCAGAAAGAATATGTTGAGTTACAAAGGAAAGTGAGAAATGTTCCTGAATTTCCCATTGATTATGATGAAATAATAAGGTTCAAGAATTGGGTTTGTGTTCCTCCCATCCCAGAATTAAAGAAGGAGCTTCTTGATGAGGCTCATAGTTCATCATTCTCTATTCATCCTGGAAGCAAAAAAATGTATAGGGACCTGATAGAGTACTTCTTGTGAGATGGCATGAAAAGAGATGTTGCTGAATATGTCTCTCGATGCATGGTTTTTCAGCAAGTTAAATCTTAGAGAAAAAAGTCTAAAGGGGTGTTACAACCATTACACATACCAGAATCGAAATGGGAAAACATCACTATGGACTTTGTCACCGGACTTCCTAAAGAATCCAAAGGAAATATTGCTATCTGGGTCATAGTTGATCATCTTACAAAGTCGGAACACTTCATTGCTATTAGAGAAGATTTATCTATAGATCAGTTTTCCAGGATATATGTAAAGAAAGTGGTAATATTGCATGGAGTTCCAATTTACATTATTTCTAATCGGGATTCGAGGTTTATCTCAACATTCTGGAGATGTATTCAGCATACTCTAGATACAGAGTTGAGTTTCAGCACTTCTAATCATCCTCAGACAGACGGTCAGTATGAGAGGACAATTCAAACTCTAGGAGACATGTTGAGATCTTTATCTATGGATTTCAAAGGTGGTTGGGTTAAACACCTACCTTTGGTGGAATTTTCTTATAATAACATCTTTTACTCCAGTATTCAGATGGATCTTTATGATGCTCTCTATTGAAAGAAATACATAACTCCATCTTGTTGGGATGAAGTTGGGGGAAGAAAGAAATTAGGACCTGATCTTTTGATGATATGGCAGAAAAGTTCAGATCTATTCAACAACACATAAGAGCAGCTCAGAGTTGGCAAAAAATTTATGGCGACAATCGTAGAAAAGACCTAGAGTTCGAAGTGGGTGATAAATTGTTCTTACGAATATCTCCTTGAAAGAGAGTAATGTGATTTAGAAAGAAGGGAAAGTTGAGCCATAGGTATATCAATCCTTTTCAAATACTGAATCATGTTGGGAAAGTAGCTTACCGATTGGTGCTTCCACTGAATATCTCACAAGTTCACGATGTGTTCCATGTATCTCTCCTGAGAAAGTACATACCCGATCTTTCACATGTACTAAGCTCCGAAGTTGTACCACTGGAGCATGATATTTATTTTGAAGAACATTTGATAGAGATTATGGATCATAGAGGAAAAGTTCAATAGAACAAGGCCACTCACTTGGTGAATGTTTTATGGATGAACCACCAATTATAAAAAGCTACATGGGAGTATGAGGATATGATGAGGGAGAGGTATCATCATCTGTTTTCTAGGAAGTGATTAATTTAGAGGGTGAAATTCATTTTAAGGGGGGTAGAATATTACACCATAATATTTTATGAGAAGTATATATTTTTATGTCTAATGTTATACGCAACATCAAATGAATCTTTCACTACACACAACACTAGATTGGCTTGCATTATACGCAAAAGCATCCTTCCTCGACAGCGTGTGTTGTACACAATATCAAGTTTCACTAAACAACAATATGTTATTAAAATATTATATAAACTAGCCATTATGAATATTATTAACTATATTTTGAATTTTACAACATTATTATTCATCATACATATTTTCTAGAACATGGTATGAGTTCAAAATAATTTTTTCGAGTCAAATAAGTATTTTTCAAAAAATTTAGTTTTGCCGCCTTTTGATGGCGCCCCCACAATAAATCTAGTTTTATACATGATTATAAGTTCAATTTGACAAAATTAAATTATTATTTGGAATCAGTATATAAAAATTTACTTTGGATAAATTTTCATATTATTCTGATAACTTTCATATTCTAATGAATAGAAAAAACTCGCTATATTTTAATTAAAAACAAATTTTTTCATTGCAATAATTTATATGGTCAAATTATAATTTTGAATAGTTTTATTGTATAAATATAATATATTTTTACCAATTAATATAATTTATGACATTTCCAATAATTTTATATTGAATTCATAGGTAAAAACATTTTAATCTTTGCCAATGTTTTAACTTTTAAAACCTGTTTTCATAACAACGAGATTAATTTTAAATTAATTACTGCAACTTATGTGTGTTGAATATAAAAAAATGGATTCCATATTTGGATTCAGTGTGTCCAAATTATGTTAATAGGTTACTTTTATATATTATTTTATATTATGAATAGTAACTACAGTAATTTTTATTTACTACAGTTAAAGGTAAATCGGGTAATTAAGGGTAAAAATAAGATTATAAAATTACCATAACATCTACCAAAATCTTATTGGATGAATAAAAGTTGACCCATATCAACTAAGGTTCGGAATACATTCATTTCATGGACTTTTAACCATGAAATTATATAATTATTATTAAAACCAAAGAAAGTGACAGCATGTCACTCTCTTAAATCTTATAAGTGTAATAATTTTAATTTAGTGACAAACTTCATAACACATGAATAAAAATAGTCCCCACAAATCTAATTGAATTATCTACATAATATTCATTTATTTATAATTTTTAGGTATTAAATAATTATCATTAATTATGACACAATAGCGATGTTGAAATTGTTTTATTGATTGAAATATCAAATAAATGATTTTAAAAGTATTAAAATAAATATTATATGAACTATTTAATGTGCTAGACTAAATTTATAGATAAAAATTTCATGTTATTAATCTATTAAATCTTTTAGTTGGAATATATATTCTGTGTATATTTTTATTTAAATTCAAATAAATGAATTGTGTCAAAATTGACACTATTGTTATTTTATAAAAATTCAATATTATAAAATTGTTTAAAAATCACAAAAAATTTAAGAATTATAAATTAAAATTTAAATGGTATAAAATATAGTAATTTATACAATTATGGACAATTAACAACATATATGTAATTATTTTTAATGATTTAATATTTAGAATATTATTACCACAAATAAAATATTATTGATTACATAAGGATAAATCAAGTTGATAATGTTTAAAATAAATTCTCAACTTGTCTAACTTTTATTGGTTGATGATATTACAACCCTATCTCATCTAATATTCAGATTTGAGTAATTTTTGGATTTTTTTTAATTAGGATTGGAATTTATTATAAATTAATATTTCATATAATTCCAAAGGTGGCCCTCTACTGCCTTATAAAAGGGCACCTCTTCCCTCTCCTCTTTACACAACATCGAGCCGTCAAGCTCCACCAACCATTGACCATTTACCTTATGAACCTCCCTAGAAACATACTAGATGTCCTGGTCTTCTTCAAAGACCAATTTTAGTACCCTAAGGGGAGGTTTCAAAGAGGTGTGTTGAAGAAGAGGTAATATCCTTTACCGATTCATTCAAATTCATTTCTTCTTTTACTTCCTCTTCTTCTGTTGTTTCATAATAAAGTAGTAACATAATTATCACTCATATACTGATATGTTATTATAAATATGAAACAACCATATTTCACCTTCGATCCATCCTACGTAAAATGAAATCCCTGCACGTGCGTAGGTACATAATACCGTCTCCACGCCGTGGTGTAATCTGGTTTTCCACCACCACCTTACTTGGATGGGTATAACAATGGAAGAAATAACTATATTTGATTATTAAGTTATATTTATCCTAAAATATAATAATCCATACACTTCAATACATTTCCACGATCATGGGAATGATATCATCGCTCGTGCGTACGTACGGCTTACCGTCTCCACGGTGCGATGTGATTCGTTCTACATGATCTTCAATAACCATGATTATATAAACGAATTTAATGAATAATTATGATATATATTATACAAATACCATTCTGTAAATGATGTATCTATAACCTAAAAATTGAAAGAAGAATTTATTCAACAAAACATGCATTAGAACATAAAGCAATAAACACACTAATAACAAGTCGCAATGACATATTACTAATAAGACCGTCTGAATATGACCATATATGATATCATAACAATGAATATGATTCTGGAATAAGTTAATGACATTGTTTAAATAATTATACAGGAGGATCGGATACGTAAAAAGCATATCAGACCTAAGGTAAGGGAAAATCTCACAATCTCATTTTTATCCGAGATTGTTTATACTTTAGAATATCCTGGGGAATATTTATCATAAACATCCCTTTTTCTTAAATATGTAATATAATTTATATCCTCCTACAATTTTTTAAATCCAATTTTTCTTATTGGTGAATTTTTAGTAAAATATATAAAATGAAACTTATGTCATTTTCAGTACGAGATACTTTTTAACTTTTTCGGCCAAAGTTCGAGAAGAATATTTTTCTAACTTATATGGAATGAATGGATATTTATGATTCTATAGAACATTATTTCAATGAATATTCCATTAAAAATATTCAAGTTTATTTTCAATTAACTTATTTTAGTTTAAAATTTTATGACATGTTAAGAAAAGAAAAATGTTTTTGAAGTAGAAAGGATATTTTCCGCAAGAATGGAGTTCAAGTGGTTTTAATAAAACTAGTTTCCATCTAATATAATATAGGATTCTGTATCTATACCTATTATTACATTTATTTGATTATGTTATGATGGAATTATTTTTATGAAGTCGGTTATCTTATATTAATTGTTTTATGATGTCATGATGAATAAGAATCTCATATTTATTACATGGGTTATGCCATGATGTATGATTTATGATTTTGTGGCACACATAAGAATGGTTTCATTATGAGATGGGTGGGACATATATATCCCTCCAATACATTGAGTAATGATTTATATCTCATGAGATAGACATGGCTAGAATGGAAAGTTAAACGAGTTCAGTGATACAGGACTGGAACGAGGAGTGAACTCGGTTCAGAAATGGACTTTGTCTGCTATGATAGTCTTGGCAATGAGACTTGAATAATAAGTAAAGATTTTATATGATTATGTGTGTATGACGCCATGTTTCATGTTTTAAGTTATGATTATTGGGATTACATTTCACTACTATGATTTATCCCATGTTATGATATTATGATCTCTTTTAAAGGTTAATACTTTCAAGATGTTATGTTCTTATGAATATGATATGATTGATATTTCTTTTGTTTACCCTTACTGAGCATTTGAGATCACCCTTTGTATTTTTTCTTTTACCCAGTTTATGAAAAAGGGTACTAAGTAGGATATGCCAAAAGGGACTATAGATATGATGAAATACATGGGAGACAATGTAGATGCTTTATGAACAAGTCGTTTATGTTTCCCAGTTTCTAATGACACTATACCTATACGGTCCTACCATGGTTTTGTTATATGTTGTAATAAGTATGCTTCAATTCTAAAGTAATAAAAATGTATTTAATGTATGGGTGGTTATACCTATAGATAACTAACTATATGAATGATATTTTTTCTGAACACCTTATCTCTTCGACCTAGTATTTGCACCAGTTGTTCCTTACATGAGAGGTCAAGTTCAAGTTTAACTGAAACTAAATTGAGAAAATGTTATGTTTCTATTATTTACTAAATCAAAATCAAGAAGTGCAATATAGTTGGTACTTGGGAGTGTTCAAGAGATAGTTTTAATATATAATCTTACACACTAACACAATCTAGGATCATGAAGGGGATTATATAGCTAGTTCTACACTTCCCATTCGTATCTAATCTCACAAACCCCATAAATTAATATATCCAAAAAATTAACATGTGTTGATATTCAAATGTTAGGATCTTATTGAATTTTTTTTACAAAACACATATACGATATTCAGGAGACATTCATAACATTAAGAACCTTTTCCATTATTTCTTATACAAGTTCGGGACCTATCATCTTATTATTTTAAAAATGATCTTATCATGATATAGACCTAAATAAAATAATATAAAAATCTATATATAGTGATGTGTAAATGCTATAATGAAATTTTTTATATTCTAAATCTATCAAGGGATGTTTTTTATCCCAAAATCCATTAAATTCCATTGAAAAATATCTCATAAAATCATTTAGGGTTCGGATGGTGTAATCATATTTACCATATTTGTAAGGGTGAAATTAGTTATGAAAATGAACTATGTACCTAATGATTTATAAGTAATTCGCCATAATATTATGTTAAATCATAAATTATGATCAGTTAAAAGTGAATTTATTACCCTAAGTAGTCTTACCACATACCTTATATATGTCATATAGATTTGGTTAAGAGATGAAATTTATTTAATTTAGATAACATTTTCTATCATTTTAAGGAGATCGATTAAAAGCAAAATAGAATCATATTCAATATATGTTTTGGTGTTTTCCTCAAAAATATAAACTTTTATGTTTTCCCATTTTCATAGTAGTATGGGTTATGGTTTCAACATACCCTTATAGATATTTCATACAGACATAACATTATGATATACCATGAATTGAGATATGTAATCTAACACTTCTCTATTTATATAATTTAATAGGGGGTTTTTTATATCTATATAAATATTCCTTCAACATTGATGATAAAAGATGGTTGAGTGATGAGATATGGCTAAATGGTCATTCTTCAGTGATGGTTTTTTTAATAAAGTTGTCTATGTTCAAAAACGTATAAATAAATATATATTTAATATGACCATTGAAATACTCACAACACATTTCTACAGTTGTACATAATAGTGTTTTGGCTTCTTTGATATTATAATGACTGGATAGATATTTTGTACTTTTTGAGAGATAGTATGTTTATCCATCAGTTATGATTTTAGGAATTAAAACATCTAAATCAATGAGTATTGGATCATTTAAAATCCTCATCCAGGATCAAATAGAATGATATTTTTTACACATAACATGAACCACATTTTACCCTCGTATGGTGGTAAATTATTCCCTAGTCTTAGTCGTTAATTAGTTTTTACATTCTACTTTGGACCATTTTTAACTGTTGTTGATGTGAATATATATATATATATATATATTATGCCATGATTTGTATAAATATCAATATTCTCTATATAGAGATGATGCCCTTGGATTTTTAATTAATATACTACTAATTCTATCTTTAGATAACTATTTGATATTTTTTTATTCATGAATACATAATTTTAATGATACATAAGAAATTACATACTCATTATTCATAAAAATTAATAAAAATTCATGGTATAATCACTATATAACAAATACCATTATCCAATATAGCATAGTGCACAAATAATAATAGTGACCAATCACTACATAATATCCCTAAGTCATTCCTCAAATTATATGTTATATATTAACATAACTCCATTCAAGGTTATTTTTGGTATACAATAGGATAATAATGGGAATTTCCTCCATATCCTCTTATAGTATCCACTTAATCAATGAATCATTGGATCTCATTTACAGAGTATAGTATCAAATTTTCTATAATTACATCTATGTAACAACATCGGTTTTAAGTATGTAACTATTTAATTAAATATTTTATGTATGTGATGTGTTTATGTAAATTATGGTAGGATTTGGAGGATGTTTGGAATGTATTTGTGGATTATATGGTTTTGAATGTTTGAGATCATTTAGTAGAAAATGAACAAACCCTTCTATAAATAGTGAAAAGGAAGACAATGGGATCTATGTCTGTATAAGGTTTTTCCAAATCGTACATCCACCTAGGAGTAACAGTGAATTTTTTAACATATGGAGAAACACATATGGTGCATGATTTTTCTATCCTTTCTGAAGACCCCTATAAAAGGTTTGGGGAGATAGAGGATGATACACATTTAGAACACAAGTTTACTAACCCTGTGACCTAATCATGAAAAGATAAAATATAGGTTCTGGAAAAATTTATATTACTCAAATTTTATCAATAAACCAATTATTTTCACATATTTTGTCCATAACATAGTTTTTGATCCTTTTAAATGCTTTATCGACATTCCCTTTCGATCAGGGAGCGATCTATTGGAAAATCATGGTGTATCAAATGTCAGATTTCGTGGTAAGTCTCAGTTTATAATGGTTTTACTATGATCTATTTTTATTTGATCTAAACATTAATAATATAGTTATTTGGGATATATATAATATTTGATTCACATGAGGATGATTTTTTTAATTTTTTATGTTACGGAATGTTATCTTGGGTGGGTGTCTTGAGATTTAACACGGTTATGTTAATGAATTTGGGTAATTTTTAATTTTATCCATTTTTTCTTATGAATGTGGCCATACTCATCCCTCCACTAGCTGGAACATCATGGTTTGATTTCATATTGTTTTAATTAATTTAAATTTATTGTGAATTTGATGTTTAATTCTTTGTATAAACATTATTTACTGAATGGTAGGAAAATTGTTGAAATTGTTTTTTGTGAAAAGTTCTTTGTTTCACGATTTTGAAATGATGTTTTAAAATATGCCCTATTTTTTATTCAAGTAAATGTATTAATATAATGGTTTTATATAAAATCATTTATCTATTTAAATGGATTGAAATGATTGGTTTTTATTGGTATCTTTACATTAATTGTATGAACGTGGTCAATTACATATTAGATTGATACGGATATTTTCAATGTTGTTTACATAGTGTTATGAGGTAGGGTGTTCAGGATTGCTCTCAAGTTTTGTAGTCATTGTATTCTCTCACTAGATGATGCATGTGGAATAATCCAAGTAAATATAACTGACCCAGCCATGGTGATTTCAGAAATACAATTTCACCTCAGCAAGGTAAATGTCATCATTGAAATGAATAACAAGGTTCAGTAGGTTTGAATCTATAGGTAGTTTAAATAGTGATTATGGATTATCAATCTAGACCACCTATGGTGAGGTATGATTCATTTTAGTAATACCCATATGAAATATTTTTTGATATGGGTGTATCCCATTCATTTATTTATTCTGGTGTTGTATATTTTCTGTGTTTAAATGTCGAGATGATGCTTTCTATTTTCAAAAAATATTTCTCATCTATGTCAAAGATAATATTGAACCATTATGTGTAATGAACGATCTAAAATTGTTGATATAGATGATTTTATGTGGTAATTATCTATCATTTAGAAAGATGAATATGATATTATCCTATGTATGGATTGGTGTACTATGTTCAAAGCTCATAGATATTGTTATAACATAATGTTTAGTTTTACAACTAATGATGGATCAGAATATCTCATTAATGTAAAATGGAATGTAATGGAAGTTTAAATGAGAATTTTGGAACTATTGGTAGGGATAATCACATTCTAGCTTATAGAGTTGACCTAGAAAAGTGTTGATGAAATAAGGAATAATAGTATTACCACATTTGTTGATTAGTTTCGAGATATTTTTCTTGATAATTTCTCAGGGTTTCATACCAAAAAATAAGTTGTGTTTATGATTGATATCATACACGAGTCTATTAATATCTCACATCCCTCTTCGTGGATAGTTCAAACAGAATTGTGGGAATTGAAAGTAAAGATGGATGAGATCAAATAATAAGGGTTCATTTGGCCTCTCATGTCTTAGTGGCCAACCCAATTTTTTTTTATGAAAAAGACTAATAAAACTATATGGATGTGTGTGTATTATCATAAAAGTATCCACGTTTTTATATTTAATCGATATAGGATTCCATTCATTGAGGATAAGTTCGATCAATTGAGGGGAGGCCAATGGTTTTACAATAGTGACCTATAATCAAGATATCTCCAATTACAGGTTCAGAATGAGGACCTTATGAATACCACATTCAAAATTATATTTATTAATTACAAGTATGTGTATATAACTTTTGGCCTTATGAATACACCAATTTTATTTTTGGAATTGACGAATCAGATCATTTAATTATATATGGAATATTGTTTTTATGGTTTTTTGGAACAAATATTAATCTATTCAAGGATAAGGGCTATGCATGAGCAACACATGGAGGGATACAATTTGTATCTTTCCTATGAAATTTTTTATCTAAATGATTTGTTTATATTGATCTAGAAAATATAGATGTTTTAATTTTGTGGGAACTAATAAATTTTATCATCGAAAAATGTTTTTCCCCTGGTCTAGTGGGTTATTATCGATGTTTCATTATTATTATTCATGAATTTCTTCACTGATGACATAATTGATTTGTAAAAAGTTCCATTACAATGGAATAATTAATGTTAAAAGTAGTTATAAGAGCATAAGGTTTTCCAGACATCAATATAGATCATGAATTTTCGAAAACTAGTAAAAGGGTACATGATGTATTTTGATGATTCTTGATCTAGGTTGGGATGTGTTCTCATGTAGGGAGATAACATAGTTCCTTATAGCTCACATCTGTTACTGATTCATGATAAGAAGATCCCAACACATGATTTTTAGATATCTTTTATAGATAATGCGTTGAAGATGTCTCATTACCTCTTTAGTGAGAAATTAATGGTTTTTATAGATCATAAGAGCTTGAACCACATTTTCTAACAAAATGATTAGAAGCTGTGACATTGAATATGGATGAAGTACCCCCAAATGTTTTTATATTACTTTATTTATAAAAATATTATTTGAAATTTGGTGGATGTTTCACTACAAAGTAATTGATATGATCAATTGAAAAATAGACATTAGACCAATGGAAGTTGGTGTCGGTGATACTTGGCATGCAGATGGAATATGCAGACCATGGTATTGTTGCGTATTTATTTATATACTCATTTCCCTAATTGGATGGATACAGTTTATGTGGTATAAAAATCATATTCAAAATTTATTTCGATAAGGTCATAACTCAATGGTTGGGAGACTATTTAGGAATGTAACTAGATGAGAGTTTTCTTTTGTAGTTTTGTGATTAGATCGATATCCTTGGTTTATGTCTCTTTTATATAATTCCATAGAACAAGCCTTTAGATCTTAGTTTAACATGAGTATGGTTTATCATCCACAAATTAAATAAATATCTGAATTAATGATGAAAAAAATAGTGATATGTTCTAGGCTTATGTAATTGATTATTGTGTCTCAAGGTTGGAGTAACTTCTATTAGTGTGTTTCTCATTTAACAAAAAATATCATGTCTCGATATATATGGATCCTTTTTAATCATTGTATGGGTTCCATTTTCATTCTCCAAAATAATGTTTAGAAATATGTAAGACTTCAGTGGTTTTGTATATCCTTATCATGATACAATATATATGATTCAATTTACTAGAAAGAGAATGGATAAAGTGCAGAGTTTTCAGAAATCACATGTAAATAATTTTCCACATCCATTTTCATTCCATATGAGTGATCACATGTTCCTAGAAATATCTCCAAGGTTTGGGAATTGACATTTTGTGAAGCGCATAATGTTATTTCCATGACAAAAAGGACCTTTTGAGATAATTGAATTGGTTGTTGAGGTGACGTAGAGGATTCCTTTTCCACCATAATTTCATGTAGTGAATAATCAATTTTAATTTCTTCTATTGAAATGTATTAGCCAAATACAAACTATATGATTTGATGGGATCACATAGACCAAGAGTCTGATGCTTTATTGTTTCATATACTGATATGATTTTTTGATAGGTACGAGAAAGTATTTCATGTGAAAAGTATTAGTCTAGGGATACTTTTGTGTTAATATGTCTGATTAAAGATGAGAATAAGTAATGGGACAAATAACTCCTCGATTGGTGGCCGAAACCCTTTCACGGAAGATGTGGTTTTTGACAATTCGGGGATGGAATGACCAATGGTGGTGTAAATGTAGCACCACCAGTTTCATGTAAGTAACCCTTTCATTATTTATTTCAAATAATTAATGTGTTTGGGTGAATTTGAGGTGGTTATGGAGACGTTTTGGAGTTTTTTTATGGATTTAATGGTGGTGATCATTTTGAGAATGGTCATTATAAACCATGTAACATGTTTAGGAAACTGTTAAAAGGTAGATAATTGGCTCTAGGTAGGTGCACATTTTGGTGCACAATGTCTCTATACAGTGATTCCACATATAAGAAAAAAAAATTTATAATAAATGGAAAAATATGGTAGGTTAATTAATTTTCTAACTATCTATTGAAACCATGCAAAGGGTACTCAAATAGTGTTTATGGTGCACGGTTTTTGCTAGGTTTGTCTTATCGTACGACCCAACCAATCAGAGTTATATTATAGTTACTAAAAATGGGTACCTCACTCATCATTACCCCAATACATATTTTTTCACTTATTTCGACCCTAATTTTTTCTATCTCTTCCCAATATCTTTGTTGAATGTCCTAATCAATATGGGCGTGATCAGTTGGATAGTCATTGTGCATTAAAGGACAAATTTATTGGTAAGCGTCCAATCTTGATAGTTCTCTTAATATCAATTCCACATACCTCTCCCAGATTCATATATCTATTTTGTTGGAGATATATCTATGATATTTTATTCATATGATGATGTTATTTGGTTGGGATGATGTTAGGTAATGAGATATAATGAGGTTTTGTAAATTCAACATGTGTTTGTTGAAGAATTGGTGTCATTATTCATTTTTTCCATATTTTCTTTGGTAGCTAGAATCACAGTCAACTACTCTTGATAAAACAATAATGATTCATTACAAATTGATTGAATTTGTTGATATTTATTGTTAAATTGATGTGAAATTATACGTAGAAACACTATGTATTGATGTAATGGAAAAAAATTTAAATTGGTTTTTGTGGGAAATTCTTTATTTCATGATTGTAAAATGATGTTTAAAAATTTTCTTTTGTTTATATTCAGGGAAATGGATTTTTATGAATGTTTTAAATAAAATAATTTTTTTATTGAAATGGATTTAAATGACTTGTTTGGATTTTTTTGACATTATTTTTTTGTTTGTTCATATACATATTGGATGGAAAACTTTATGATTTTTTAACAATCATTAGTTGAATGGATAAGGGTATGAACATTCCCCAATAAAAAATGATACACATAAGGTTATAATGATCCCCTCATCACAATTGGGATTAATTAGGGTGTGAACATTCCCAAATAATTTATTTTACCATGTGGCAGATTGGTGAAATGATGATTCACCACTCACAATTGTAGGATGTTCCCTTATGGAATGAATGGTTGGAGGTTTTTATATGTGGACAAAAGGGTTATTCCTTAATGTAAATTTTGAGTTGATTTTAAGGAATTTTTTGGTTTAGTTCCATTAAAACTATTTTTTAATGGAAAACTATTTTGATGTGAAACATATTGTCTTTAAAATAAACTATTGAAATGTTTTAAATGGTTTTATTTAAAAATATTTATATTAATATTATAAGTAGTTATATACATGTGGTATGAGTATGGAATCCATTTGCAAGAAATTATAATTCTTCATTACTAATCCAATTCTTGAGTTCTTTTGTGTATTTGGAGATATTGTTTATCAATACACTAATAAAAGAAATTTAAATTATTTAATTAGTGATGGATCATGATTCTTTGGGTTGTATGGTGGAGTTGAATATTGGACCATATTGGGATCTATGGAGTTTATTTCATTTGATCCTTTGAGCTTTGTGTTTTTTCCTTCATCATTGTGCTTTGAAGTTGGTTGTCTTTTTCTTTGGAACTCTGATATGGGTTATGGAATATTTCAGAATTTTTTTCATTTGGTATATCATTGAGTTTCATAAACATTTATATCTTGCATAATAACATGGATATTGGTTATGATTATCACAATTTAGTTTTTTTAATTCAAATGAAAAAATCACCCCCATCTGGTTATGAATCCAATGGAATTCATGTCCATCCTTTGTTGTCTTGGAGATGTCACCTAAGGCCAATTAAAAATTCATCCATGACATAAGACAATGTGGAGGGGTAAGACGATACAATCCATCATTGAGTTGTCTGTAAATATACCGATTGTGGTTATAACCTGAACTAACAAGAAAAATTTTGGAACCAAAATTAAAAAAAAAATTACACGGCATATAATTTCTACATTCTCAGGGTCCTTTCAAAAATACCAAATGATATTCATGTTCATTAATTCACATCGAATATGTGATATTCCCATGAATAAACACTACCAAAAAATTTTCAATGTATTATATAAATCCACTATTAATCATAACTATATAATGATATAAGTCGTATCTGTAATCCCAAATAGAATAACTATAAATTAATTAATTTAGTACTTTGTGGTGAATGTTTTATGGGTTAAATATTATCTTCGTTTCATACATTATTTGTATAAATATAAATTTTTTGTCATTCATGACTTTTTATCTCTTCATAGTTGATCAAACATATAATAGATATGAGGTGGATGATATATTTTATGTGAGTGAAAATTTCATGTTCACGACAGTCAATAAAAACATGTGTTGATATATACAAATTAATAAAAAACAAGATTGAGAATGACTGAAACATACAGATCAGAATTATATAATCATATATATTTTGATACATAAATCATCTTACTCAACATGGGCTATTATATACAGACATAATGAGATAGGCATAAATCCAATTATTAGATAAATTAAAAAACAATAGTCACACATTATGGGAAAACCATGAATTTTATCTGGAAGTATATTTGTAAAATCCCATACAATTGAAATTTCATAAATTTGAATTTAACCTTGATCATTTCATTTAAGAGTCCATCAAATCATAGTAACAATACTTTTATTGTAAAATTTTCCATTTAAGGGAAATCAAAATAATGTTTTCATTGATCTTCGAATAGATGATGGTTGGTGATATGAAACGTTGTCCCTTTATCCTCATAATTTATATGTTTTCTATGTATGAATATGTAATCTATTCTCAAAAAAACATAATATTAAATCCGAACATGAACATCTATATTTTTTTGGAGTCCCTCAACAAAATATTTTTTCATATAAGAGTTATATATCATAGATGATATAATCATACCCCTAATTTATTTCAAAGATAGTTAATTTCCCATAGATTGAGGTTATAAATCAATATCCATAGAAAACATTTGTGATATAAAATAATGTAAAGAACCTGAATCAAATAAGGATTTTTTATTTATGTGTTGAAGAATGTCTAAATCGTTCATAACATATTAAGATCTCCATATATGGTAGTGGTATCATACACTATCCATTTCTATATTGGTTTAGGGGATTATAAATAATATTATCATAAATAACTCTAGGGTTAGGGATGTTATATTAATAATTCACAAAATTGATTCACATGTGTCATTAATGTGTGACTAAGGCATTGTCTGGATAATTATTTCTATATTTTTTTGTTAATAATCCTCCTTGAGAAACATTGATAGTTTGGTGAAATTTAAAATTCCCCAGAATATAAAAAATATTTATGTATCCACTGAGTAAATTCTTGTTATGATTCATCATGAATTTATCGTACATTTTTAGTCGGAACTTCATTATCACATAAAGAATATCACTGGAGCTTCCATGATAATCCACCTTTAATCTCAAAAACACATATAAAATACCTTATAGAATTTATATCTCCTACATTAGTGAGAAAAATCAATCTCATCATATCTTCCATAAACTTATAAAACTAATACCCATAAAATTGATTTATTCTATTGATAATTAATTGAACCTATATTAAGATTTTCAGATATATCCATAGGCATACCCTAAATTCTCATGATTTTTTATTCCAAATTTATAATATATTCATCATAGTTTTACATAATATAATGGTATTCATGAAACATTATATTGTGAATATTTCAAGGAATTTTTTTATTAAAGAATATATTATTTATATTCACCCCTTTCATGGAGTATAATTCAAAATATTTTATTTTATCATAATGAGACTTTATCATTAGTCATAAATCCATTAAAAATGATTAATAACCAATGTGACCTTATCCTTAATTAAGGATTATAGGAAAGAAAATATCATTTCCATAATATTAACCAATTTTTCTCACAATTAAATACATTGTAAGAGACACCAAAAGATGGTGTAAATTTACACATAAAGGATAAAATTGAACACTTCACAATTTTTAGTGTTCTTGGGAGCTCAAAAATATTACAGTTGTTCTTCATAAATTGTGATAGTTGGTTTAACAACAAAATTATTTTTTACACTTACTCCCATCTGATTTTTCATCTCATTCATACAATCTCCATATTTGTTTCTTGATCCTACTATTACCTTAGATCCTCGTTATTCTAGCTATTACATCAAATTAAAGAATTTTGAAGAATATAAGTTCGTTAATGTAATGAGGGAAAAATTTGAGTTCAGAATAAATAATAGAAAAATTATGTTCACATCATTACAGAGAAACAACTACTATTCAATTGTAGATATCTAAGGTAATTTAATGTTTTCGGTTATCGTACATAAATATAATTTAATCTTTCATCACAGCTCATAAATAGAACATGAATTAACCAATTGAAAAATTATGAGATTATATAGAATCTTGTATAGTCTAAGGCCCATCCATCGTGATTAATAGTGATGGGGGATTCAGCCCTTTCTGGGTGATTATGCAAGGGTGCATCTGTTCCCAAGAATTTTCCAATTTAGATTATCAAGATATAGATGTATTGATAGGAAAACCAAATAATATGTACAATACAAAAACATCAATATGTATTCCAATAATTAGACTCATTCCAATATTTATCAATAACATTCTATAAAATAAACCGCAAAATTAATTCAAATTCTCTTTGGTAAAAAATATGGATACCAAAATATCGTATTTAGAAAATTCATCGATATCTTTAATTTATTAAAACATTCCACAATATGATTCACAATTCATTGAATATAATTTTTAGTTTCATGCAGACAATGAATATTAAAATCATATATTACTAAACTTATTAACAATTATCCATGATAATTCTTTACACTAACGTCTTCTATGCATCTGATATCACATAATCATCTTCATAACCCAGAGAATAAAAAAATATTGAGTGGTGACAACAAATGATAACAAATGGAAAAAATACAAAAAACTCAAAGCATTTATATTATAAATTATTGGGGAAAAATTAATTACGGTGTAATATAAAAAAATTAATGAGATCATTTGTTATAAAAGACATTTTTTATCATTAAAAATCTTAACATATGAATATTAGACCAAAGATAGTTCATAAAAAAATAATTCTTTGGAATACATACTGAATGTCAAATGACTTCCTACGAAATATGAATATCATTCAATCATGGAGTATCAGAAAATATTTTCACTGTATTATAATATTGAGAATTTAGAGATGTATTTAAATAAAAAAATTCTTAGGAAATTATTTTGAACAAATCCAAATATTTCCACAATATATTTTTTTAAAATCTATATATTTATATAAATTATTTTTATGAAAAACTCCTACTATACAAAAATATTTTTTAAAAAAAATTCCATGTATATCCTGGATTACTTTTATGATGAGATGTAGGACCATAAAAAATGCATTCGAGGGTGATATAGGTTTTGACCCCATTCTATACAGACATATGAGAGAAATTCATAAAAAATAATTTATCTTATTACAAAATCCCATAAGAAATAATATGTTTTATAAATTTTCTAATTGGTATAACCTAAAAATCATTAGGATGTGATTCTAAAAACATTTTCACCAGAAATAAGGTGATATAATGTGATATATATATCATAACCTTATAAGATATAGATCTATTAAAAATGGATGATATATCATAAAATGATTTTCCCATTAAAATTATATTTTAATATCATCATAAAATACCTATTTTCTTTGTCATATTCCACATAATATTTTATTAAAAATAAGAGTAAAAAATATAAAAATTTACATTGAAAATGATCTATAATAAATAGCATGTGAATATAATTAAATCATATATTAAAATTTGATGCATAAGGTATGAATTTACAATCATTGAAATGAAAATAATTTGAAATATTTGACCACAATATGATTAGAATCCCACATTTTAAAAAGAACAAGGAAACCATGCTGTTAAAATAATGAGATATATTGGGATCATTATAGATTAAGCAACTTTATTATACATTAGGGAAAGGGGAACATTTTATTAAATAAAAACCTGGATAATGATGAAGTAATCCATCAAAAGATACAAGAATTAATCTAAATAAGAATTCCATTTACACAAAATAATAAATTCCTCAATGAAGATGAATTTGGTGTGGAACATGATTTCATTAAAATTTAATTTGTAAATAAAAAAAATCATAGGTTATATATTAGTATACATGAAAATTTATTAGACAATGGGAAGTCATTATAACCCAAGAAAATGAATTGAGTCATAAACCCACTTACGGTATAGGTAGAAATTAATCTAATACCCTCATAAAAGGGTGAGGATAAAAATAAATGGCACAATCCATAAATAAAAAAAATATTAATGATATATTATATAATATCCAAAATTTAAATGGGTCATAAATTTGAATTATTGCATAAATAAAAACTAAGACTCGATGAATGAAATTATGATTAAATCCATTTCCTTTCATCCCACTTAATTGAATGTGTTCTAAAATCCTAAATTAAAAATTACCTATATTAATCACCTATTTTGGATTTATATTTTTTATATATTATTTTTATAAAATTCCTTTAAAAATATTCAATACATTGGTATTAGTTAGTTATCATTTATTTTCAAAATCTTGAGTCAGAAAATATTATCATTTTGATCTAGTTTTATAATTTAGGTGTTGATATTCATTCATATATTAATGAAACAAATTCCAATATCAATTTATGTTTTGAAAAAAGATTAATTATGATTATTTAATATTTTATATTTTCATTTCTCATTTATTTTTTAGCATTTTTATGTGATGAAATCAGAAAAGAGATAGTTTTATTGTTTTTAGTGATTGAAAGGTGATATATTAATAACATCTTTAGATATTAATATTATGAAATCATATTAAATTTTTAATATTGAATAAATTATTATTAAATATTTTTCCACAATATTTAATTACATTGTCATCCACATTCAAATCATTAAATCACTATTCATGTTGGTGGTAAAAAACATCTAAATGAGGGTGTGTTATAATAATTGAATGAGTTTGTGAACATTATTATATAAAGTAAATATATAATTATTATCATATTAAACATTTAATAAGTATTATATATAATAATTATTCTACATATTATATCCATACATGATGTGTTGCAAGGATAGTTGAAATTCATTGTTCTTGGGGGCAGTAGTCCAAATATACACATAATTTACCAAATATATTCCCAAAAAATGTATAATGTTATGACACATGAATTTTTTTATTTAGTAATTAAATTTTATAAATATAAATCTTATTTTTTCAAAATATATATCATTTATTCCGGTATTTATAATATATGATAGAGAAAAACTACATCGCACTGTGGGGACGATTGTTTGCACGTACGCATAATCAACATATTTTATTTATAATGTTGATAAAAAGGTTTGAATATTCATTTTTTATGAAATTTAATTACGTTAATATATTATAATTTTCATTAATTCATTATATTAAGATGAATTTAAATGATTTTAGAATGTATTAGAAAAAAATACAGACATATGTTAATTCTCACATTGGAATCATGATTCTTCCATGAAAAACCATCATAGAAGTGAAGGCCATAAGAAAAATCATGTTATATTGAATAATATGTAGGTGGGATTGAGTTATTGGAGGATAATACAGAAATATTCAGATTATGTAATTATTATATGGATTTTAACTCTGCAATGGTTTAGGTTATGTCCATTTAAAAGACTAGAAAATACAGCTTTTGGAAACACACCTCACTTTTAAAAATCCATTGCACTATTTTTTTAAATGGATAAAAATTGGAAAAAAAATTAATATTCGGACATATTATGATTTATGATCCCCTCATCAACTATTTGGGATACATATTAAGAGTTATTGTAGTCTTTTTTTACTTTTAAACATTAAAAAAATTATGGTTTACCTTCCGAATTAATTTTTAGTCTTAACAATTAACATGAATGATAACCATATGATTTTTTCCTTATTAAAAATTTAACTTTATGATTTATAATATCAATTAAATTTTAAAACATAATATTTTTAATGGTATAAATATATAATTTCCAAATAAACACACTATATAGTGTAAAATAATAAAAAACTTTTTAAGCATTAAAATTATTTTTTGGAATGATTATCTTGCATACTAATTTTAATTATTTATATTTATTTACTATAAAATTGTAATGTGAATTTAATTAAAATTATAAACTAACATAAACTATATATATAGTTATTTGGATGAAATGACTGAAAATAATTCTTTATTATGGTCAATTTATAATTTATCTTTAAATATGTTTGAAATATGAATGTAAGATGAATGTGTTTTTTTAAAATGAATAATTTTACTCATTAAATAGAGATTTTATTACGTTTTTTATTCTTCATGTATTGTATTTTATAATGATAAATTCATAAAAAATTAAATGTTGTTTAAAACAGACCGATTGTTTTTATATAAAATTCTATTTTATTTTGATAAAATAGTAAAATTCATACAATGTATATAATGATTTTATTAATTGAAAAATCAATCATTTATTAAATATTAAATAAAATTATAATATTTTAAATTAAAATAAAATAGTTTTTATTGAAAATTTTAATACTTAATATTTTTAATACTATTTATGTACCTTATGAATATTCAATGCGTTCCCTTCATATTCATTTTTATACATTTATTAACAAATTTTCATAATATATTCACTTTTTCAATTAGAAATATCATGTGATATATGTTATAGAATATAACATTAGTTATACAAATTCTATAATTTCAAGTCATTACACACTATCCACTATTCTAGATGTTTCTTTTTTATTATGTATTGAATGAAGATATTAGGTAGATCTAGGATACCACCATTAGAATAATATCGAAAAAATATGTATGTATCTATTGGGAATTAAGGTAATTTTTGTTTTCTATAGATAGTATGAGTAGTTATTCATTAATTGATATGGACATTGTATTTTCAAATAAGATCAAGATGATATGAAGTTGCATTCGAGATGTACCATCACTAAAAATGGATGAACAATCACCCAAATGAGCTCAATGGAATAAGTGGTTCTTGATTATATAGTGGAGTCTAAAAAAATTGTGGATTATGATGTTTCTAAATAATCTCTTTTGATACACAATTTCATCCAAGATATGATTTTTTCACAGATCAGGAAAGAACCTATAAATGGTTAATGTGATAATATTGTAGCAGTTGCTATCACCAATTAATGAAGGTGAAATTAGTAAAAAAGAATAGAATATGAAAGTATCACATCCTTTGGATTTTTTCAAATTGTTGAATCATTAGAAAAAATCATTTTTAGAGGAAATATTTGAGGAAACGCTAATAAACATCCTCCCATTTTAAAAAAATCTTCTTGTAAAAGAAGGCACACATAATATTAATATTAGTAGTATCTTGGATAAGTGGTAGTTTTTTTCCTTTTAAGGAACTGAATTTTACTTTTGATAGTTTAATATATACAAATAAGTGTATATTAAATATAAATTTTTTCATGTTTATATTTTATCTACATTAAATTAATTTTAATACATCCAAGTGTATCATTCAATATGAAATAGTTTATAATAGTTCCGTTTTATAATGTGAATCATGTGATGTTATGATGATATCTCTTAAATATTTGTCATATCAACATCATTAAAAACTATAGATAGGAATATTGATTACTGATTTTTGGGTTTAAATGATCATAATTGGATGAGGATTCATAATAGTTCCCTAAAATCATGGATCCCCTTTAGAATGTTGCCTAATCTTTTTCTAGTTGTTCAGTTTTCACTTATTTATAAAGTGATTCTTTTTTAGAATATTTTTTTTTGGTTTGATGCATTTACATCATGATCTCTAATATGGGTGATTTTGAGAGAATAACTTTAAATTGGAATTAAAAATATTTTGGTTTCATTTGACATTTCTATCTTTGAGATTGGGTAATTATCATCATGCATAATGATAATTATTAATAAATCTCCTCACTCATGTACTTATATGTATTAACATTACAATTGATTAAATTTTTCCATATTAAGTATAATATATTTGGTATATCATGATTGATTTTTTATTAATAAATATGTAACATCTTGGATTTTATGTTGATTATTTTTGGATATTATATGGATTATTTTTTAGAATATTTTCTGAGATGGCATGGAATTTTGTGTCCCGGTGTGCTCGAAAAAATTGTTTTAAAAATATAAAAATATTTAATAACATTTAAGAACAATATTACAGAAAAAGTAAAATAACTCTTAAACAGGTACCCATATTCTAAAACAGAGGGCACCATTGAGCTCAAAATGGTGTATTTACCCTATAAGTGATTAAATATTGTTTTTCATGGGTCTATTGTTGATAGTCGTCGGTAGTGTTTTGAAATAATAAAAAAATATTATGAAATTTTTATTTTATTGTTATTTCATCCACATAACGATAGGTTTATTTTTAAATAATACTTTTTTCAGATATTATGGGTAATCATTGTAACCCTGTAATTCTCTAGATATTTTATGAAGAAACATCTAGAGATTCTCTCTAGTAGGTGATGATAGAACCTCAGATCAGAGATCAATAGACCATGATCTTGGAAGATCTCACAAATCAAAAAAACATGAAAACTGTTCCTTACTAGAAATTAATCCAAACTCCATGTATGATATTTTTCATTTTAATTTCTATCTAATTCGTAATAATTTATTATCATGGATCAATTTAATGAAGATGAATTTATAAGAGCATCGTCGGTACATTTCAAATTGATGGAATTGATTTGGGTTCATTGATTTATTCATTTTCATTTATCATTATAATGGAATCAAATGGAGGATAAGACTACAAATAGGTGGGGATTATTCCTTAGTGTTATTAATTGTGCATTTATTCATTCTTTCTTCGTGATCATCACAATCGGAACCTTGAAGGTCCCATGTCAACATTACCGGGTTTTTTCAAACTTGATCAAACCACTTGTTTTTTGGTGAATCAAAAATGAATTCTAGGTTTTTGGAGATCGTGACTCAATTGGTTCAGATCTGCAGCCATTTAAAATTTTCATCCCTTATAGTTTCCATCGGGTTTTGGAGAATGGATCACTGGCACAGGTGGTCGGCCATGGTGGCCGATACCACGGGCGATGGAGAAGCGTGTATTAGGTGTATGCACGGTAAGACACAATAGTGGTGTGGGTGCGGCGGTGATGGAAGAGGGTCATATGAATGGATATCGGATGATAACGATGGAAATGGAGTGTGTCGGTCTAGCTAGGTCAGGTCTTTTTGGTAGAATAGGTTGGGTTCGTGAGTCTGGTCAAGATGGTGAGCTAGGTTAGACTCGATTTAGATCCAGGGACATCGGTGTAGATCCTGATTAAGGCCGAACATGATGGAATACCACTATAGTCGACCACATGGCCAAAACAACTTAAGATACCATGGGTTCTCTGATTATGATGACTAACTGCGACAGTCCACTATGGGTACTATTGTCGCGACAGTAGGTCCGCAGGACCCAGATGTTTTGTAGGCCATATTGTTCAAATGAGCATAACTCTGAAATAGATAATAAAATCGACCATTAATCTTTGACATAGATACCGTATCACTGATAAGATAATTGTTCAAAAAAAAAATTAGACCATTATAGGGGCATTATGTTCCCTTTTACCTTTCCTCATGGGTTTAGTGTTACATTACATCCCCAAAACATAATTGTAATCCCTTATAGAGGCCATGTTTTAGAGATATTTCTATTATCCCACCCTGAGACTATTTTGTGATTCTCTATCATCCATAGTGGGTTTTGTTTTGGAATTGGAGTGGCCTCCGTGAGTCGGGTGTTGATCCTCCATCTAGCGGCCACATTGGAAGGGTTTTTTAATCATTATAAAATTTTCCCATATGAAGTTGGTTGTTCCAAAATGGGTGTGTGGAATCCACTAGTGGTTATGGGAATGTTCCCATCTCTATGAATCATTATTTTCTATGAATAATTCAATCTATTTGGGTAAGGAAAAAATAAGTTAAAAATCGTTGGCAAGTATCTCTAATAATATCCCACCTCCAGGAGTGAGTTATCTTAGAATGAGTATGCATCGAGAAGAATCCTTTGACTCATAGTTTTTTATGATCTCCTAATGGAATGGTGCCTCTCTGAAGTTAATTTAGATAGTCTTGCTATATGTCCTATATACATATACATATGGAGAGGTGATTATACACTCCTTAGTTCAATTACTATCTGGTTTTGGGTTTCCTACTGAGTATTATTATAGTCACCCTTGATTGAGATTTTCATTCACATTTCATGTCATATATAAAATATTTACCTTTTGACGGAGCCATTGGATGACTGGGACCAATTGATGCTTAGTGAGACCAGAAAAACTTAGGTGTGTTCCTCTATCTTTTATATAGAATTCATATTTTTTTGACATATTTGACATGTATTATAGACTCCATGTGTTTTGATTGTATTCTAGTCCTATTTACATTACATTACAATCTATTATGTTTTATTTTTATTTTAGGACATATTGTTATGCATTGATTTTTTAAAAATTGGTTGTTACATTTCATTATTATGTGGCATGGATATGTGTTTGTGTGTGTACAACTAATTTAGGCTGACACCTCCCATTTGTAGG
The DNA here is from genome assembly GCA_963277665.1 of Viscum album. Classification (NCBI taxonomy): domain Eukaryota; kingdom Viridiplantae; phylum Streptophyta; class Magnoliopsida; order Santalales; family Viscaceae; genus Viscum; species Viscum album. The sequence continues at coordinate 1,973,898,677 of OY728164.1, read as the reverse complement.
ATATTTCAACTCGATTCTAGTCACTCGAACCATGAAAATTGGAGGTAATATTGGAGTCATCACAATATGGTCCCCTCTAGGATGGTTCATGAAATAGTGATATTAGATCTAGTTGGATCAACATTAGGACTGAGAGTATGTGGTGTCGGTTTTGGGAAACAATATTAACTGGTTTGAGTTCTTCAATAAAACCAAGGACTGCATTTTTGGAGTGGCAGACAATATATCCATACACGAGGACATGGATTACCTGATTTTCGACTAGGTACCTGAAAACGTTGGTTTTAGAATAAAAAAGTGGAAATTTTCATCAAATAGGAATAGTTCTATCTTTTTTGACCTTCTTGATTCATCTCACCAGATATACTCTATTGACTGTGGTACAATATGTTTTATTTCCGGATGCAACCACATATACATCCATGTAGGATTCCACTATGTGATTATAATTATTTTCCACCCAATAAAAATGCATTGGAACATAGGAATATACCAGATATTGTACCTATGGGGGGTTTATCAGTTATAATTCCCCCCTTCGAGCATCATATACTACTATAACTACTAGTTGGGGATGAACATAGACCAATAGTTGTATAAAAATTTAATAGGTAGTGTCTTCCAAGGTTTCGATGTAATACATGCCCCTAGAGACATGATGATTCTATAGATATAGTCACCCATGTTTTATTCTTTGTGAGGATTCCTACCAATGAGATGGATGTCCTCTCTGTGACACTTCTTTAGAGCCCCACGGGGTGATGGTGGAGCTGGGTCACCCAGTCACATGACAATACAACTATATTGTAGAAAAACATTGAGCATCAATACATAGATGATTTCTATCTAAATTTTTTTCAATTGTTATGCATACATGTGATTATTCTTCTGTAGCATGTCTGTGTGACTGTGTTGTTGTATTCGACAGAGTTACTGAATTTTGGTGACACTCATTAGAAATGGTACAAGACAGGTTCATCCGGGATCATAAATTTGAGAAGTGATTTCACTGGTACATTAAGTCATTAGTATTATCCCATAGAATTTCCACCTTTTTGGGGTACATGAGAGATCCTTTATAGTGGTATTTTTTTTCTAATAGATGACATAGAAAATGGGATCTACAAGTGGGAACCCGGTAGTTGAGACCATTGCAACAGGTATCCGAAGACTATCAAAAAGATCCAAGTAGGGCATATGCTTCAGGGGGACATACCAGGACACATGATCAATAGTGTAGGGCCCCTAGGGTGGCTCGAATTAGCCACATGGAAGAAGATGTTACTCAAGCGATGGTCATGGAAATCTAGCTTGAGATTTCCCAACCCACTGTACGACTAATCAAAAGACATTAAGGGGACCATTGCGGTCTATATAGAGGAAGGAATATGGGTTTTATGGTCAATAGGTGTGGAAAAGGGTAATATAGGGTAGAGTGAGGTGGTCAGTGGTTCGACCTGTTACTCCCACCACCCCGAGGTGGTCCACGCTAGGCTCAGGGATCTGGTAGATAGGGTTGAGGAAAAACGCTAATGATGGAGGCTTATGAACCTGAGTATCCAAAGATGATATGAGGTACTATATCTGTATTTTACACCTTTTCTTTAGTTTTTATTTCCACATGTTCCATTCAAACTTTTCACTCCATGAATATTTATCAAGACTCAGAGATTCAGATTAAATAATTTACTCGACCCTTCTTCTTAGAGACTCCAACAGGAAAAGTCTCATTGATCAAAAACTGTTGTAAATTTGTGAATTTACACATGTAGGTGAATGTTTTGTTCGGGATATCAAGGTAGTGGCTTTGAGTCTTTAAAAATCCATTTGTGGTATGGACTGGTTATTGAAATTTCATTCTTATATTGACAATTTTATGTGAAGAGGGCGGTGTGTCCATAGTCATGGTTCGAGGTTTTCCTTTATTGGTGAAATTAAATCACATGTAGTGAATAGTAGACTAATTCATAGGAGGGTGAAGCAGATTACTTATATATTGGATAGAATCACCATCAATTTACTGGATGATATAATTCTTCGGTTTCCTATAGTGGTGGAAGAATATGAATAATTATTTAATGAAGATTTTCTAGGTTTACCTCCCTATAAGGATATGGAATTATGTATTGATCTCTAGACCCTGAAGACACTGATATCAACAACTATATATTAGATAGATTTCATTGAGCTTCATGAGATTACGATACAGTTTGAGGAATTGTAGAGGAAGGGCCTTATGAGATCTAGTGTATCACAATGGGAAGCCCCATTTTTGTTTTCCATGAAGGAAGAGAGATCATGATGTTATGTTTGGATTATTTGAACACTATATAGAATACCATTAAGAACAACTATTCACTAACATGGATTGATGTCCTCTTTTATCAGTTCAAAATTGGTGCGATAGTTCTCTAAGATTGACACCAGATCTAGCTATCGCCAGCTATGAGTATGGGGTGTGGATTTACTAAAGATGGACATCAGTTGCCATTATGTTCATTATGAGTACTTGGTTATGTCGTTTTGTGTGAATAAATCCCCCTAAGTGTTCATGGGAGTCATGAACCGGATCATTCAGACATACATAGACTTGTTCATGGTGATCTTCATCAATCATAACCTTATGTTTTTGGAATATGAGGAGGAGCATAATAGTCACGTGTGGATGGTACTGAACACACTGAAATAACACCAAATTTATGGGAATCTTTCAATTTTATAGTTTCGGATTGGATAATACAATTTTATAGGACATTTCATTTAATATCCTAGAGTTGTAGGGGATCTAGTGAAGGATAGTGTAGTGCAATCCAGGGACCCACCAAGTAGTGCTACTGAGGTTAGGAGTTCCCTTAGATTGGAAGTGTACTATAAAATATTTTTCCCTAACCTCTCCATAGTGGTTGATTCATTTACATCATTGAATCGACATGGGAATCCTTTCATGTGGATAGAAATGTTCCATAAATTCTTCATAGTGCTTAGGAAGAGATTGTCATGCACTCCCATACTAATGTTAATGGGGGAAGGTATCGAGTATGTATGAATCTGTGATGAATTAGGAACCAAGAATGGTTGTGTCCTTATGCAGAAGAAATCAGTGATCTCATATGGGTCACAGTAGTCATTTTCAAGTGAAAAAAATACCTTACCCTTGATCATGATTTTTTAGTGGTATTATTTTCATTTAAGATGCATCAGAACTACATGATGTGAGAGTAGTTTATCTCCTAATTTAATCACAAGAGACTCTGGTATATATTCTCTCATATGGATCTAAACAAGAAAAATAGGCGATGGTTATATTTCTTCAAGGACTATGTATTTCATGGATTCATTATTCCATGAATGAGGAGCATTGTGGAATATACTCTTAGTGGGAGACCCAGTTCATAGTTACTGAACGAGGAATTAGAGTAGTTTCACTCAATGTAGATGTAATTTATGAATGGAGATAGATAATCTTACATAAAATAGATGGTTGTCACCCCTCCACAATTACAATGACTGAGGGAAGTAAAAATTTGGATACCGCATGTGAGACACTAAAAGCATAGATATCCATAGGGCATTCCCATGATGGATACTCAATAGGCTTGGAAAATGTTTCTCTCTTTAGGGGAAGATAATTAGTACCATCAGAATTGTAGGAGGATATTTTGAGAGAGTTTGATGCATCCCCTTTGGTAGATCATCTAGGTGTGTAGAAAATGTACCAGGACATCTGAATCTAGTTTTGGTGTCTATGTATGATGCATGTAGTTGCAGATTTTGTTTCTTGATGCCGATCTTTTCAGCAAGAGAAGGCTGAGCAGTAGGTTCCAATGATTTCATCTCAACCCCATAAGGTTCCAAAATTGAAGTGGGATGTAATATTGATAGAAATAATGATGGGTTTATTGCATACATACCTGATAAATTATTCCATCCAGGTGATTGGTTCTTGAGTAACCATATCGGCCCACATTCTACCTATTTTAGAATAGAGTATAATAGAGATCATGGTACACCTCTATTTGTTAGAGGAAATTTTACTCATTGAAGATAAATCAAATAATTTTTTATATTTTCATTATCTCTTTTCATCCCTAATGTTCAAGGGATTATATGATGCATTTGGGACACAATTACTCTTGAGAATAATATTTCATCCACATACAAATTACCAAACATAGAGGACCACATTGGTTCTGAGGGAAATTCTACATGCATTCATGCTAGAGATTCACCATTAATGGGACGGCCACCTAACAATGGCAGTGTTTTCATAAAGAATTATATACCATTACACCATTGGTATGGAACCATTTTAGGATTTCTATGTGTGACATTATAGGTCCCCACTTTGTTGGAATGACGTAGGAATATCTATACTCATTATCACAGAGTTGGTGTAAGCTACTACCTAGATGGTGCAGATCAACCACAAGTGGATGAAGACTACATGGAGATATCATATGTTTTATTCAAACTAGGTATAGATACCATTGGATTTTGATGAAGGAGACTATGTGTTCCTTTAGTTTTTACCTCGATATGGATTATATATATTTTTCTGGGCAAAAAATATATCTCCAAGGGTCATTGATCCTTAATGGGTAGTGTGTAGTGATTGATATGTGGCATACTACTTGTATCTACTATCATAGTTCGATCAGATACACAATGTCTTCCACATGTCGTAGCTGATGCAGTATGTGCACGAAACATCTTAGCTAATATTTTGGGGCGAACTTGACATTGAGGATGGAAAACATTAGTTGAGTACCCGGTGTAGATCGATGGGTGGAAGAAGGGGATCATTCATGGGTGATCGATACCTTTATTTCATGTATGGTGTTAGAATGTTAATCCCCATGAAAGAATATGTCAGTGAGTTTCTCAAATTCATTCTTAGTACCCTAGCATTTTTCATTGGCCCTGGTTTTGGATTTTTGGGGACATAAAGCCCATAGGTGGGGAGAATGTAACATCTCATATTAGATATTTATTATTTTTGGATATTATATGGATTATTATCGATACCAATTGTTAAGACAATGTGTGATTATGAGGCATGGTGTTCCTAGAACATTTTTTTCAAAAATATAAAAATATTTAACAGCAGACACACACAATATTCCAAAAAATATAAAATAACTATTAAATGGTAGCCCAGATTAAAAATCAGATGGAATTATTGAGTTAATAACAATGGATATTATATTTGAGAAACATATCATTGGTTAATATGGTACAATTGTGGAAATTTTTCAAGAGAGTTGTGAAAGAATAAAATAAATTAATAATTTTTTTATATTTATTTCATTGACGAAGCAATAGGTTTCTTTAATGAATTTGATTAGAGATATGGGGTAAGTTTCAGAACCATTAAATTATCTAGAGAAACATGGAAGAATCCAGTAATGATTTTTCTTGAGTAGGTGACAATGGAACCTCATATAAGATATTGACCGACACCAATCATGGTAGATATCTCAAACAACAACAACATAATGACTATTCTATTCCAAGGATCGATCCAAACCCTATGTAGGATGTTTTTTCATATGAATTACATACCATTCATAATCATGGACAAATGTGGATTAATTCAATGAAAAATGAATTAATATGTGCCCCATTAGTAGATTTAAAATTGATGGAATTGATTTTTTTTCATTGGTATATTCCTCTTTGAATATAGTTCTGATGGAAATGAATGTTGGATGACATGAACAATGTTGGTGGTTTGTTCCTCAATGTTTCTCTTCATAGTAGGAGCCCTACATTCCCTGTATAGAAATTTCTTGAGTTGTTCAAAACTCTATCAGACCATCGTATTTTAGGAAAATATACAACTGAGGATGAATATATGTAGATCAAGACCCAAGGGGCCTTGAACTATCATCGTTTATTTTTATTGGATGTGAATGAGGCACTTTGATCTGCAGAAGGGACTATTATCACATGTGGAAGCAACCGGTGAAGGAAGCAGAAAATGGTTGTGTGGGTTCCATGATCTTGAGGACAGTGGTGTAGGCAGCATAGCCACATGCAGCAGGATGAAACAATTGTGAACGAGTGGTGATAATGGATATGATGAAAGATGTGGTATCCATCGGAAGATGCATGGCAGTGGCGATGGACAATGAGTGGGCTAGTCCTGGAATTACGGCCCCAGAATATGTGTCAGGTAGAGTTTTTTCAGTTGGCTGGGCTAGAATGGGGTTGGATCTTGGGAAAATGAGACAATGACTGATTGCATTTTACTATGACTATTGATCGTGATGGTGGACCATGGGGCCACAACAGCTCTTGTTGACATTGGTTCACCAACTGTGACAATTGGCCATGGGTGTAGAGACCACATGAGTAGTCGACAGAGGCGACCTACTATAGTTGTATGTCTGCAACCATCGACAGTTATTTGGGTCATTTTGTTTAAATGATCAAAACTCCAAAATGGAGTGTCTAATTGATAATATGTTTATATTTTTGAGACACTAACTTTCTATGGTCAATTTGAGACAAAAAATGGTTCTTATGTTTATCCCAATATCGGATGACTGTGTTCCCTTGGTCCTTTACATGAGGGTTCAATGTGGCATTACTTCATCATTAATAGATGGTAATCCCCTCTAAAGACTAGGTCTTGGATGGAGTTTCTATATACCTATGTGATATTAAATTGTGGCCCTCGTTCACCCCAAGTAGATTTTGTGGAATCAACATGATCTCTGGGAGATGGGTGTTTTTCCTCTATCTAGTAGGCAGATCGGTAGGGTTTTTGGAATTGTTGGCATATAATCCCCTATAAAGCGTGTTGATCTAGATTTGTTTTGTGGAATGGCACAGTGGTTTTGGGAATGATCTACTTTATTTATATAATATTATTACTTGAAGATTGTGTTCCCTTTTGACAGGGTCCAAATGAGATAGAAATTTTTTTATTGTCTCTAATTATATCATTTCATGATGACTGGGTTCTCCCAGAATGACCATGATTCGAGAGAAATCATGGGGCATGCATTTGGTAATGTCTTCTTAAAATAATAGTGTCTCAATTGAGTATATTTTTATATTTTCATTATATATACTATAGATATATACCTATTTAGTGTTTATTGTACATTCCATTGTTGTATTACTCAGTGATTTTGGGGTGTCCGACTGAATATTGTTATACTCCTGTCTGATAGGGATTTTCCCACACATGTCATGTCTTATGCTGATTCTAGATAATTTGAAATAGTCATAGATGGACTAAGAACAGATAAATATTACTGAGACCATAAGGACTAAGGTGTGTTCTGGTGTCTTCTAAAATTTCCCTCCCAGTACCTTTTCATTCATGTTTGACATGTGTTTCAAGAACTTTTTTGCATCCTTATATTATGGAACTGTTTACATTACATTAATTTACATTTAAATTCACTCTGGTTGTGGGATATAGTAGAGTGTATGCATTTTTTGATTACTGGTTTTTACATTTCACAGTTTGGTGGCATGGATATTTCTATACGTGTATAGGTAAATTATGAAAATTCATCTCTTTTGTGTGATATTCCTAAACTTTGATAGTAACCAGCACCTGGCCTATTGAAGGAAAGCATGCGAATGTAATGACATTGGTCCCTCTAGAGAGGTTTGCAACAAAATATTTCATGGAAAAAGTTTCCCCTTCTAATTAACAAATTTAATATCTGGGCCCTTTATTTGGAATGGAACTAAAAATATAAATGACATGTAAATGTATATTAATCGATATTTTTTTAGATAATACAAAAATGAAATAACATGAAATATGTTCGAAGACAAAAAATTTCTACTTTCATGAAGATATTACAATTAAAATGAATTATATTACTCCATATGAGTTCGTTTACAGATTATAACATTATGAAAAAAAACTTATTCCTATTAGGTTCCATGCCCCTTTGATAGATAACAAACATTGACATTATTTTATCCTACACAATAGAAACCCGAATGATTATTAGAGCGACACACATTATTTATGAGTGTTGGGAACATTTAAATTCAATTTTAATTAATTTATTTTATTAAACAATATCAACAATCATAAGTAATATACATTGTCATGATTTACATGTTGCATAAATCGAATCAATAAAAATTCACAAGGTAATTATTCAAATATGTGGATATATATGATTTTTTTAATTTATTTATAGAATATGTATATTATGAAGTATTTATTTTTGAATTCGATAAATGATTTGGAGGATTAGTTGAACAATATGTGTTTTGGTGATATGTTTTTCATTGTAAGATGGTAAAATGATACTTATCTCTAAACCATTTAGAACATACCATGTGGAAATAAAAATAAAATTATTATTACATAGCTTGGGATTATTTATGAGCATAATATATTATTATGGTAGTATGTGAATTTTATATCATATGTAACCTAAACCCATTACCACATAAATAAAATTTAATATCCATTATTATAGAGTTTATTGAAATAGAAAATATCCATGCATATTGAATTCTAGATTTTATTCTCTAAACACAAAGTAAATCCATATAGTATATAATTTCATTCACAGGAGATCCACTTCCATCATTAATAATTTCAATAGTTGGTTTTCATGGATGATTTTATAGTTTTTAAGGAACATCCATAGTAATCATAAAAAACTCTATAAGATGATTGATGTGTTTCACTAGAACTGAAAAATTTATTGTAATTTTTTGACATCATCGGAGCATGTGAAGATCACTTCTATAGGGATTCTACAAATATTTCTTAAGGATCAATTGATATATACCAATACTGATTTAAATGGTCAAAATCACAATTAAATAAAGTTCTCATGAATAAAGTATTCTTCCCAAATATCCATTATGTTAATTATAAATTAATGTTTAAGGTAATCTTGGGTCATGAATGTCATTCATGTTTTAAAAAATATATTTTCAGTGGTCATCGTGCCAAATGTATGATCACAGTGTAAATATTCTTATTTTATACAATTAATTTTTCGACGAACAATGATAATCTCTTTTTCTACCCCAAGAAAAAATATTATTAAACAAAAATCCTAAAGACACTAGGAATCTAAATCCATTGGTTTTGTTTATAGGATAATTATTTTAAAATTCTTGTAAAAATACGTTCATGACGGATGGGTTGATATAGTTGGTATTATATAATTCTTTATATATTTATCGAAATAATGATAATAATAGAATAATATATTCCCAAGGGATATGTCTAATTACAAGAATAAATATATGAATTTTGACAAAGTGTATAAACTTTGTATTCTATAATGTTACATCCCTTTTGGATACGACAATGTGATGTGGATTTAGAAAAAAATTGGTCATTTGTTATTAACATGACATGTTGAATGAAAAATTGGATTTTTTTCACATATGGTTTGACACTGTTGGTGCATAAAATTTTATAAACAATTAAAAAATATAGGTTAATGATGTCAGGTTATAGAAAATGATAGGGAAAATGTATATTGTTAACTGAGAATTAAGCCATGGGAATCATAAGTTATGATAATATGTCATTTAGTAATTTTTAATATTTATATTGACAATTTTCATTTTCAAATTCTGTTATATTATATAGTATTATCCCTAATTTTCAATTATTGTTGTTAATCGTTAGAAAATAGAGGAATTTTGCCAAAACAAATGTGGTAAGAAATATAAGGACTTCATTAATGAGATGTCTGACTTCATGGAAATGGGATAACAGAATATCATGATTGTGTTGACTCAACTGACTAATGTTATAAATAAAAAATAGTCTACATTTAATGAGCTCATTGTTATGTGTAATATAAACATGTTGTTTGTCACATTGTGAAACAGATTCCTCTTACCAATAGTATATTTTCTCATCCCATCAGTGTATAATAATGGATTAATTCCATTTAAATAATCATTTATGTCCCCAGTTTCTCAATGAAGGAAAATGTTTAACAATATTTTTACCAGAAGGATGTAGAATCCAAAAAATGGTGGACACTAATCATGATCACAATCCCAAATATGTAAATGATTCCATGGAATGGGAATGATCGAAAATAATACTTTCAAATTAATATTATCCATGATCTGTCTAATATAAAACATATTGTATGTTAAATGGACTAAAAATGTAATACTAATCTATCAGGGTTTATGAGAAAAACATCCCAAGGATTTACAGTTATAGCTCTACCTTTTTCAGCGATAATAAATTTATATGGGCTCAATTATTTAATGTATTAATGAGGATTATATTAAAATATTATGAGATTAAACACATTTAAAGATATAAATAAATTCCATTTTATTCCCTTATAGAGGAGTTTGATATCTGAGTATTTTAGTTATCTCTTCAGGATGGTGAAAATAAGAAATTTGAGTTTTGTTTGGGGGGAATAAATAATAGTATCATAGTGGAAGGAAACCCAATTTGCTACATGTCAATAATTTGGAATAAATCATCATGAATATATTATTATGGTATTATGATGATACTTCATGTGTGGAAAAGATTTATATCTGTATAATTCATTTTGAAGGGATATAAATAATACTACAGATGCGATGGATAGAAATAATGGCTATAAAAATATTTATCATATGATCTAGTGTTTCCAAATAAAAACTATAACATTATACAATTTGATTACCTAATTTATGGGTTTAAAATGATAATAAAGGAAAATAACCATTATGTCCTTTATATAATGTGTTTGCATTTTTTGTCATTACTATCGATGTTGATATTGATAATGATGATGTGACTACTACACTAGTTTTTCATTACTGAATAAGAATCATAAAATTTGAATCTTTTTCTATAATTTATTTCATATCATAATTTCCGAGTAGAACTATTCTACAACCACCTAAATTCATAGAGTATAAGAAATATTTGAGAACAAAAAATGATTCAATTATTATATTCCACGTATATAAACATTAACTATCATGGTTTGTGGTCACAAACTCCTGGTAGATATTTTAATTCATCAATCGGTGGAATTTGATGTTATATTGTACATGGATTAGAAATCCATAAATAAATCCATCACCAGTTGGTTGGAGAGGTAGGTCACTCTTGACATTATAAGTAATCATCTGATTTTTTGCAAGTCTATATAGGAGAATTAATCTATGAAACCTATTATATTTTGAAAACTTCATTTCAATCATAAATTATATAAATAATTACATAACATAATCGAAAAATATTGAGAGTCCTAGTTTCATTGTGCAATTTTATACACATCATATAAACATTAAAAAGGGATATAACAAAATTAATAACTTCATAGAATACCTTTAAAATTTCATTGATCTTATTAATATTTGAAATATAACAAATGGAAATATGTAAAAATGGGGTGAATAATAAATCTACATTATCAATATGTTATTTTAAAGAAGAATATGTGAGTTAAGAGGCATAACACACTGAAATAGAATGATAATAACAATAATAATGAACATTAATACATGTTATTATATGATAACTTTAAGGAATCATATGAATGTGGAAACAACATAAGACATGAAATAATAAGGATAATATAAGGATAACCAATGAGACATCATAAATTTAATTTATTATGATAATATCTTATGAACCATAGTTTATTTGTCATGAAATGAAATAACAACCCAATGCATTAGAGAGAAAATTAAATATGGGACAACCCATCAAATTCAAATTATATACACAGATTTTACTTTAACATGGTTCATATAATATAAGAACTTATTAAATGACCTTTAAAAAAATTACGGGGTTTTGGTTATATACCTATGAGGTCGTCATCAATGAATTATTGTTACATATAAGTGAATATACATGAGTATAAATGGGGATGGGTATTCACAATACATAATTTTGACTTGTGAAATAATGGGATAATTACAGCATCATAATGCGTGTGAATAAAGATTCAATGAACTATTTAAGGAGTGTGAATTGTTTCCCCTAATTACATGGGTATCGTAATTAATATAATGTTCTTTGTTAAAAACATTTCAACATTAAAAATTTTAATACAAATGTAATATAAAAATGAATATCCTTCAATAATGTGATGTGGATGATAATACATTAACTTGAGAGGGCTTTTATAAAGGTTTAGTATGAGTTTCATATAGTCACTTAAAAACAAAGGGATGAATTTAGATAAGGATAGGTACAAGTCATTCATTTATAATGGGTTTTGAGTAAGGATGAATTTGAGTTGGATGTGTATTTATAAAAAATAATGGATTATTTTTTATTGATAATATCCATATATTTTGGAATCCATGGGATAAAGTTTTCAATATGGAAAAAATTATAATGGTTTTGATCTGTCATTTATCAATTATTAGTTTTTTCAATATTTTATTAAGCTTTGAATGAAACTCCTTAATATAATAAAATTAAGGATATAGAAGAGATCCATGTTCATAAGGAAATATTTTTAATACCATAAAATATAATTATAAAATTTATTATAGGATTGATAAAAATTAAATGAAATGAAATATTCATTAATTTAAAGTTAACATATATTTTTTATTATGAAATTATTTTTTATAGTATTTATTACGTCATTTTTTATATTATAATGTAATAATATATGCGATTTACTTTTACAATATTTTTTTTACCCAGAAAGGAAACAGTCATAGAATATATGGAAAATTTCACTATTGAATAATTTCATTATGTTGATTTCAAAATTAATATGTATTTTTATTAAATGTTTTTCTATATATGAGAATTTACTCATTCAAATTAAAATATTAATTTACTAGAAAATAATGGTTTTCACAAAACTAATAACGTTATGAACCATATAAAAATTTAAATAGGAATAATTAAAATATATTATAAATTAATTTTAAATATTACTTAATAATAATATTTCACTAAAATATTTTTTATTTTAAAATTTAATAATTAATGAATGATTGTATAAATTGGAATTTTATATATCTATAAAAATAAAAATAAAAATTTATCCATATCAAAATCATGTTTTTATTAATCTCTATATACAACCTTTGGAATGAATAAATAATGAATCTTGATAAATATAATAATTATATTATCAAATAGAAAAAATAAAAATTTATAATACCATTGTCAAGATTCAAAACCCTTAATTAAACAAGAATATTTTCTAAGGGTAAAGAGTGAGATGGTGGTACCTTCATGAGGTGGTTCGGTGAACATGGTGCATTCATTGATCTATAGTTTTTATACATCTAAAATAAATGATTTACCAAATATATTTGTTTATGAATCATTGAATGATATTGGAAAGGTAAAATTCTAGTGATAACATCTCCTATAAAAGCTTCTATAAATTGGATTCAGTGGGTATGATCCTTCTAGTTGAGGCCATAAATTCATCCTTATGGGAAATTTAGATATTATTATAAAAAAATTATTATAATCATAATGGTAACTATATATTGGATACAATATTCATTCTTATGATTCTTAATGACCATTTACATTTCATGGGTAATATGTTATAATGTTCCAAAATAACTAATGTAGTCCATATGTAATCTATAAAAGGATTACATAATAAATCATTTTTAAATTAAAAAGGGAATTAAATTTATATATTCTTTGTACATTAAAATCATTATATGTTCATCAAATTTCCCCTCTAAATTTCATTAGGAAAATTAAAACATATTATGATATTAAGAATTCGTCACCTCTTATCATCCTAATCTAGCAACTTCAAATTTGTGGTTTCGCCATAGGATTTTCACAAGATAAGTTGTCTTTTTTCAATGAACATTGAATCAAGAATATGTGATCTCATTAGAGCTCATATGAATGTTCCTTATCCAATGATAGAACCTCTAGATTCAGTAAATGTTTGGGTTTTGGTATATACTTTATTAATAGAGATACATTCAACACATTAGGTAAATGACATTGGTAAAGTGGGGGAACAAGTTGTTATGGAAAATCTTCATTGCGATAAAGGATTTGAAAGGGGATGATATATCTAGGAATAATATTTTCCTTCTTCAAAAAAATCATTAATGAATTCCGTGGTGATATGTGAAGTAATTCCTTATATCTAATCTCAATCTATAGGTTTTATCACAGATTATGTAAATAGGTTTTTCCACATTTAATAGATTTCATATGACACTAAGTGGTTTGAAACATCTTTCTCTTCCCAAATAAAGGATCAAGTACAATAAAATTCTACGATCCAATCATATTCCTACATGATGGATTCTGAAACCTATTCCCATATAGATCCTCATAATGTTCCATTTGATTGATAGAATATAATCTATTTGTACTGTCCTATATCCATGATCCGGGATACTATGCCGAACATGCATATCATACGACCCACAAATTTATCTACATCTTTGATTTCAAAATAATTAAAAAAATTTAAAATCCAAGGATCTTTTAGTTCGTATATTTAATGGTTTATTAAGTACCACTAAATAATGATATATCAAGTCTTCTAATTAAATTGATACTTTTACCAGTATTTAAGAATACAATAATTAGATGAGGTTTCATTAACAAAATCAATAAATTATCCATACATGTAACTCTTATAGTCTTAGCATACTTAATACCTCTTTAATAATCTAGGTAAATGGAAATATAATATAGGGTTGTTCTCAAGGAATCAATAAGCGTAAATTTCATGACCAGACCTACCATTTCCCAACTAGTCGGCGGATGGAAAATCCACAACTACCCCATACCCTCCTCCATAGGATAGTGGTTGACAACAAGCACTGAATGGCGTAAATAAAATGGGAGTCCATTTCCTAATGTACATGTACACATAAGCTAAACCACATGAATAGAGAGGTGTAGAGGAATATAAGAAAAAGGTGAAATAACTGGAGTGATATCAATGAATTTATATAACCACTATGGAATAAAAGATTATACAAGTGTATACTAAAAATGGGTCAAAAATACATGCCAAAAAAGAAAGATGTACCACCAAGATAAAAACATGAAATGTAATGTGTTGAGAGAGCCATGATCCTAATATCTAACCCATAACCACCATATGAGGTCCATGAAACATGTATCCCTAAGATCATATAATGTACTGATCAATCACTCTTCCATCAGCAAAAGGCATAACACGTGTTGGGAAAGGCTCATGAATGGGTGAATATATATATAACATTAGAATTATCTGAAAAGGTGAAAGGGTAGTATTAAGAGATACAGTAATGTTGAAATATGTATAGATAACAAGGTAGGGTAAAAATATTATATGTCAAACCCCAAATAGAGTTGAAGAAAACTCAACCATACATGTGGAGCTCAAAATGGTGAGGTGATGATGTCCTCACTGAGTGTTCACTAGCTATACCATGAGAGTAGGCCAGTCCAAACATGAGATGATATACAAAGAATGAAGGTGTAATACCCCACACATCGTCGCCTCTCAATGAAGTAGTGTAACCAAAACCCAAGGTGTGGGTACTGAGGATGGAAATATTTATATATACAATGTCCAAGAATCCCAAACAAGAGAGTAATAGGATCTCAATCTCATAGATCAACCAAAGAAGAAGAGTTACCAACAGTTCCATGGAATTCTCGTTTATGAGGCCTAACACCTCATGCATCTTCTTAAAATATAAAATTCAATGGTACTAAATCACCACACATTAATACAATCCTCATTGGACTCAACTGACTCACATGCACAGTTTTAGGTCGCCTCACAATAATGTGTCTCGATTGAGAAGGTGTCCCTATTTTTAATAAGTACAAAAGTATATAAACAAATGCATCCCCACTATGACACATAGTCTTGGGTCTCTAGTTGAGGAAAATATTCTTTTCCTTGGTATTACAGGTGGGTAACTCTCTAGTAGTCACCAAGTAATACTAATGACCAGCCCAACTAGAGGTTACCACATGGGTAAGTCATCAGGGAATTACACTACCTCGTCTTACTCGATGGTAAGACCAGTAATTCATCATGGAAATTCAAATGGCCATCATGAATAGAGGTTTAACCTTAGAAGATGTCATCGGGTAATGCCACTACCCAACCATATAGTAGGGTAAGCCTAAAACATCAATGAACTCCACTCCCCAATCCTACTGTAATGTAACTCAGAAATATCATTGAGGAAAAACTCATTCCAATCATACAAGAGGGTATTCTATGAACATACATTATGAAATTAAACTATCAATCCCACCTTGAGGGTATTCCCAAAATAGCTATATGAGAATTCCATTTCCTAGCCCAGCTGGAGGGTATGCCCGGTACTTATCTAGTGATTATGAATGATCACTACTATCATGGGTGTGACCTCTACTTGTTCCTTCCCAAGACATTCATATCATTTCTCGAATGCCACTTCCAACGGAACCATCATATTATACGTGGAGAAAACTCATGATAGGATGCACATGGGAAAAAATAAGAGTTCAAAAAAATATATTCATGATTTAGAAGATTCATAATGAGGTTCACGAAACATATGCATCCCACACATCATGTTTCCACACCTCATAGCCTGACTGGGTACCTATCCATACGTGGGTACTAATTTTTGTAAAGATACCTCTCTATGTTCTAGTATACCCCAGATTACATGGGATATCTGGTCATATTTCCAATTTGTGAATGATTCTCATTGTTATTATAGTGGAAAAAATTTATATCAATTATATTCCCCCTCAAATAGTCCAGGATAACCCACCAGATCACACTATTGTAATACTTATAGAAAAGAGCACATGATCAACTATATATTTTCACAAATCAGATATACCGTGAAGAAGATATATTCTAAGAATTGTTCACTTTATATGACATGTAAAACAGACACTCTATGTAGGTGTAACATTCAAATATGAATTTCAAAATAATATTAATATTATTATTTTAGGGCATCTTATAGACTCGATCCATTGGTCAGATAATGGTATACTTCCTATGCCTTAATAAGAAAATCTTAAAGACAGGGTCAAATATCCATCAATGATGCATCAATCAGATGTTCCATGGATTATTTAACATAGGGAAACAATTTTTTAATAATAATAATAATATATTTAATTTTTACTAAATATATGTATTTTTTTTAAATATTTGTGCGGGGGAGGGTTATTTCACATGGATGACCACATACCGTCGATGCCTCAATCCCACTCACCCTCTCTCTAGAAATATGGGCCACTGCCTACCCACTGGATGCCTCCTCTCACTTCTAGACTGCCTACAGCACAAGACTCGATGCTGACCTCACAGAAATGAGAATCCCAAGCCACCTCACATGCACTGCACCAACCTTCTCCAATTATGTATGCTGACAAACCTCCATTAAAAGTATGAAATAGGAACCACTCATAGAACTACCATCCTTGTAAACAAATTTACATAGATGCAGTCTTGATTTTTGAAACAGTTCCCATTAAACCAATCCTCCACACACTCAGGTGTCAGATCGGGTTCGTAACCGCCAGAAAACAATGAACCAGGACCACAAGAAGAATTCCAATGAATAACATGATGAATTTGATTGGTAAAGGCATTAGAGAAAAGGTTTAACCATTATTGGACAATTTTTCATGGCCAACAATTAATGATAAGGGTATGTAGTTTAGAAAATGATGCACAAAAGAAACATTTAGTACACTTGAGAAATCATCTTCCAAAAAAGGTGCAAATCAAATAATTGAATAACCATCTACTCAATAGATTAATTATAAGGGATGAAACCAAAATTAATGATTTCTGCTTGGATTTTGATCAATTTTTTATCTAGGAACATTCCCACCAACAAGTTTTGTCTTTTCTATGCTCCTATCTTCCAAGATCTACAACGTCATAATGATCTGTCAATGAATGGAGAAGAAGATATGTTGCTAACAATCTGAGGTTTATGTGGATAAACCTGGAAATTTTCCATATCCTTCTATTTATAAAAATATAATTAGTTTACAGTTTACTTATTTAAATAATTAATTAATCAATCCAGAACATTGTACCTCCAACAATTATCTCATCAAATCATCCAACGATGACAAACATTACGATGTTCTTAGTGAAAAAATTCATTACAAACTCAAAGAAGGTATCACATTTTGAATACTAGTCCCTATTCAAGATTTATTTGGGTTAGTGTTGAAAAAATTTAATTTCACTCATTATTTTTTTAATTATTACATGATTGGTGAATTTTTTAATAGATAACCCATGCCAAAAAATTTCTTCACCCGCCCTGGGTAATCCCCACATTCAAAACTAAACTATGAATTTATATTTATAACTAGAGAATAAATGATAAAGGATGATGTGATTCCCTTACTCATAAAATCGATCTGGTGAAACTCTTAAAGATACCTGGTAATGCAATATTTCACAGAATATGTCTCACTGCTAAGACTCTCTCACATTATTGATAAGTGAAAGTGTCAATACAATCAACTGAAGAAACAAATTTCCATCAGTCTCTACTAGGTTCAGCTTCAGGGATGTTAACTGTTGCAAATCATCTTACACTATGTGAGCTATGGACATCATGCCGTGGTCATTTTCTATATCATGGCCCTTCTATGAAGTGTAAAAAATATCAAAATCAGACTCATGTAGGAATTCCAACTAGCACGACTATCATAGGATCATGTATCTTTAATTGGTGATGTATACAAGCATTTAGTGGTATGAGTAAACCAAAAAAGAGATCTCCCAAAAGTTTGTGTCTCAAATGTTTTAGGGAGATGACTACAACCTCCAAATCTTATTAGGGAATCACATTATTCTGTTCATGGGGTTTCAACTACCTTAACTTATATTTGATAACTATCAGTCAGTGAATCAATTTAAATTTTGAGCATGCAATGATTCCAATGAATTTGGTAGTTGAGTAAACTAATACAACAATACGAATCTAGAACCATAAATCATGTGTAATAACCCACATTTCGTCACCTTTCTTGGAAGGAGAGTAAAATGAATCCATAAACATTTTCACACCCACAAGTGGAATCCCATGAAAAAAGGTCACGAAAAAATCTGCACTAGAAAATCCTCTACCTCCACCGACACATCATTGCACAACCTTTCCCAGAATGAACATGTCAAATGGAATTATCCACAACACATTGAGGATATACGCTTTGGATAGCACTTAATCACCTTCATTTTTTTCACGACTTATAAACACATCATGATGTTGAATGAGACATTCTTATTTAGGAATTTGTAGATAAATAGAACAACACAACTGCATGGTTTAACAATTCCCTACATCACCCTGGTTTAAAAATTGGGATCGATTTAGGAATAAATGAGTACCTCTCATAATTTCTAACAATTTCTTTTTAATGAATATATATTGAAAAAAGTAATACCTCTTATCATCTTTTGTGCTATAGAATCATATAATTCCAAAGAATGGGGTTGTATATGACTCCAGCCACCAGCTCCACGAGGCTGACATGTTCCACCTAGTATTGGTGGAAATATCTTGTTGCGATGTCAACCACATAGACCTCCTCCTAATCCTTTTCCAACTCCGCCTCCCAAGGGACCACCCTGTCCATTCTTGGGATACCATTGATCATGTAGCAACCTCAATATTGGAGGCCTATCATCTATTTTCTAATGATGATCAAAACATCTAGTGGGACAATATCGTTCCATGTGACCTAACCCATCACAAGAATATAATTTAACCTCCTAGGTATTCCTTGGTGCTCTGTAATATCACTTCATTGTAGGACTACGTGATTGAGCCTACATGTGAAAGGGTTTCCTGTCCGAAGAACCTTCTGATTGTCAATTAATAGCTTCTTATGAATAATCATATTTGGGATTCTCTCAAAAAGATACAACATCCTATAATCCATTTGAATGAATTTTATCTTTCAACGGTGCCTGCTCTAGAACCCTGATATGTGTGTGTATAATTTAGGGCACACCTCTGGTATGGATCTATGTGCAATGTCCATAAAAATTATTTAATGATTGAATGTTGTCACTAAGATCATGTAAGGATATTTATGCATAAGGTATGTGAACCTCACCCTTAATCATAAACTATCATCCCACCTAGATGAAGCCCATGAAACACTTGAATCTAGTTGAGGATAATTAGGAGGCTATTACCTCTAAAAAATATCTACATGAAGTTTTCCATTGAGAGTGTTGACTCATTGTGCATCTGGGTAAGAAGGCTCCATAAACTCCTATCTACTCCATGGAAAATAATGGCTACCAATACCACCATATGATACTTTGGGGGTATGAAAAAGCCTAAAATGTGGATAACCAACTCTATCATGTCCCCCGATGCCGGA
Source organism: Viscum album (assembly GCA_963277665.1). Taxonomy (NCBI): domain Eukaryota; kingdom Viridiplantae; phylum Streptophyta; class Magnoliopsida; order Santalales; family Viscaceae; genus Viscum; species Viscum album. The sequence goes on along the minus strand of OY728164.1, from coordinate 1,973,878,360 downwards.
GGATCATGCTCAATATGAAACTTTAGATGTCTATGATTATAGAATTCATGGATCATGTTAATCTTGTGTGCATCCTCAACCTAATATGCTAGAATGATATTCTACTCAGTAGGTGGTGGGGATCCTACCTTCCTACCTAGAGAAAAGGGATTGTGAGATGGACTATGAACATATTTCTTGTCTCTTATCATATCGTTTTCAAGAATTGGAGCTAGTATCCTAGCTGGAAATCATCATAGAGGCATCTCTAAAGAGTCTATCATGTAACATAGACATTTGATCAAATATATAATATAATGGGGAGCTAAATGAAGAAGAAAATTCAAATAATCAATCATATTTCATGAATTTTAACTTTGAAACCTATATCAAATATCTGAGAATGATGATTTGTCTAGCTGGTAGTGATGGTCAATAATTCTACATAGGGAAGTGGAATTACCTGGTAAAAGTTTCATGGTTTCCTACCGCACGTGGATTTCGTATGATCTCAATTATCATTGGGTGTCCTCTCTGTGTGTTCCAACCCGTAAAAGTCCTATCATATCATGAAATCCACTTATCAGACAGCCATCACGTTCTATGTGGGAAACAACACATAATAGGCTACTCATTGGATGAGATATGAATTCACATAAACTTTATACGAGAGGAAAAAGATTCAAAATGAGGTAGACATCATGTCTGGGGAACACATGACATGTGAACCCACCTCTTAACCTATACATGTACCTAGACATAATCAGTTACTAAACTATTTACACCCACCCCTTGGCATGCTAATATAATTCTATAGTACATCACATATTTAGCTTAAATGATTACGATAACAAAATTCTCATCATTGGTCCAATGGTAAAAAAACAATATTTGAGTAACATGCCTCCTCTAGCAGCCTCAAATAACCAAACATATCACACCATTGTGATCCTTGTGAGAAATAACTCAGGATCTGCTAATCATTCCCCTAAGTCACAAACCCCGCTAAAAAGATACATTTCATACCATTGATCATGAATAATTCCTTATTGGATCCATGTATGAATTGTAAAATACAATATATGGATCACACCATTTAGATCCTTATAGAAAAAATGCATTGGATTGGAAATCCATTTGTACAGAATTGATACATTCTGAAAAATTCATATTTTACCACAATACTTCTGAACTGTGCTTCATGGGGCCCATGAAATGATATCAATTTAAATAATTGAAATTGTAATTGAAACATATGACATCATATTAGGGTTACTATGCTAGTTATAGTGTGTTAATTGGACATTGAATGCACATGTTATAGATGGAAAATGTTTAAATAGAAATAATATATTAATATTATTTGAGTGTTTCATGAACAAGATCTACAATCCCAAAAAGTGAATCCATACTCACTCTCAAAATGACCATATAAAAAATTTGGTTGTTCTATTGTAGACGACACCCCAAACAGACAATCCAAGTAGGAGTTTCGTTTGAATATCTATTTGAAAGTTATAATAATTTTTTTGATTTAGGAAATCTTATAGAACAGATCCCTAGGATGGAAAATGGTATCGAACATTGGTCTCAATAAGACTATATTAAATATAGGGTCGTGTCTCCACAAAAAAACATGTCAATCATACACTAGTGAAGTGTTTTTTGGAAGGGATAACAATTAATAATAATAATTATAATAATAATAATAATATTATTATTATTATTTTTATATTTTATTTTTATTAAAAATATATCATTTTCCCCAAAATCCATGTGCGGTGGGGGTGTTTCATAGGGGCTGGTTGCCTACCACTGCCACCTCCACTATTCTCTCCCTCTCCCTAGAACCATAGGATGAATTATACCCACTTTTCACCTCTTTAAAAAGTCAAACATCATGCATCGCTAACCATGCTTCTCACCTTACTGCCACGGGCCACCATCGACCTCCTCGTACACACCGCATAGACCACCACCCCATCACCAAGCAACAAATCCTTCCTTTCAATCCCATAATAGAAACCAACTATATATTTGTGATCCTTGGACATTGATAGATACAGATCGACCCTCGTTTCATCAAACCATTCTCGATTCCCCAATCTTCCACGCATGTGGGGGTCTGATCGGGTTTGGAACCATCTGGAAACATTATACTGGGATCCCCGGGATCCAACTGGTGAATAACAAATTAAATTTGAGTATTAATAGCACAAGAATATATGTATTACCAAAATTGTCCATGAGTTCATGGCCATTGATCAAAATAGGGTTATCCAAGTTTGAAAATGATGAATTAATTGAAATTTGCTTACATGGGAGCATGAAAATACAATATAAAGGCTCATATTGAATAATTGAATAATTGTCTACTCAATAGTTCAATTATAAAAAATGAAACCACATATAATTATTCCAACTTCTATTTTGTTTTGTTCTCCATCAATGGGAATGATTTCCAAAGATCATTTTGTTTTCCACTATCTAATCTAATCAAATCAACAACTTAGTCATTATCCCCAATGATAATGAAGTGAAGTGAAATATCCAACGATCCCTGGTTTGTGCAACTAACAATAGAAATTTTCCATAGCTTCATATTTAAAACCGTATATCTATGATATAATATAATTAATAAAATAATTAATTAATCCACTTAAACATACATCTGATTACTTTCTCATCGAAACATCCTGAACTTACCAACATTAGGTCATGTCTAGTTAAAAAATAAATTAATAACTAATCATTGGTTTCATATTTTCAATAAAAGTTCCCTTCCATGAGTAATATTGATTATTATTGAAAATAAAATAATTTTATTTAATTAATCTATTTATAGTTATTTCCTTGGTGACTTTTTCAAAATATGACACACATAGAAATTTGTTTTGTCACAACTAGGTTAGACACCACATCCCAGACTAAACCGTGCCATCAGATTTCTCAAATGACATATTATTTTGGGGACATTTAATTATATATGAAAACATGTGTTGATATGAAAATTTTATTTAATATTTTTATAAAATTAATTATGGTCACACCAAGCATTGGAATCACACACCATATCTACATCTGGCTCTGAATATATTCCTTGTAAAATTCCCATGTCTTTCACAAGAATACTAGAGTTTATATAGTAAACATTACAATAGAGAATAGAATTTATACGTAAGGAATAACATGATATCATAATGAGAATGATCATAGGCTTGTTAACATTAATTAATTTCATGACAATAGAAATTAATTTATTAATAAATTTTCCAATCATAATTTAATAGAATCATAGGAATATCTAATCAACAGAAATATTATATCATAATCATAATTCTTTTCTCCCATCCATGGTAACATAAAATATTAATCTAAAATATTTTCGCACTCACATAGTTACTTAGGATCCCTACCCACACATGATATATGACGACATTTTATGACGTTGTCTAAAAAGATAATATAATTTCTTTGGAAATGGTTTTTTATGAGTTCAATTTTTGTACAAGATGCTTGTAGTTTGTAAAGATAATTATTTTATAAAATTTTGTGATTTTTTTATAATGATTTTGAAGGATGTGATAATGTTTTTAAGTTTCTTAAAAGTGGTTAAGGGTTACTAAAAATATTTAGATACTATTTTTTTCATTTAATATATTTAATTTCATAAATAATCGATGATGTAAGATAAAATTTCTATAATGGATGAGTAGTAAAACTAAATTTTAGATGAACTATTATGTGAAAAAATTCCAAATATTATTTTTATAAGAAGATTTTAAATCATCTAACGAAAAAAATCTGAAAAAATATACTATGTTTGATTCATTTTTTAAAATAATAATTGAATAAAATATAGAAAAATTATACACTGTACAATATATATGAATATTTAAAGGAAAAAATAAATGATTGAAATAAGACCAGTGCATATGAAAAATAATATGGTATATGACATTTAATAGTATACCAAAAAATGTGGCCTTGAAAGAGGGAATTATTCAACTAATGGTTATAGGTGATAATAAATTGTTCCTTACTACCACCCCTCTGGAGTCTGAAATAAAAGATTTTTCCATTCTCTTGAAAAATGGAAGAACCCTGGGTCCATATGGGTTTACCAACAACTTATTTCAACATTTCTGGGATATCATAGAAATGGTTGTTTATGAGATGGTCATAAATGTTTTTATGGCTGATAATTTTCCAAAGGTTTCAATGATCATTTTATTTATCTAATTCTGAATATATTTCAAGGAAGCTTCATAATTCAATTCATACATGTTTCACTTGTAAACACAATCCACAAAATCATTTCCAATGTATAGGGTTATCAGTATGCCCGAATCACACAGTAGATGATATCATAGAATCAATTTTGGTTTTTTCTATGGCAGAAAAATAAAATAATTCCTGATCACAACCTCAAAATTCGTGAATATCCTCAATAAATCATATAATGGAATTAATATTACCCTAAAACATTACATAATGAAGTACTTTGATTCCATGGAAAGAGGATTCATATATAATGAGCTCACAGGATTAGGATTCAATCAAAATTTCATATGCTGGATCAAAAATATGTTTGGGTCTGCGTGAATTTCTATCCTAATTAATGGATCCCTGAAAGGAAACATTCGATTCTCTATATGTGTGAGGCAAGGAGATCACCTCACATCCATCATCTTTTCTATTATTGAGGACAACCTTAATAGACTTATTCAGCAGATGGTGGACTATGGGGAATTGAAAACCATCAGAGAATCTAATGTTACTTGCAACCCTTCCCACTTACATTTTCTAATGATATCATCATATTATTTCAGATTGAAAGGAGAATCCTCAAAAACATAACAGAGACCCTTTTTCAGTATGATGGTGTTTCAGGCGAGAAAGTGATATGGGGAAATCCTTTTTCTTATTTGGTATAAAATTTTTGGAAACAATGAAATAAGGGTTCTTAATGTACTAGGAATTCAAGAGGGGTCTCTTCCCTTAAAATATCATGGAGTACACTTATTCTAGGGAAGTCTATTTTCCTTATACATCACATCTATTATCAGTAGGATCTAGAGAACTCTGGCCCATTGAAGGGGAATTCTATATCGATGGTAAAACTAATATGCTTTGGCAAGAATATTATTATTTCAAAAATGGACTATTCCTTCCTGGTTTAGAAATTTGCCTCCACAGTTATCAAAACTATCACTCCCACATGATAAAATTCATATAGAGTGGATGTATTCATGAGAAAAATTCCCTCATAGTTACATAGAAATGGTGCTACAATCTTTGTGACAATAAGGGACTTGTGATAAAAAATTTGGGCCTTTTTAATCAATCACATCAAGGTAATTTCATTCTGAACCATATTAACTCAAAATATGATGATTTGGGTATTATTAGGTCTAGGTTTTAAGGCAATATGATAGGAGGAAAACTGGATACATGGAGTCCTCCACATCGCCTAGGATCTATGTTGTATTCTACAATATTCTCATTAACTCTAATTGGTGGTCACATGTTAATTCCTCTCTAATGTTATGCATCTATAATTGGACCAATGTTATGATCATCGACAGGAATTATTCCACAAGTTATAATCTTGATCCTATTATTTATATCAACGTCCAAATGTCTAGGCCAAAGACTGTCCCTACTGAGATTTATCGATTCATCTTCAATTATGACTTCTCATTATGTGAGAATTTTATTATTTGGGAACTAAATATGAATGGGTAACTCACATCCAAATATTTCTACTAACATCATTCACAAGGAACTATATGAACTGTATTGGAAACATAAACAGAAAATATATCATTCCCTCCTACTTCACCCTTCTTTGAAGGATTTCCTATTATAGGATACCAATTGACTGTAACCTCTAGAAATCTGGTATTTCCTTATGCTCACACTACCAACTCTTCCATAAGCATTGTGAGGAATTGGATCAACTTTTCATCAGCTAGCACACTATGGTTTCCCTCTGAAATTAACTCCCCATCTTGATCAAGATTCGACATCTACATTTTTATACATTCATGGATTTTATATCTGCAATTCATAGCTCCTTCAGGTCGAAGTAGGTCGTCATTCTACTGAAGAAAGTATATGCCAAGCTGGTGAATGTGACATTGATGAGTCAAAACAGGGAGTTTCGCAAGGTCTCTACCTCCAATCATATGGAATCGCCTTTTATCTTCTTCAATACCATCATGCATGCAATCATGACACACTCATAATTATTCATTAACTACATCAATGACCTCTTGGTGCTGAGGAGTCTAGAGGTGCCCAGACACATCCCTCCTCCATGCTAGACGATGGATGATGGTTGGTGTCCCTGTCATTATGTATGTGCTAAATACAACTCTGATGGATCATCCAATGGAAACCCAAGACCTGCTGGCTGTGGCTTCATTTTCAGGGATTTTGTAGGGGATGTAATGTTATATAACTATGGTCTGTGTGGAATCACAACGACCCATGAAACAAAGTCATTGGGGATGATTAATGTTGTATCTTATTCTTTTAAAAGGGGTATTGATATTATCTTGTGAAAATTAGACTCCCGAACGTTGGTTCAAGAGGTTTAGAATGGAAAAAATCCATCTTTTATGGAAGCTAATTGTGAAATGGGAATGCTGCCTCCATCATCAATCATCCATAATTACAAATACTTTCTGGTAAGTGAATTAACATGAGGACTTTGTTTATAACAAAGGTTTTCATGAGGAGCTTTGTCGATAAAGCACTCTAATTTTGAGTGATCATTTGATTCTTTTTTAAAAAGACAAATGTAAATCCCCTACCTTCAGACACTTTTACTATCTTTTAATTTCAAGGGCTTTTGTGATCATCATTATAAAATCAATACATTATGTTTAATAAAATGGTTAAATATATCTCAACACAATAGAAATTTTCTCAAAATAACATTAATCACATAAAAATACTAAACATTTAAAATCACAATTATCCTCTAATATATTTCCAAAAATCAAAATTATATTTCTCCACCAAAATTTAATGTACAAAAGATTCATACTAACCAGTACAACACATAGTCTAGTGGTTTTCATTGCACACTTCTCATCCATTGGTTGAGGGTTCTTTCTCCATGGATTTTTCAGAGGTGGTGGGTAATCATAATAAAAATAGTATTTACTTTTTCTAAAATATAATTTATTATATTCATATAACATTAGAAAAAAATTGATGAATATCTCCAGAATAACATTAATAATCAAATTAGTTTTTACATATTTATAGATTACTTTTCTTTACAGTAATTTAGGCATAATTGTATATTATCACTCTACCATAAATGAATGGATAAAACATAATGGTTACCAACTCCATAAAAAACATTAACACAAAAATATAATTTCATTTATTCCTCAAAAACAATTTTTTAATATATATTTTCTGACATATAGAAGATATTACCCTAGAGTATTAATTTAGGTGTGCAATAAGACGCATTGTTTTATACCACATACGGCATGAGTCATGCCTCACATGAGTTTTTTTATTTTATTACCTCTTAGTACCATTTTTCTAGAACCACATCCACGTATGTATCTATATATGGTTTTATTTTATAATAAACGACATTCTATATACCGTACAAATATTATAGGATAATTTTTCATACTTAAGAATTATCATTAGACTAATCCCAAGGGTTTTCAATAAATTATTCTCATCATAGTTTCTAATGGATATCCCGCCCCTTTCTATGATAATAAACATATGTTCCCAATAATTTTAAAAATATTAACTCATGTTATATTATTATAGTAATCCATTAGTTATAACCCATATATATTGAGACATGTTGTGTTTCAAATATTTATATTATTATATATAAGATGAAAAAAATACATATTAGATATTATATATCATTCTATTAGTGATATACTAAATCCATTTGAGGCCTTAATAATATATAGGATGATTTGGGGAATACATAATATAAATCGGTGAGATAATACCTCAATATGAGAATTAACATGTTAAGGAAACCGAATATGTGAGTCAATGATGTAACAGGATAAAATAATGAAAAAGAATATTAGTAATAAATTTGGAGAATTACAATCATAACATGGTGTCATAAGATCATAAAATCATAGTAAATATATAAGGAAAAAATGACAAAAACTTAAGTCGGGGATAAATTTTAAGAACACTTCACATGGTTGATAGTGTTTGATAATGTATTACGTTCACTCCCAAATCTCATACATGATTTATCGTGACTCTAAAACATCACCCAATGAATTGGAAGAGTATAAAAATCAAATCCCACTAATCATATTATATTAATGTACATGAATATGAATCAGTCATAATGAATTAGTAATAAGCTATAATCATAACAATAACAAACTAATAGAAAATGGGTTTCCAAATCTTTTATAGTATTATATTAAAATTATGTTTATTAAATAATGTATTTTAGAAATGAACAGAAGTCATGTATTACCTTCAAATAATAATATATAATGGTCTCAGTATATATTTAATATGAATACGTAAAAAAAATAGAATCATTCTATAACATTATATATTTCTTTCATTGATGAATTTATTTACTATTAAAATTATTAAAAAAATTATTGATTAAAATATAATTTACAATATGTAATTAACTTTAGAATAAATAAAACAAGAAAATATAGTGTGGGAAAAATTTTATTTTAAAATAAACTTTAAAACATACAATAATACATTCAATATAAATAATGGTCTTGACATAGTGTAATATCATACATGTTGTAGTAGTTAAAAAATTTCATTTCACATATTTTTAGAAAGGAAGAAAAGTGCTACTTTCTTTATTAAGAAGGGATTATTAATTTCAAACCATTTTATAATATATCTCATGGGTTAGAGTCTCATTAATTTATAATTGGTAAATATTAATAATAATATATTTATTTTTATCAAAAATTGATTATGAAAGAAATTGATTTTCTAAATAAAAGATAAATGATGTTTGATATTCAAAAAAGCATTTTATAAATTATTTTATATAATAAAGAGAATAAAATGTTAATATTAATTGAATATTAAATGAATAAGAATATGATAACCTTATGAATGAATAATTAAATATATACTATTTAAATTGAAAATAGAGATACTATTTAAAGGAAATAAGGATCATTAAACAAATTGTTTCTCATTGAATGATGTTTTAGATGAAACCCTTACCTTGATCTTGAATCATCGTTGGAATTTTTTATCTTAGATAATAATATACTCATGTTTACATTTAATTTCGTCATATAATTTTTCAATTACATTTTTCCTTTTATAAAATGTAATTTTAAATTATTTAACCCATTATGTGTTTGAAGGATGTTTTGATGATAGACTACTTATATGTACATAATCACATTAGTACGTTTATAAATTTCATAATAGAAATTTTTAAATAAAATATAGAATAATAATAATGAAATAAATATAATTTAAGTAAATAAATTATAATTTAAAATCCACCCATTAAATATGGTAATGAAAAAGATACTAGGTTACAATAATGGAGATAATAGGCTGTAAGTACATAAGAGTACTGTTTTCATTTTTCAAAAATCATGATTGAATGTCGGTATGTGTTATTTAGTATTTAAGTTATTATACTTATTTAATTTAGATAAGATATATTGATTCAATACTTTTATTTTATCATCAATATGATTTTGAAATGAAATGTAATCACATCCCTTTAAAATTGTGGCGTTCTGTTGTACAAAAGAATGATGTTATTATTGATTCAATGTATGTTAATGTAAGAAATTATATGATAAATCTATTTTCCATAACATTGGATAGTTCATAAAAATATATATAATGGACAAATCAGTCATTTTTAGTATCCACATGAATCATATGTGATAAACGAATTGAATCTCTTCTCCATGTAGTAGTCCTATGTACACATGAGGGACATGATCATATTATCAGAAAAATTGAATGTTAGAATGTATATGTGATATTTTAATAACAAAATAGTAATTATATAATAAATATAATATATGTGAATTATATTCATCATTATATCCATTTGTGAGGATCCATGATACGATTTAAATTAGGACTATTAGCGAGGTGGTTGTCCGTTGTACAGAAGATCAATTGTTTCATTTACCATTTTAGGGTTGATGAGATGATATATGGTATTGATCAAAACATACTAACATAAAAATACATAAAAAATATTTTGGATAATATATCATCATTCATTAATAATGTTTTGATGATGTGGAATAAGAAATAAAATAAAATGCTTTTGTGGACATTACCTCTTCTTTGGGCAACCTAATTATGTTCACTCCAAAACCCATCTGAGGAATGATTTATGATCAAAAAAAGACATCTAGAATTTTTTCTGGGAATTATGGAATGTATTTTGTGCATTTAATTTTATAAATAAATTTTTTAACAATTTATTAATGTTTATGAGAGGGTTCATTTAATATTATGGGGAGAGAAAACACATATATTCTTTGAAAATAATGAATTACTCTAAAATTTTTATCATTTAAAATGGAAAATAATTGGTTAACATTAGAGCCTTAGAATATATTATTTTTAAATATGACAAAAAATACACATTATACACGTTTTCAGTCATTTCTTAACTTTATAATTTCATATTAACCTGCATGTAATCACATTTTAACCATATTCATGGTAAATAATTCTTACTATTATCATTATTTATTATGGTAAATAATTATATTGATATTTATTGATTATATAAATTATACTTAATAAAAAATGTATCCACTTTGAGAATCTCATCTCATGTAATTAGAATAATTTTTTTAAAATTAATCATTTATGTTTATAACAAAAGGGTTTTTATGAAATTCAATTTTTGATGAATATATTAAATCATAATAACAGAATAAAAAATAATAATATTTAAATGAATTTAAATTATTTTATATGGAAATATAATACATTAATTTATTTTAATAATTCTTCCTTAGAATTTAGATATTTAATGTTGAGAATAATTATACACATTTAGATAGTTTTTAGAGAAATGAATTCTAAAACAAAATAATAAAATTATAACTAATTCCATTTTTAAAAAGGTTAAAATATAAATATTTTATTTTAAGACAAATATAAATAATAAATTTTGAATAAAAATTAATTTAAACAAAATAATAGTATATATTTTATTTAAAAGAAGTTCTATATTTATAAAAATGTTATTTTTTCACTATTCACTGAGAAATTAAAAATTTAAACAAAAATAAGAAATTTTCAACCAATTTAAATATCTATATAATGATTTTAAATGAATTAATTTAATATAAAATATTTCCTATATTTTTTACAATTAAATATAACATTTACACCAAAAATAATATAATAAATTCCTTATTAATAACTATTTTTTATACATCTAAATATTGATTTTTATGTTGAGGGCCTATTTTTAATAAATAATTAAATAAGTGTATATTAAGATGGAAATTCATATATATATATATATATATTTAAAAAAAATTAATTCTAATCACATCCATTCATTTAATGGTTAGTATATATCATCCCCTATTAAATAGTTATATTTTAATACTAAATGTTGTTCGTTTAATCTCGGTGTTTCACGTAACAAAAGACATAAAAATTATTTAATGATAATTGTGTTTAATATTCATGTGTTGTTACTAATTAAACCCCTATAAAAATTTATACATTTCCTAGAAATTATAAGGCCCCAACCTTAAACCTTACTTAATCTTGAGTTATTACAAGATTACACATTGAGGATCTTTTCGGGTTTAGAGTTTTAGAGAATTAGATCATAAAACTTGAATTACATTCCACATATAAACAAAGTGGTTACATAAAGATAGTATTCTTCTTTCCAATCAATGGAAACATATTTAAAATAAAACATGGATTCATTTTTGACACTTCTATGACACTATCATCATATCATGTACCATTCCCTTGACCTGTGAAAAACATTTCAAAAAAACTTGGGATGAGCATAAAATGCTCAGTAAGGGATATAAAAATATCGAAAGGCAAAAAGGGTACATATATACATAATAATGAAATCATACTTTACCTATAAAACATAAGCACTTTAACATACCTCATCAAATCATGAATAAATCATAGAAATCATAAGACATAAAGGTAACTTGAGGCATTCATAACATTCTTACGTAGGGAGTAACCCTCTTGGTTACGTTTGGAATACCCATCATAGTATATTCCCTAAATATCTTCAGAGAAACCTTAACGTTTCACTCCTTTGCGTTACCCAATGCATTGGAGAGCTATATCTGGTTCACCCACTCTTAGTCTATCACAGAACCACCCGTCTTCATAATAATGCCCAAGAACCTCAACAAAATCGTATCACATAAAACATGCATAAAGGAAACATAACATTTCCAGCTTTCAATCACAAGATATCAATACAACACAGTGATATAAAAACATTATGAAAACCATTTTCAATACCAAAATAAAAGAAAAGTAAAACATGTTATTTATTTTTCTTTTAAAAAAAAGTATGGATTTTAGAGGAAGCCGAAACTCAAATAATGGTCACGGTGACGGAGAAGTCATTATCGCCGCATACGTAAGACAAAAACATTCCCCTTTGTAATTTAGTAAATGGTTCATATAAAAAAGATTCCTTTTGAATAAACGTAAAAGTCAAAGGGGTTTATACACTGTATAAGAGAAGGTTGTGTATAAAACAAAATATGCCTCAATGAAAGGAGATTGAGACGAAGTCCCATACCTCGGGTCCGACTTGAGTAGGTCGTTATTTAATCTCCTGAATAATAAACTTGAGTTAATTTATACTTGTTTAAGAACCTTTTTCAAGTTCATTATTCCTTTTATATCACTTATTGACATGTCATGAACACTATGTAATTATTTAAGTTAATAACGGTCGTTTTAACGATCATTGGTACTTGAGTCAAAAATAAGCCCTTTATAATTACAAGTTTTTCATGTATCCATTATATCCAGAATGTTATTAATGATGTACATATAATATATGTCATATATATCCAGTACATGCATGCATTTATAATATTATAAAATCATTTAGAGGTAAGAAATTAAATGCACCGTTCATGGAGACGGTAAGCCGTACGTACGCATGAACGCTACTTTCATTTCTATTTCATATTTTATAGAATGGAATCATAATGATATAAAAATTTATTATAATTCCAGTATAATATCATATATAATATCATAGTTCCATCCTTTATACGTCCCACATATGGTATTTAACGAATCAAATAACTTTGAGGGGGCTGTAGTCCGCGCTTCCTTAAATGAAGATATCGCGTTTACCCATAATGGAAACCATAAAGGTATTCCCAAAATGTAAAATACATAAGCTTAAGGAAAACATAAACAAATTATATATCATATATAAATATAGTGACATCTTAATGGCCACCATTGAAGGTGTTAAACGAATGTTGAACAACCATCATTTCGGGAGGCATAAATTCACCATCCACAGAAACAGTATGTCCTTTAACCATTAGATGTAGGTGTGTGTAAGTGTATCTCGAATCCTTCTTATAACAACATACTAGTATATTGATGATACTGGAGTTTTTACAAAATAAATGAATAAAAAGAGTATAGGGGGTTGGAGAAGCAAAATAAAACAAAAGGACTCAAGTGAAGACATTACCTTAAAATCGGGTAACTCCCTTTGGTTTGAGCTCAAAGGCTTTATTGGGAAGACTTCTGCCCAAAGTGAGGCATCAAGGAGTAAGAGAGGGATGTGGAGAGACAAAATGGGCAGGGGTTGGATGAGCCAAAGGCTTTGAGAGTGTGGGTAAGGAGGTAGAGGTGGGGGCCTTTTATAAGAGGAGAGGAGGGGCAGTCTTGGAAAGTAAAGAAATGTTACTTTATTTTAAAATGATTTTCGGATTCAAAATGTCCCACATTGATATAATTCTAGTATAAGGTGATAGGGTTCGAAATCCACCCATCAAATTGGTTTTGGACATATGTCGTTCATAGATTTTACATTATCATTTCATTTTATTTAAATCCTTTATTAATGAGGTAATCGTTGCATCATCATGATGTCATAAATAATTTAATTTATTTAAAGTCTAAAAATTATAAACAAGATACTATGATGTATGAAAACTTTTTAGCTTTACAATGAATATTTATAATCAAAAATCCGACTTGTATAACCCCATGTAAAAATTGTTTTAGTAAAACATTTCTTGTTTGTGTCATTTTTACTTTAACATTAAAAAAAGGTTATTTATGTCATTTACCAACCAAAGTGGATCCATGGGGTCCCCAAGTTTACCCATGGATTTTCTTGGTCGGCCATGACACATAAAATGAGGGTAGGACATGTGTCAAGCTCATCTCATATTATTAAAACATTATTTTTACCATAAACTACACAAATTACCACTAATCGCGATTAAGAACTTAAAAGTTACTATTCTCCAAAAAATTATTTTAATATCATTGAACCACATTTTACTTCTTAATGACAACCATTTATGTCAGATTTTTGAAAATAAAATCACAGAAGTGGCAAAGTTTCATTTAAACGAAAAATCAGTTTCTTTAACTACCAGTTAGTTGTTTCACTATTCATCAAAAAATGAAGTTTTTCAGAAAGATACCAAACTTCACCCTAAGCTATATTTGATATTCCGAATTCAAAAATGATGTCTATTTTAAAAAATTCAAAACATTTAAGTTTCACTAATTAGTTTAATAACTAATTCACATTGTCATGATAAAATAGCGTGTTTTTATGAAACAATAAGTATTAATAGATTGACACTAGTTTAAGTCCAATTTCAAAGTGAAATTGATTCTAATGACCACCATTGAATAGAATGGTAAAAATATATTCTAATTTCACTTCAAAACCAATTCAATAGAAAATCTAGTCATATAAATAAATTATATTAAAAATAGGTTTTGAATTAAAATACAATATTTTTCAGTATTCATTAAAAAATGAACTTTATCGGAAAAATACAAAAAATTCACACAAAGTAAATTTTGATGTCCCAATCATAAATAATAAGTATATTTTGACAAACATAGCATATAAAATTGTCAAAATATATATTTAAAAAGGGTTTTCCATCAAAAGGAAGTAAAACAATCTTTTAAGAATATTAGTGCATTCCATGCATAATATTGTATTTATTTTCATTTTAAGCCTCTAAAACACTATCTTAATCATTAATAGACATAGATAAAAATATCTATTATTCATTACATACTTGGGATGTTACATCCTTCCCCCCTTTAGAAAATTTCGTCCCCGTAATTTATTTACTTATCGAATAAATGGGGGTACTTATCCCTCATTGCATTTTCAGATTCCCATGTTGCCTCTTCCATCATGTGGTTTTTCCACAAAACCTTTACCTGATTAATCACCTTATTCTGTAACACTTGCTCCATGTGGTCAAGAATCTGGACCGGTTGTTCCTCATAAGATAGGTTCTCTTCCAGCTGAACTACCTCTGGACTCAAAACATGAGATGGATCTGGCATGCACTTTCTCAGCATCAAAACATGAAAAACATTGTGTACCTGAGATAAACTTGGAGGTAAAGACACTCGGTAAGCAACAGATCCAGCTCTCTCCAGAATTTCATATTGTCCAATGAACCTTGGACTCATATTTCCTTTCTTACCAAATCGCATCACACTTTTCCATGGTGATACATTGAGAACAACATGATCACATACCTCAAAAGATAGATCCTTCCTCTGGTTATCCGCATAACTCTTCTGCCTGCTCTGAGCTGTTCTCATGTGTTTCTGAATCAACTGTACTTTTTCTGCCATCTCTTCTACCAATTCTGGTCCCATCAACTTCCTTTCACCCACTTCATCCCAAAATGCTGGAGTTCGACACTGCTTCCCATATAATTCCTCAAATGGTGCCATCTGTATACTGGAATGAAAACTGTTATTATAAGAAAACTCAACCTAAGAAAGATATTGGTCCCGACATCCCTGATAATCCATAGAACAAGCTCGTAGCATCTCCTCCATGGTCTAAATTGTTCGTTCTGACTGCCCATCTGATTGTGGATGAACAGTTTTACTAAAATTTAATTCAGTACCCAACGACTTCTGAAGGCCTTTCCAAAAGTTAGAAGTGAACCTGGGATCACGGTCAGATACAATGGAGAGAGGAACTCCATGTAACATGACTATCTCTTTAAGATACAAACAGGAAATTTGATCAAGGGAAAAAGTATCTCGTATAGCAAGGAAATGAGCAGATTTAGTCAAGCGATCAACAATCACCCAGATTGCATTATTGCCTCAAGATGTCTTCGGTAATCCCACAACAAAGTCCATGGATATATTCTCCCATTTCCACTCTGGCACTGGTAAAGGCTGCAGCATCCCTTTCGGTAACTTCCGCTCTACTTTAACCTGTTGACATGTCAAAAACTTCACAGTTAAATCATAAATATCTCTTTTCATTCCATCCCACCAGTAATACTCCCGCAGATCTCTGTACATCTTAGTACTGCCAGGATGAACTGAAAATGGAGAACTATGAGCTTCACATAACAACTCTCTCTTCAACTGTGAATCACAAGGCACACACAATCTCTTCCCAAATCTCAAAACACAATCACTATCAATGTTGAATTCAGGCAATTTACCTTTCTGAACCAGCTCTACCTTTTTCTGCAACTCACTGACTTGCTTCTGTGCTTGCTTGATTCTGTCTGATATAGAAGATTTCACTGAAACCTGAAACAAAACAGAAGAACATCCTGCTCCAAAAACATATATTCCAAAGTTCATCTAATCCTTAACCAATGGATCACGTTCCAAACACAACATTGTTAATGAAGCATTACTTTTTCGAATCAAAGCAGCAGCCACTTTATTTGCTTTTCCCGGATGGTAATGAATTGTACAATCATAATCCTTGATTAATTCTAGCCATCTCCTCTGTATCATGTTCAACTCATTCTGAGTGAATATATACTTTAAACTTTTGTGATCAGTATATATTTCACACTTTACTCTATAAAAATGATGTCTCCAAATGCTTAAAGTGAAAACAATAGAAGCTAATTCCAAATCATGTGTAGGGTAATTTACCTCATGAGTTTTCAACTGTTGTGAAGAATAATCAATTACCTAATCATTCTGCATTAGGATGAAACCAAGTCCTTTCAATGAAGCATCACTGTAGATAACAAACTCACCATTCCTGGAAGGTAGTGCCAAAACTGGAGCTTTAACCAATCTTCTTTTCAGTTCCTGAAAACAATCTTCACATTATTTTTTCCAGATAAACATAACACCCTTCCGAGTTAGCTTAGTCATTGGACTAGATAACCGTGAAAAATTTCTAACAAATCTTCGGTAATAGCCTACCAAACCAAGGAAGCTACGAATCTCAGTTACATTTGTGGGTCTTGGATAGTATTCCACAACTTTTGTTTTTGCAGGATCAACAGTTTTCCCATCTTTAGAAACAATGTAACAAAGGAAAGAAAATTGTTGCAACCAAAACTCACACTTTCTGAATTTCCCATTCAATTTCTTTTCATTTTTGGTTTGCAATATAACCCTTAAATGTATTTCATGCTCCTCTTTACTTTTAGAAAACACCAAAATATCATCAATGAAAACCACAACAAACTTATCCAAGAACTCATGGAAAATTCCATTCATTAAGTCCATGTATATAGCAGGTGCATTGGTTATCCCAAAAGGCATTACTACAAATTCATAATGGCCATATCTTGTACGGAACGCGGTCTTCGGAACATCTGCTTCCTTTACATTCAGCTGATGGTACCCCGATCTCAAGTCAATATTTGAAAAATACTGAGCTCCCTGGAGCAGATCAAACAAATCATCGATATGAGGCAAAGGAAATTTGTTCTTAACAGTGATGTTATTCAAGGATCTATAATCAATGCAAAGTCTCATTGAACCATCTTTCTTTTAAACAAATAAAACAGAAGCACCCCATGGTGATGTGCTAGGTCCAATGAAGCCTTTCTCTAATAAATCTTGCAATTGGTCATTCAAACTCTAAAAGTTCAATTTAAGCCATTCGATAAGGGGGTTTTGAAATTGGCTTAGCATCCGGAACTAAGTCAACAGTAAACTCAACTTCACGAACTGGTATTATTCCAGGAAACTCATCAAGAAAAACATCAGGATACTCATTTACCACTGGCACATCATTAATCTTAATAGTTCCTTTATTTTCAACGATGTGTGCAAGGTAACATTCATTTCCATATTTTACAAGATTCTCGGCCTCTTGATATGTTATCAATAGTAAGAGTTCATTCTTGTACATAAACTGAAATTCATTCTGAAAAGAAACTTCTTTAGCTCTACAGTCAATCTTAGCACGGTAAATAGAGAGCCAATCCATACCCAAGATAACATCAAACTCTACTAGAGGTAGAACAATAAAGTTTTCAAGTAGGTTATTTCCACATATATGGATAGGAAGATTCTTATAAATTCTTTTTGCCTCAACATTTCCCCCAGGTGTTTTTAACAAAAGTTCAGGAGTCATTTCATGAGATGGTATTCCCATTTTACTAGAAATGTTTTCAGAGATGAAAGAATGTGTAGACCCCGAATCAAACAACACACTGGAATAATCTGAAAAAACAAACAAAGTACCTTATACATCTTCATTTGATGGCCCGACATCTACTGAAGTAGTTGCAAATGATTTCACCACCCTCTTCTGCATGTAGCTTAACTTCTTCCCATCACTCAAGCTCTTTGTTGGACACTCGTTTGCATAGTGACCCATCTCATTGCACTTATGACATTTCACTAACTGTAAATCAAATTTGGTCTTACCTTCAACTTGATCCTTTGCAGTGCAATCATGAGCCTTATGTCCCATATTACCACATCAGTAGCACTTTCCAGAATTCAGAAGAAATTCCCCAGCATGCCTTTTGCAATATTTATCCCAAACTGGAAACTTAGTTTTCTTACCATCAAACATTTTTGAAGAATTCTTACCTTTCTCATGCCACCTCGGTCTCTTCTTCTATTGGTTGTTATAGAACACTTGATCATTGGAAAACTCCATTTCCACCTTCTCAACACATCGAACAAGCTTTTCATAACTTTTAAACTCACGAGAAGCTAATGCCCTTCGATATTTTGGCTTTAATCCTGTGTAAAAACGATTGATTTTACTATCAAGGTCTCGGATAAAATTTGGAGGATACCTTGCCAATCGAGTGAACCTTTCTTCATAGGTAGCCATTGAGTCTTCCTCTTTCCTCAATTCCAAGAATTGCTTTTCCATCATAAGTCGAACAGCCTTAGGAAAATACCTCTCAAGAAACATACCTTTGAATTCATCCCAGACAAGAGCATCAATCTCATCAGCGTCCCTGATATTTTTGACCATAGACCCCCACTGATCTACCTCACCCTCCAAACGATAAATATCAAGAATAACCTTTTGATTTTCTGAACACCCCATGACATCGAAAATCTTCTCCAGTGATTTAATCCACCCTTCAGCTAACACAGGGTCAGATGATCCTCTGAATGATGGGGGTTGTTGCCTCATGAAATGTTCCACCACTGACAGGTTCCTCTATGGTTGATCTGGCTGATCTCGTGCATTGATACCACCACAATTTATAGCTTGATTCAACTGCGCCATTACTACAACAAACTGTTCAGTTCCAATTCCGACCATCTCAGGATGCTGATTCGGAAGGTTATTTCCTTCTGCATGCCTTCCTAGCACTTCTTCCCTGTTTCCTCTGTGGAAAACCATTTTGACCAAACATGTCCTAGATGAAGTAACATTGTAATCATAAAATAACATATCACTTCATTTTGACCATAAAAAAATATTTTTGGATAATCATTTAATAGACTTCTTACTCCTAAAGTTATCTAAACCAACCTTTGATACCAACTATAAGGCCCCAGACTTAAACCTTACTTAATCTTGAGTTATTACAAGATTACACATTGAGGATCTTTTTGGGTTTAGAGTTTTAGAGAATTAGATAATAAAACTTGAATTACATTCCACATATAAAGAAAGTGGTTACATAAAGATAGTATTCCTATTTCCCATCAATGGAAACATATTTAAAATAAAACATGGATTCTTTCTTGACACATCCTTGACACTATCATCATATCATGTATCTTTCCCTTGACCTGTGAAAAACATTTCAAAAAAACTTGGGATGAGCATAAAATGCTCAGTAAGGGATATAAAAAAATGGAAAGGAAACATGGGTACATATATACATAAGAATGAAATCATACTTTACCCATAAAACATAAGCACTTTAATATACCTCATCAAATCATGAATAAATCATAGAAATCATAAAACATAAAGGTAACATGAGGCATTCATAACATTCTTACGTAGGGAGTAACCCTCTTGGTTACATTTGGAATACCCATCACAATATATTCCCTAAATATCTTCGGAAAAACCTTAACGTTTCACTCCTTCATGTTACCCAATGCATTGGAGAGCTATATCGGGATCACCCGCCCTTAGTCTATCACGGAACCACCCGTCTTCATAATAATGACCAAGAACCTCAACATAATCATATCACATAAAACATGCATAAAGCAAATATAACATTTTTAGCTTTCAATCACAAGATATCAATACAACACAGTGATATAAAAACATTATGAAAACCATTTTCAATACCAAAATAAAAGAAAAGTAAAACATGGTATTTATTTTTATTTTAAAAAAAGTATGGCTTGTAGAGGAAGCTTAAACTCAAATAATGGTCACGGCGGCGGAGAAGTCGTTGTCGCCACATACGTAAAACAAAAAAATTCCCTTTTGTCATTTAGTAAACGCTTCATATAAAAAAGATTCCTTTTGAATAAACGTAAAAGTCAAAGGGGTTTATACACCGTATAAAAGAAGGTTGTGTATAAAACAGAATGTGCCTCAATGAAAGGAGATTGAGACGAAGTCCCATACCTCGGGTCCGACTTGACTCGATTGTTCTTTAATCTCCTAAATAATAAACTTGAGTTAATTTCTACTTGTTTAAGAACATTTTTCAATTTCATTTTATATCACTTATTTCCATGTCATGAACACTATGTAATTATTTAAGTTAATAACGGTCGTTTTAATGATCATTGGTACTTGAGTAAAAAATAAGCCCTTTATAATTACAAGTTGTTCATGTATCTATAATATCCAGAATGGTATTAATGATGTAGATATCATATATTTCATATATATCCATTACATGCATTAATTTATAATATTACATAATCATTTAGAGGTAAAAATTAAATGCACTGTTCATGGAGACGGTAAGCCGTACGTACGCATGAACGCTACTTTCATTTATATTTCATATTTTATAGAATGGAATCATAATGATATAAAGGTATATTATAATTCCAGTATAATATCATATATAATATCATAGTTCCATCCTTTATACGTCCCACATATGGTATTTAACAAATCAAATCACTTTGAAGGGGGCGGTAGTCCGCACTTCCTTAAATGAAGATATCGCGTTTACCCATAATGGAAACCATAAAGGTATTCCCAAAATGAAAAATACAGAAGCTTAAAGAAAACATAAACATATTATATATCATATATAAATATAGTGACATCTTAATGGCCACCTTTGAAGGTGTTAAAAGAATGTTGAACAATCATCATTTCGGGAGGCATAAATTCACCATCCACGGAAACAGTATGTCCTTTAACCATTAGATGTAGGTGTGTGTATGTGTAGATCGAATCCTTATTATAACAAAATCCTAGTATATTGAAGATACTGTAGTTGTTACAAAAGAAATGAATAAAAAGAGTTTAGGGGGTTGGAGAAGCAAAATAAAACAAAAGGACTCAAGTGAAGACATTACCTTAAAATTGGGTAACTCCGTTTGGTTTGAGCTCAAAGGCTTCCTTGGGAAGACTTGTGCCCAATGTGAGGCTTCAAGGAGTAAACGAGGGATGTGGAGAGACAAAATGGGCAGGGGATGGCCGGTCCAATGGCTTTGAGAGTGTCGGTAGGGAGATAGAGGTGGGGGCCTTTTATAAGAGGAGAGGAGGGGCACTCTTGGAAAGTAAATAAATGATACTTTATTTTAAAATGAGTTTCGGATTCAAAAGGACCCACATTGATATAATTCAAGGTTAAGGTGATAAGGGTTCGAAATCCACCCATCAAATAGGTTTTGGACATGTGTAGTTCATAGATTTTACATTATCATTTTATTTTATTTAAATCCATTTTTAATGAGGTAATCGTTGCATCATCATGATGTCATAAATAATTTAATTTATTTAAATTCTAAAAATTATAAAAAAAATACTATGATGTAGGAAATTTTTTTATATTTCCAATGACTATTTATAATAAAATATCCGACTTGTATAACCCCATGTAAATTTTTTTTAGTAAAACATCTCTTGTTTGTGTCATTTTTACTTTAACATTAAATAAAAAGTTATTTATGTCATTTCCCAACCTAAGTGGCTCCATGGGGTCCCCAAGTTGACCCATGGATTTTGTTGGTCGTCCATGACACATCCAATGAGGGTAGGACATGTGTCAAGCTCATCTCATATTATTGAAACATTATTTGTACCTTAATCTACACTAATTACCACTAATCGCGATTAAGAACTTAAAAGTTACTATTCACCAAAAAATTATTTTAATCTCATTGAACCACATTTTAATTCTTAATGACAACCATGTATGTCGGATTTTTGAAAATCAAATCACAGAATTGGCATAGTTTCATTTAAATGAAAAATCAGTTTCTTTAACTACCACTTAGTGGTTTCACTATTCATCAAAAATTGAAATTTTCATAAAGATACCAAAACTTCACCCTAAGCTATATTTGATAATCCAAATTCAAAAATGATGTCTATTTTACAAAATTCAAAACATGTATGTTTCATTAATTAATTTAATAAATAATTCCCGCTGTCATGACAAATAGAGTGTTTTTATGAAACAATAAGTATCAAAAGATTTACACTAGTTTAAGTCCAATTTCAAAGTGAAATTGATTCCAATGACCACCATTGGATAAAATGTTAAAAATATATTCTAATTTCACTTAAAAACCAATTCAAAAGATAATATAATCATATAAATAAATTAGATTAAAAAGAGGTATGGAATTAAAATACTATATTTTTCACTATTCATTAAAAAATGAACTTTATCGGAAAAATACCAAAAACTCACACAAAGTAAATTTTGATGTCCCAATCATAAATAATAAGTTTTTTTTGACAAACATAGCTTATAAAATTGTCAAAATATAGAATTAAAAAGGGTTTTCCATCAAAAGGCAGTAAAACAATCTTTTAAAAATATTAGTGTATTCCATGCATAAGATTGTATTTATTTTCATTTTAAGACCCTAAAACACTATCTTAATCATTAATAGACAAATATAAAAATATCTATTATTCATTACTTACTTGGGATGTTACCGAAATCATATTTATTCTTTATAAAAATGCATTTAATATTTTGTGATAAAAAATAAATCAATCCCATGAGGTGGTTTTCTGAACTTATATATGGATAAAAAAATATCTATATTATAAAATAGGTTAGTGGTATAAAATGATTAATTTTTTTTGAAAAAAATAATTTTTATAAATAACCTTTAAATAAAAATTTCTGAACCACCCACATAAGGAGATTATAAAAAATTATTATGATTCATCATGGAATAATTTTTCTACACTTATGCAAAAGTGATGTTATTTTTTAAGGGTAGCGGATGACTGTATAAAGTGATTATCGACTCAAAAAATCAATGTATATTATAAAGAAAATTATTATAAATGATTGCAATAAATATACATTGAAGTGATAGATAGAATATAAATAATGTAAAGGAATGACTAGTACCCATATTTAGAAGATAAGGATTCTATTTGAGTAAATCATCGAAATTGATTAATTTAAGAATGTCTATAGATCAATAGGGTTCATAAAATTTTATGGTGATATATGGGAACGATAATTGTAAAATTTTCCAAATGGATTTTAATTTTATATTTCCCTCAGAGTGGTTGTCTGTGTATTTATTTATAAGTGAGTATGGTGGAATTATCAAAATACTATGAAAAGAAAAGTCACAATTAATGTCTCAATTGGATGAAATAAATGAAAATAATGTAATATGAATGACGTAATAATGATACCCACTTAGAAAATATCTTTATATTCGTTTTTAAAATCTTTCGTGTCATTTACCCACATTTAATGATTTTTAGTATTCTCACATTTACCACATTAACAGGTTTTTCAGTGAAGTAATTTATATTGATATCTAAAAAAATATATTAATTTATTTAAAAAATTTAAATTAATTATAAAAAATATTAATTCCATTTGAATTGATTCAATTTTCAAATGTTATAAAAATTAATTATTAGTTAACAATCATGTATCCCATTACAAATAGGTTTCTAAAAAGTATAACCTCAATGAAAAAATGCCAAATAAATATTTATAAAATTGAAATAGAAAATGTACTTGTATTACTTCACTTATATTTTAAATCATGCTCCACGTAAAAGGGTCCATAACATTTATTTTATGATTATATCCCAATTATATCCTTAGTGTTACAATATTTCTAAAAATAATTTCTTTTTCATTTCATACCTACAAATAATTCATTAAAAGAAAACCTAATAATTAATTCTAAGATAATAATAATAAGATGAATCTATTAATTAAAATAATGATTCAAAAATTATGTTTAATGTTTTGAATTTAAATTTTAAATGAAAATAATAAATATAATGAAAATTATTAATATTTTATAACTGACATGCTTAAACATTATCCATTTTAATTTTTTATTACAGAAAATTTTAATTAAAAAAGTTTGAATATATTATTTATATAAATATTATCATATACCACATTTTAACCATAATATATATTATTCCTTAAATGAAAAATTCATTATGTATAAAAACAAATTTTTATACAAATAGTTATTTTTATAAAATAATTTTCTTTTTAGTTGTTGTGATATACACTTTGATATTCATTATAACATTATTATGAAAAATAATTATATATAAATAAAACTAGGAATTAATTATATTTATATATAATACCTTTTATAAAAAAACATATTTCATTAATAATTACATGTCAATATCATCCAATTTTTAGACTATGAAAACCTTTAAATATATTCACATAAGACCTATAAATATAAAAATTTGTGGTTGTAGTCATGGTTGGTGGTATGAAAATAATGGAACTTATAGAAATATCATTGATTTTTTTCTTCACTCAAAAACTATATCACTCAATACATTTTTATAGGAGTTCTGGTTGGGATTGGATTATAGATAACATTAATAATATCCCATTATCAATTCGCATATAATTGATCCTCATTTTGAAAACATCTAATACTTGATTTCATTTACCATATTTATATTATTGACTTCATAATACTATTAGTTTAAATTATACCTACAATTTCAATATCTTTATTATAATGGTCAAATGAAATAACATCCATTTATATCATATTGGTTTTTTTATATTATGGTGGTTTTTATGAAATATTATATTCAACATTGAATATTTTTTGTATTAAGTTCATCAGGAATTACATTTCTCCCATAAACAATTGTTTCATCATAGTAAAATTAATAACTAACTAATGAAAATAGATAATTATATCAATAAGATAGACCATAATTAAGATATAATTTCAAGACTAATGTAAACCATAAAAACATAAGAGGCATATATTATTTCCATATATTATTTTTATCCTTAATATTTATATTTTCTATAATAATTTGAGATAAAAATATCTCATGATTAAGTATTATATCTCATAAAATAAATTTTCACTCTATATTTTTTAATCATCAGTACAAAAATAGTTTTTCATGGGTTTATTTAAAATCTAAAATTTTATTTTCATGTTTTTTGAAATTAATAGAGGATATATAGAGATAAACGATTATTTCCATAAATAATATCAAATTTATTAAAATAATATTTCCATGATTAATATTCCCATAAAAATAAAATAGGGATATAATTAATATTAAAAAATATGTTTTCTTTGATAATCCAATATCAAATCTAGTGGGTGAAAATTTGGAGCTCCTTGAAATATTCCTAGATAAAATATAGCATCTACAACCAAGATCCACCATGTTTCCAAAAAAATTAGATTAAATGATTTATTTTCATTAAAAATATTCCTTATCATTGTATACACATGAAGTTGGTATTTCATATGATATTCCATTTCCCTATGGTTTAGGATAATGATGGTGTGAATTTTCCCTTTACTCCCTTGGGCATTAGAACATATTTTCTTAATTACCATACTAATTTCATTGGAAAAAGTTATTTTTTTGGGAGAATTATTTGGAATACTTTCTTAATAATTTATTGTAATTTTTCTCTATTATTGAATTCAACAGTTATTATCTTTATGGTCATCCTTAAAGCCATCCAATCATTACTAAATTTCTGAACCCATATGAGACCCAACATTTCCAGGACACCAGTTGGATATATGGCCTCATGATCATCTCCCCAAATGCCCTAGTCTTCTAATGAGTAGTGAGATCCTATGTGTGTTATTGCGGAGACTGTTCCCTCGTTAAAAGAGTATATCATAGTAGAAGTCTGTCAATCTTAGTAGCAGAAATATAGAACATGTAGAAAATAGATAGATAATAGGAATAGATAACAACATCCAAATCTGTCTCATATACAATTATGAAGACGATACATGTCTCTTGAAAGTATCCAAAATGGGTACATAATAATATAATATAGTAAAAGGGTGTAAAAGGTAAAAAAGTCCCAAAAGGGAATATATAATAACAAGTCTCATCTTTGTCCCATGTTCTCATGCCCCAAATAAATTATCAACAACTTCGAAATAAGCACATATCCCTACAATCTCCTACAACCATATAATCAGTGTGGGTCCTTATAGAGGAAAAAATAGTGTGTGAGTAAAATTTCTATGTATGTAACCACCCAGAAGCCTATAAAGTTCTCAACAACACAAGTAGTATACTGACAAGTGTATGTAAGATGTATTGTAAGTGTAAATGCCCATGGAATATTCTACTACAAAAAATAATACAAAAGTGCCTCTCAAGGATCACATTAACATGTGTTATCTCAAACCAAAGAATCAATAAAAAACTAAATGAGTGTCCTAACCATTCCATTCAATTGTAGTCATATATACCATGGTCGTTTCATATAGATAATGCAAAAAATATATCCAATACATCTCTTTATAATGTAATCCCTTGAAGAAAATATGTCCTTACTGTAGAATGTATTGTAGACCATGAAGTGATGAATCTACAGTCTCAAATACCAGGGCATCCGCATCGAGTCCTCGTAGAATCACAATGTAATCATGGTTTAGGTACTGGTTGGAGTCCTTGGAGCATGTATACAGACATGTCCTACGCGATTCCAAACATGTTGGATCTATATGGTAGCATGTCTTGAGGCATCCCACTGAATCAATACCCATGGTAAAGAATCTATCAATGGTGTCCACTGCTATGTTCCAAATCAATAGAGATCCATCCATGAAATCTATATAAAAACTCATCCATTTTATATATGATTATAACCATTCATATAATATAATTCATTAAATTGAAAATAGTGATTTTAACTACTCATAAAAACAATTACATAACATGTGTATACCAACTCATGTATTCCACATTACATTTAATCAGGTCATATGGGTAAACCCACCCATCTATCACAAAATCCATTTTATAAATTCACATGGGAATACCAACCCATTCATCACAAACAAACATAATTATTCAAGAATCAACCAAAAATAATACCCACTCAATTGACAAAATCCATTCCATAAATCTAATCATTTTTATCAAGGAATTATATGATAACAGAAATAAGTAAATAAGTATATATCCAAATCATGTAAATCAAAGTAAATTAAATACCACTGAGCCTCCTTAAACTCCGAAACATTAAAACACGCACTTGGTTTGTTCATCAAATTCCAAAACCAAATAATAGGTACGATGTACACCATGGGTGGACTCCAATTGGAAAAACCCACCAAAGCATCTCAAGGAACCTAAGGTAGTCCATAATAGGTCATAATTCATCTATTTCCGATGAACAGTTCAAAATAGGTCTCACCACTGACAGCTCTGGTGAGTATGAAAATGTATTATAGCTCTTAAATGTACCAAAATCTAAAATGAAAATATATAAGACATGCCTTATCTCTATAGTTGAGTGCTCATCAGGAATCAAGTACAGAATCACCTCAGTTTAGAAGAAATCTATATAATGGATGATGAATGAGAAATCATGGAATATGATCATAAATTAAAACATTGTAGTCATTGTTCCAAATAATTTATAACGTCTAAAAGATAATCAAGTACTTAATGTTATGGTTCCAACATGAATGGTGACAGAAGAATAGGAGTTCATATGGCCACTATATTTGAAAAAATTTATAATAGAGGGTGTTAGGATTTAAAAGTGGGAGAAAAAAACATTTTTTTGTTAAAAGTGTGGCATCTATCTATATTTTAATAAAAATTGCGAAATTACATGACCTATCACACCCTAACTCATCGTGTCATTCCTTGATTTACCAATCTATAGAAAAATCCAATAACTTTTTTGTATGGTCCTGGAAATACCATTAAACATTGTGAAATAAGACTACAAGATGTGTATCCCCCATTCTTGTCTTGTAATCATCCTATAGTAAGCATATATCCCTCCACCCCCTTCTTTATGATGATCAACCTTTAATGAAAATATACGTACCTTATAAAAATACTGATATCTTACGATCTTCCCCCATCTATCAATCTTTCCTTTAATTTCCCCCTCAAGGGTGGCCAATATTATTTTGAAAATAACTTTGTATAATGATCACGTATGTTAGCCTCCCACTCCGATGTTTCTTCCTATAAATGGTTATGAAAACATTACACCTATACTAGAGAAACTGACCAGACTCTAAGAACCTTCATGATATATTCAATGATTCCAATCATATTCAACTCAATTGATGCATAAACCTATAACAAAACCTATTTGGGATGAAAAGAGTGAGATGATTCCGAATCATAATGACACAACAATGATAAATAGAAGATGTTAGACATGTCTTTTTACCTCTGAGGAAACTGAAACCGATAGGAAACCGACATAAATCTCTTCAGAATCTCAAATGGCTAGACATATAATGGAAGAATCTTATCATGTATCTTGATCATTCTATGTACCATCCTCAGTGAAACATGTAAGCAAACCGGATCCTTGGACTCGAGCTATATATTTCTACAATGTTGACCGGTTTAATATTTCTATTGAGACCGTGTAGTATACATCCACGTAAAAATTAACAATAACTTCATTGAATATTATTACACATGTCATTTCCCCTACAGATACTCTCACCAACCTCCAGCTAGCACATGGATGATTGTCATGGCCTACCCGACAAAGCCTCATAAGGTTCCAGCAGTATCATTTCCTGATAACTATATATGTTTTAAAATTCAACCACGTGAATGTTCATCTCCCAGTAGCCCTCAAATTTCAGGATTAATGATCACAAATTTTCTTACATCACATATATTTTATTCTATGACTGTCCATCAGTCCTAGGGTGGTATTATGTTCGAAGAAGAACCTATGTACCCAGATCCCTACAAAAAAACTTCAAGAAATGAGACGTAAAGAGAGAAACCCTATCTGAAATGAGAGTTCAAGGAACCTTGCTAAGTCTTATTATCTCAAATAAATACATCCTTCCATAGTCTCCAAAACTAATTTACTCATTGATTGGTAAGAAATGAGAAACTATAGTGAGTCTATAAATAATTTCCAACATAACATCAATACCTCAAGGCGATGGTGTAGTCCCTTCACTAGGTGACAGGTGAAAAAATTATTAATAAAAACTATAACCATAATTTCTATACTCAGCTACCAATACTGAGGACGTAATCCTTTCAATATCTTGTTTACTCTATGGAGAACATCCCAAGATGAATCATGAAACTCATGCAACATCACCTCACAAATCACCACTAGAACCTAAATTCATCTGTGGATATAAATAATCCCATCTATTACCATAGTCATACCATGAGGTGTATCCTCACCAGCCACACACTTTTGTAATATGAGGACCATTAAATCTAATAGTTACTCACCCTCACTATATAAAAAACTATATAGTTCATAGAAAAAGATGATATATATGCCTATACATATATATCATTCACTAGAAAATACATATAAGAAAAAATCAATAAGCTCCAACTCGATACTCGACTACTACACTACCAATATCTGAGTCCTCCAACTCATTGCATCATCCATTACATTGGCTTCACATGGAATATAGGCAAGCCTGAAGTCAAATGACTATAGTTACTCCATCAACCATCACTACCTAAAATTTAGATCAAATTATCTAAAAATATACATGACATATTTATGGTCCATGTACATGATAAAACAATATCCTAGTAAATAATGTATCTAACATTGTAATTCATGAACAATGTCATCTAACTTGATATCGTGAATCATATAATTCCTCTCATGTTTCCTCAACTTCTGAGACCCGTACACCATGAATCTATCTCCCTAATTCAGCATTGTTCCTAGCATGATACCTGATGCATCATAATAAGCTATGTCACACTCACCGTTCTTTTGGAATATCTGTATTGGGGATGATGTAATCATTTATTTCAGCACATGAAAGGATATATCATAAGAATAAGAACATACAATCTTCAATCCCTTATTATTCAAGCACATCAACAATGATTCTATGCTTGATATGTACAATTTAAAATACCTATAGTAACCATCTATCCCAAATATACATCATATATAATATATGTTCTTAGATTGTTCCCACAATACTATTGTAATCTCTTTATCTAGGTCCACTGATAATCTTTTCTCCAAGATAATGTGACCCAGGATGTGATTTCGATCCATTAAAAAACGAACATTGTTATCTTATCATATAATTGATTCTCACTTTGGGTATTCATAATGACCTAAAGATGGTTTTATGGTCAGGTCGATTATGGGAATTCACCATGATATCATCCAAAAAACAACCAAAAAAGATTACAAGTAAGGTTGGAAGACACTGTTCATTAGATCCATTAAAACAACTGGCACACTTGTGAGACCAAACAACATAACTAGATATCCTTATAACCCAGACCAACATTGAATGGTTTTACAAGGTATGTCTACATGTGAAACATGTATGCGGTGATATCATAAACTCATGTCAATCTTTGAGAACACTCGGACTCCTCAAATATGATCAAATAGGTCATCTATCCATTGAATGGGATACTCAATTTTAACCAGCCTTTTTTCATTTTCCAATAATCCACGAATTTCCTTTGTGTTTCTTCTACCTTTTTACACAAAATGACTACAAAACTATATGCAGATATACTTGGTAGAATAAACCACTTTACATTAAAATATTCTAGTTACATCAGGAGCTCCTAGAACTCTTTCGTAGCCATCTTGGTAGAAGGAATGTATTATTATGTAGCTCTGAACACAAGATTGATAGATAAATCAAACTATTTATCAGAAGGTAAACCATGGATGTCATTGGAAAAAACATCCCATAGGAACTCAACCACTAGAAGGAAGTATTCTCGACACACCCCCTAATCATCCAAAAATAAAATGGAAATTTGGGTTATCATTCCACCCATGCCACAATGATCTAATCCGTCTCAACTAACCTAGAAATCTAATTCACATTTTTGAGTAAAAATTTCAACCTATGTTTATGTGAATGTCAACATCCAATGGTAGAAGTCCACAGAATCTCGATATTCTACTAGATAGTCCATCATAAGAATGAATTCAAACCCTATAATCTCAAGAACATAAAAATCCAAGATGATTTAAAACCTACAATACATAAGGGGGAACAACCTACATTGGTGAAAATCCCCCATTCAGATTACCATTGGTGTGTCTAGAGTCATAATGACATGACATTAAAACACAAATAGCACAATAATTTTCTCAACCGGTGAATATATAATAATATATTATACACATGTATAAAAATTTGAATACTCAATAGTATTGGTTACTAAGATCATACCTCTCACAATAGATAGTCTGAAACATTTCTCATTAGTGGTAGGTTTCATAGAAAAGATATAGCCAACACTTCAACACAATGATACAAACTTTATTCTTAGAGTTGGTCCACTCTAATGTCTAGGTGTAACTAGTGTTTGTATTCCTCTTTCACAACCACAACTACCTCTCCCTAATGGGTTATCACCAATCCAACTCCTTCATAGCATAGATATGAGGAACCTTTTTTTGAACCTGATGTCATAGCTAATCCACTACCACTCAAAGCTGGAGGGAATGACCTGAAAAACCTCTACACATGACCCATACTCCCACAAACATAGATATCGACAGGGCCATGGTCATACTTATCCTTCATGTGGCCAAACAATCGACACATGTGATAAAACAATGAGCCACTAGCTCTCACATTCCAATTGGATGTCTTCTCAGAGGAAGTCTCAAGACGAATCTTTCTAACTAAAGACAAAAATCAGATAGGTCGGGGAGTAGCACTACCCTTCTATGTGCCCCATATCCCCCCAGGATCCACTTTATAATTAGAAATGGATTCATAATTTCAGTAATAGAATAAAATCTATATACATTGACTTGATATTTTAAAGCATGTATAATACCTTCATCGAAGCGTCTTTCCCTAAAAAACTCATCAGTAAGGTTATCCAATTAAAAATTATTCATCTCTATCAAGCATTGTAATTTATTCAATAGTGTCATCTTTCTATGGTCCTGACTCATGAACCCACTATACCCCTGATCCAATAGATTCTTGATGTAAAAGTAGTCTATAACATGTCTAGAAGTTACTACAAACCATATTTCATAGCCTTCCAGAATGGTTCAGAACGTCCCACCACTTCTTTTAATCCACATGAAGCATATACGTAGTGTTCTAGACCCTCCTCTCATGATGAATCTCATGATTCTATATGAAATATAGAGTGGTCTAAATCCATAGATTATCATCCCATGGAATGTAATCCCCCAAAAACATTGGAGGATACTACTACTAGAACACTCTCATATGCTGAACCATACCCATGGTAGGATTTGGTGCTCTAAAAAATGTGTGTAGATAGATAAAGAACCCCTCTCCAAGATGCATCATTAAACATATTTCTGGAACAACCTTAAATGCCTTATATTGTATTAATTGATGATCAACTTTTACCCATGGCCTACCACCGGTGGAGTGTTGTCATTCTCACCTTCATGGAATACCCCTAGAGGTCATCATGGTGAAATGTCTCTAAAATTCCAAATAGAAGCCTGAAAAACACCAAATTCACAACTCAAAAGACATGGACTTGTCCAAACCCTTCTAAAACATCATAAACCCCAACCATTTTCTAAATCTAGGACTATATAAACAACATCCAAAAAAACCACTAGAAACTCTACCTCTTTTCAACTCAAAAGACGAGTCCTGGTCAAGTATTTTTATCCAATTGTGTTTCACTTTCATTTAACACTAGGTCATTGAAATGATTTTTCCCATGGCCCAAAATGGTTCATTCTGTAAGGTCCCAAAACACCCCATGTATCAAAATATTATTCACATATAATTATCATATTATCTCCATTAACTATAAATGAGAGAGTAAAAAAGGTGAATCATTTCAAATCCATAAGGCCGAATATACCAAATGAATAGAAATTTGATGTCACTTTACTATCCACTAAATAATGTCTATAAAATTTTTAGGCGAAACAATCATAACACCTATCACAAAGGTATGCCTTTAGTAATTCATCCTAAATGGCATGGTATAATTCATGGCATGTGTTTTATAATAGTTTCGAATATGATTCATCAGATGTAATGACCACATATCATCGGGTTGTAGTAAATATAAAACATGATCTTATCAACAATAACAATAAAACACAAGTGCATCAACCAATGAAAGATTCAAATTATATTTAAAATCCCATAATTGTGATAATGAAAATTCTATTCGAGGTGATTTGGATTTTCCATATACAATGGGTATCTACTCATGGGAATAGCTCATTAACAAACTTTATTCCCTTCATATCTATTAATATTGTATATATATATAATGGTAAACCAGAAAAGATGATTCAATATCACCTTGTGATGTATTGAACAAAGATTTCAGTCAAAAATTCATCGATCCTGGTAGGCTACATGGCCTCAAGCGCATCTACCCAAATTCTTGAGGTTGTAGACCAGTAGTGAGGGAATATGTGTGTTACTGTGGAGAATAATCCCTCATTTCAAGAGTATATCACAAAAGAATTCAATCATATTTGGTAGTGGATGAAAATAACAAGCATATAATAGATACATAATTGGAATAGATAACATTCATAAAATATTTCGAATATAAAATGTTATAGATTATAAATGTATCAAGAAATAATTCATAATAAGTACATGGAAATATAATACTGGAAAAGATCCCTTATAGGAAAAAAGATAAAAAAATCATGCAGAATCATGAGCCTCATCATAGTCCAATGCACCCATTCTCCAAAGAAATGACCAAAAACCTGTTCTACGGTGAATACCCCTTCCACCACCTAAAACCATATAATCTTATTGGGTCCCCAAGGAGAATAAACAGGGTGTGTTAAAAACATCCCATTAGGTATCCACACAAAATTCTATACATGAACCACAAAATAAGTATGATAACCACTTTAACTTAGTGGTAACATAAGTGTCAATTCCCATTGCACATGTCTAATACAAAATGTAATTCCAAAGAGCCTCTCATAGATCCATACAACAAGTGTTATCTCCTATCAAGTAAGCTATATGAAATGTAAATGTGTGGCACAATCCTGTAGTAAAACAAAAGTCAAATATCCCACGACCGTTCTACATAGATATATCAAGAAAAATCCAAATCCTAATTATATATTGTAATCACAATATAAATCTATATCCTCTTCATAAAATGTAGTTTATAACTAAAATAGTCAGATCCTAGGTGTCGATGACCAAGGAATCCTCATAGAGTCCCATTGATCATCTCGATGGAAACTCTATGTAGGCATTGGTTGGAGTCCTAGGAGTTTGTATTCCAACATAACATACATGATTCCAAGAAAGTTGATTCCATGGAGGTGAAAGTATCTACAAATCCCATGGAATAAGGACCCAACGAGAGTAGTCAATCCAAGTAGTCTAATACTGTGTTCAAGATCCATGGATATACGTCAATGGAATCTATTTAAATAGTCATCCATTCCATACGAGTCTACCTAATATAATCACATTCACTCAAATACATACATTGAGTTCACCCACTCATATAAAAATGAAAATCACATGATTATACCCACTAATTTATTCCAAATTTAATTTAATCAAGTCACATAGGTATGAACACCCATTTATCACTAAATCCAATTAAGAAAAAACATGTCTTTAACAACAAATTTATCAAATATATATTTATATACTATATAAAAACAACCAATGAATATACCAACTCATTTAAAAGAATCCATTCAAGAATTATTATCATGTTAATCATTGAATAATACAATAAGACAAGTAAGGGAGGCATAAAGTCCCTTCTACATGTAAATCATACTCATTTAAATGCCATTGAGCTTTTGTAGACTATGAAAAAAAAGAAACAGACCACTTGGGAATATAATTGAATGTCAAAACGAACAGAAATGTACGAGGAACTCCATGGGGGGAATTCGGTTGGGGAAAAATCTACCAATGAATTTTATGGAACCTAAGGGAATATCTGATAGGTCATACATCATCTATTTTAGATGAAAATCTCAACACTGGGCCGATGCTGAAAATTCTTGTGGGTGAAAAAATGTCTGATAACTCTATAGATCATCAAAATCTAAATGAAATGTATAGACCATATACATTATATCTCTAATAGAGTTCTCATCCGATATCAATTAAATATTGGCCTTGTTTTAGGATAAATTTGATGAACAGAAGATGGAGGAAAAATAGGTCATATGAGCATAAAATCAAATAGAGCAGATATTGATCCAATGAATCATGAATGGAAAAAAAGTAATGGAGTAGTTACCTATGTGGTTCCAATATTACCAACATAGAAATAATAAGTTTTTGTATGAATGGTAGATATAAAAATCTATTATTTATTGGTTTATGCCTCAATAATGGTAGGAAAAACTATTTAGTATAAAAATAGAGTCTTCTATATCCATTTTTTCATATAACAGTTGGGAAATTACATGATGAGTAATACCCTTACACAATGTGAAATGGGTTTACATGATATGTACCCCCGACAGACGTTGTGTAATAATTTTGTATCCAGCCTATAGACCTTCGACCAGTTCATTCCCACGTACAATATGGAATAAATGTACATTTACATCATGAAAACCCTCATATCATTCATTATTTCCTAATTACAATCATAAAATTTCCCCATTGATCCCCCAAAATTGTTTCCCCAACAAGGTGATTGTGATTTAATTAATCTGATAATATTTTATCATTTTTTGTTTCATTTAACACTATATTACATTTCATATCATTTATATAATTGGAATCTCAAATTTTTTCCTTCCATACTAATCAGATATAAAATATGTTTTTGTTGTCGTAAATCTTTTATCTAAAAAATATGTTTTGAAAACATTCATTTAGGCCACTAATTAATCATTTGATATTTATTATAATCTCAAAACGAAAATTTGATTCATACCATTTTATTATCACAATGTGAGATTTATAGGTACCAATAAAAAAAATACTCCATCTATTTTAACTGAAGGAATTCAACCTATATTTTTTTAATGAGTTTTTGTAAAATAATTTGTGATTTATTTATTCCTCAACTCCTCCATTCCAATAGTTTCAACATCATTATTATTCATTTTATTCATAATAAGGATCCATACTAATAATAATCTATTTCCAGATAATAAAATAATATGGAAACCATCTCATTGTTGTTTAACTAGAGAATTGAAAATATATTCTATATAGAATCCATACTTTATTCCTCACATTATTAATCAAATGATTCGCTAAAAGAAGTTTTACATTACCTCATAATTGACATGGTATCAAGTTATTTATTCAATTTTTAATTCACAAAATTATAACTATTTTCACTATTATTATTATTTTGGGAAAATTGAATATGAATTAGAAATCTTTTGATACTCTTACTCCCATCCTATTGGGTTTCTTATTAGAAGAAATTTCATATTTCCTATCATTCAAATGGTTAAATATGCTTTTCATTTATCCTTTAATTTATTTTACAAAAGAAATTAATGATTTATTTTTGAAATTATTTCAATAAGTCATAAAAATAATAATTAATATATGATATATGTATCCAAACTTATAAATTTATAGTTTTCAATCTATTTTACTAATATCATTATCATATTAGAATCATTAATAAATAACCTATATATACACTCTGATTACTCATAATAGTTCATAATGAACAAGCGAATCACCAAAGAATATCCCTCTATATTTTCAAACTAGGATCATAGTTTGGAATAAATTCCATGCATTATGTGAGGATAGAGGTAATTACCAACATTCCACTTTCAGAGTCACAAACCAATGATACAAATATTTTGGAGCCATTATCAACTTATTTATATCATGTTATGTGTTTCATTAAAATGAGACAACACAATAACTAATTTTCCAGAAAATTTGATTATATCATACACTTAGACATACCCCCTGGGTTTTCAGTAATGTTATTTCATCTTAATCAAAAATAAAACAAATCTAGATAGATAACAAAACCATGATTATATAAATTCCTTTCTAGTGTTGGTGCTAAAAAATCATTAATTATTCAGAAAAATTAATACCAAATGAAATTACCCATGTTAATAAAAATTTTATCCTACAACATCTATAAAAGTTAGCCATTAAATTTACAAAAAAAATTCAAAACCTTGAAGAACAATGGAATATTGTCATTGAAGAAAACATACATAACAATACAATTTTACAATATTCGATAAAAAAATTTTATAATCAAACCTCTTTGGAATCCATTCAAAAATCCTCAGAAAGATTAAATATATTTGAAACATAGGGATGATAACTATAAATGATGGGTGAGTTCCAATAAATAGTAGGGGAAAAAATAATCAATATGTCATTAAGGGTTTGATCATAATTAAACGGGAAAAAATTAAAAGTGATTGAATATTTTTTTAAAATAATTTTCAACAATAATATTTGTAAATAATAAATGAAAAACAATTTTAATATCATATTTGAAATCAGATACAATGTCATAAGGTTTTGTAAGCATGATAAATTGATCCTGAGCCATATATCATTATCAAAACCATAAGAACATTCTATTTTATTAAAATATTTCATAAAGTAAACAAATAGTTTTTCATTAATAATGTATAGTCAATGCATGGTTGTTTATACACCAAAATCATATGACCCATTAGCCACTTAGGTTTTACACACACATGGTTCATTAGTGACATAGGTTTCATAGACCTTCCACCAAGGAGTGACATATGTTTCATAAACTCAGAATCCTTTAGGGACATAAGATTCAAAATACTATACAAAATTATAATCTAATTAGATTTAGAACTATAAATAACACATTTTAGAGAGATAAAGGACTCCATAGTAATCATTTATGTATATGAGTTCCATATGATAACATGCTTTATCATGTCATCAGAACCCAATTAAAGTAAATAAGCACTGCATAATTTCATTATGGTATAAAATTAAAACATATAAAAAGTATATTAGTTGATAACAAATGTTAAATAGAACAAAAAAGATAATTTCATAAATTCATTTTTAATCATAAACATAGAAAAAAGCTCTATAAGTGTTTGATATTTTATGGAGGCAAATGGAATTGAAACATAAAATATTCTATCAAAAACTATTATTATCATTATCAGAATTTTTTTACTAATTCCATTTTTTAAATATGTTACTAAAATCAATATTTTTTATATAATTCAAAAAAAATAAAAATAATTGATCCTTGGAAAAAAGATAACAGTTTAATTGTATGAAATATGTATTGTAAGATAAAAATAAAAACATGAATGGTAATGAAATTTTAATATTTTGAAAATACAATCATTGAAACCCTTATCATAAGGATAG
This sequence comes from Viscum album, assembly GCA_963277665.1. NCBI lineage: Eukaryota > Viridiplantae > Streptophyta > Magnoliopsida > Santalales > Viscaceae > Viscum > Viscum album. Next base: position 1,973,838,982 of record OY728164.1, on the reverse strand, counting down.
TGATAAGGCATTGATTTTAATATATTTGAATATAATTTTTTAATTATAATAAATAAAACATATATTGATAAATATATATGAATGGGGATCAATGGTGTAAATATTAATCATGTATGTGGAGTGAAAAGTGTTATTTTCAATAGAACTGGATTTATTCTTAACATCAATAATTTTATGATGAAATAAATAAATCTATTTAATTTAATTGAAAGTAATGATGAATGTAATAATAAAATTATCATATAATTGAATAAAAACATATTGAAAAGAAATATTTAATATGGAATAATTAATACTGAATAAATGATGGTGAGTCCAGAATACACCTTTCTTATTTCTCCCAACATCTACACAAACACATTACTTTCTAGTATTATAAACAAAATAATATTAAACATCCGTTTTTGAAACATACTCATATCTATAAACACTTTTATTTTATTTATAATCATTTTTAATATATTTTATAGATATTTATAGTTTATTTTCAGCATCAAATGTTTTGGAGTTTAATTACATTGTGTATTCTATAATGTATTTATGTTGATCCTAGTAAATTGATAAATGTTTCAATATTTTTATATTATATAAGTTATTTTAATATTTAATTTATTATTATTTAAAATTCATCATTTATATTGCATTATTATTTTTCTCTGGCTTCTATAAGATAGAATAAGTGAGGATGTTATTTTTTATGAAGAAAATTTGGTACAAAAACTACATGTTAAATATTAATTACACCAATTAAAAAAATATAAAATTTGATAAGAATAATATTTAATCTCTATATAAATATATATAATCAACCATGTAGGGATGTTATATAGTGATAAATATTTTATTCCATGGAGGTTTTTGTTCGCACAATGATATAAAGAACATTTTGATTTTTTATAGAACATGTGAACGGTAGAATAAAATACAACATCATAATAATTAACATATTATAAATAATACATTTATTAATAAAATTATATTTTATAATCACTCTTTTAATGGTGTTATGAAAAAGAATATTTGGTCATTCTTGGTATTATTCTACACATACACATGAATAATATACCAACTTTTGTATGGTAAAGGGGGAATGATGCTATTGAATAATCAATTATTTTAATGATATTTACAAAAAGAATACTTATGTAATAAAATAATAATTGGTAAATTATATTTAAAACTAAAATACGGAATTGAAAATTGGATATGGAATCATTTGAACTCAAACTATGAACATGGGATTCCCCTTTTAGTATATATTATAAATCTTGTATTTATGTATTTTACATTGATAAAGGGTGTTAAAGAAGATAAAGATAGATATAAGGGATAATAAAAATGGTTGGGGTCATTAAACATAATAATTTTTGAGTACCCTTAAAGCAGGGGTGGAAGAAATCATTTACAAGTGGGGTGGTGACATATTTTGTAATATTACTAAATAGAATGTCACAATTCTATGGTCTAATGGGTCTAAAAATGAAAAATATAGAGATAAGATGACTTATGATCAATCAATGTTTTGAACATTATTTTTACGGAATTATTTTACCAAGTGTTATGTCTTATACCATTAGTTAACCATGTTTTCCCGTTTCACTTTTACAATAGAAACTCATTTCTAACATTTGTAATTTTTTTAATACTAATAAATAGAGGTAAATTTATTGACTAATATGGATATAAATATTCCAAATACTAAATCCATATAACATGAATCAATTTATAAAAATATTTAAAATTAATTCTAAAATATAAAATGTAGAAGGGATTTAATACAGTTTTATTAAATTTTTTCTTATGACAGAAAATATATAATATATATTTATGAAATAAAAATATTATTTTCAAGTTGAAAATTTTACATAAAATGTAAATAATGGGAAAAAATGTATCATATTTTTTATGTTATAATTATAACAAAATTATATCTAAAAAGTATAGTAATTTTTAAAATGGATATATATTCAGATTCACAAATATATAAATACATACAAAAGATTCGATAAATTGATCAAATTATATTATTCCTATGGTAAATTATAGGAATGAAAATATTTTTACAAAATTCACATAAAAAGATATATGATTTTACAATTTAAATAAAAATACCAAATATAATAGAAAATATTTCTATAATGAATTAACAATTTCAAATATTAACAGATTTCAATTATTTTCAATAATTTTTTTAAACAATTGTAAATATTTCATTAATATAAAAAAATATTTTATCATCATTTTATAATAATTTAATTATATCCATGATATAAAAGATCGTAATGCATAAAAACCCTATTATCGGGAAAATATATTTTTAATAATAGAACGTGATTATTAGTTATTTAGTTTTTCTAGTTTAATATTTTTATTAAATTATTATAAGAAATTATTCATTTCTTTCATTGAAATTTTAAATAATTTTTCTATAAAATACATTTTTTATATAAATTACATATTTCATTAATAATTAAATTTTAATGTCATCATATTGTCTACTTACATAACCACATAAGATACATTCTTATGCCCTATAGACAATATATTCTCTAATGGGAGTCAGGGGTGGTTGTTCTATTATCGTAAATCTTATTGGGATTTATATGATCTTTAACATTACAATCTAATTAATTAACTCCAACAATATTTGTTTGATTTCACCATGATATTAGTGTAGAAGAACCCCTTAAGAATCTACTTCCTTTCCAAGATCAGATAATTGAGCTTCATAAGTAAGTCATATACATATTGATTCCATTTTATTAAATTTTATGTATTGATTTCACAGTATGGTTTCTTGAATTTATATATTATATTTTAAAAACTATATTATAACATTCTAATTTAATAATTTAATATTAAATGTTATCTGTTTAAATTTATTTTGGTGTTTTATGTCAAACAAGATATTTTACATATTTTTTATTTATTACTAATATCTCATGCTGTTAAAACTCTAACCAAGAAATTTCTCCAATGATGTTTCGTATTCTTAATTTCAAAACATAAGAAAAATAAAAAACGATAAAAGTTTATATATATATTCTATGAATGATTCTAATATTTTTTGAATATAGTGAATATCTATATTGAGGGATTAGACCTTATAGGTTATTACACTTATAATTGATAAAATAAGTTAGAAAAGTTTATTATTGAGAAAAAAGAAGTACATTCCTTAATGTGTGATTCATATTCTATTTAATTAATTATATAGAAAATCTAAAAAATTAAAATTTAGTAAAATATAATTATATAATATGGATTAAGGAAATTAATATTTTCTATAATTAGATAGTTTCTATAAAAGGAAAAATAAATCATAACATAATTGGAAAATGGTGTAAATAAAAATATGAGAACAATTACTAAATTACAACCCTTGTGGTGTAAAATTAGGTAATTGGATAATTGCCACTACACTAGGAAAACCAACCCATTTCAAGATAAATATACCTAACTAAATAGAAAATAAAAAATCCTCTAAATTGATATTTACTAAGATAAATGAAATCATGAAATACTAATATACATCAGTTGATGACACCGCTAATTTATTTGTTTTAGATTAATATATCATATCATTGTAAAGATATTATTAATAATATTACATAGAAAATATAAAATGACCATGAGGTAAATATATTGACAATGGGATATAATCAATCAATGATTCAATAAAAATAAAATAATAAATATGATGTATAGACCATGAAGCAGGAATTCGTAAAATAATATTTCAATTGAGATATTATTATTGACGAAATAAAATAAAAATAAATTTTTTTGTCAATGAATATAAATAAAACATTGTGTAAAATATGTCCTATAAAAAATCTTCATAATATATATATATTTATCTAGTATTTACTATATACACAACATTTTATACAATATTAACATTTTTTATTATTGGAATAGTCTTTGGCTCTACATAGTTTTCGTTCTAACATATTATTTATATATGAGATTGTTATGGAATGGTTAAAAAATAGAGATTCCATTCCATAAATTATTACATATAAAATAAAATACTAAAAAGAAAATGATGATGGATATACATGAGAAATATTTATCTAATAGCAAAAAAATGATTTATATAATTTCCAACAAGATATTTTTTTGAATGGAAGATTATTAAATTTTTCCATTGAAAATATTTGATTGTTTCATGTTTTAAAAAATGACCATGGAATTCATCAATTTATATCAAAGGGAATTATGTAATCATTCAATATTTAATCTATAAATTTATGAATATATATTATTAAAAATAATTTTAAAAATGTAAAATTATCATAATAGAAGTATAATTACAAGGGTTATGCCTCTAAATTCAAAATGGTGGAGTTTTTCAAGGTTATTTACTTTTTTATGATATATTTAATTCATTAAATACACATTTCATATCAATATTGTTATGTCACGACCCCCTCCCACCAAAGATGCCCCTCCTGAGCTAGCAATGGTGAAACAGAGATAATGACCCCTGAGTTCCACCTCCAGTAGGCCCCGGGGTGGCGACTAGCATCAATGGTATGAGTTTTCAAAAATATAAGAGGCATTACCCTTTTTATTTATATAGGATAGGGAAATTGGACAAGTCAACCACCAAAAAGGAAAAGAACAAGTGTATATAAATAAACCCAAACCAGGCCCACATGCATGTTTAATCAATTTTATAACAAGGTACATGTACAATAAATCTCAAAGTATAATACCAAAAGAAAATAAAAGTACAACAATAACAAAAACGCCAACTGTCTGACTAGTAGGGTCTCGTACGGCCCTGGTAGTCCTCCTGGAAACCTGAAAGTAAACATAGGGTGAGTATACAAGTATACTCAGCAGGGAAACCTAAAGCTCTCGTGCACAAGTGGGGAGACATCCTAATGTCCCGTGAGAACAACCGAAGAAACCTAGAAAGGAATTCTATCCACCCAACCTCACCAGCCACACTCACCAAAAACACAATCACAACAGGTAGTATTATATAGGAACAATATTATTGGGTACCCCACACCATTTCCCTTTAGTTAGATGCTATTCATAACGGTGAACATCCTGACGCTGCCACACTCTCCCCGCCCGCACACACCTGGGCCCCACAACCACGTATCCCACCCACACACACCTGGGACTCACAACCACGTATCCCACCGGCACACAACAGGGCCTCAAAACCACGTATCCCGCATGCACACACCTGGGCCTCACAACCACGTATCCCGCCCGCACACACCTGGGCCTCATCTCGAAGATTCTTGGGAGAAATTAGAACATGCCCGAAGAGTCTTGGGATAAAACAACCCGAATCTAAACCTACCCGAAGAGTCATAGGGGTAAGGTAGCCTCAAGCCATCACGGCCTAGGGGAGAAGGAGCAGGAAGGAGCTAGTAACTAAGGGAAAAACACTCTCTCCCATGAAATGGGAGTGTTCGGCACTAAGTGCTCAACATGGGTGGGGTGCGATAAAACACAAAGATACAGATATATATATATATGTATACCAACACACTACCCATCCTATGGCTTCTAAAAAGAGAAACTGATCTCGTGCCTTGGCACTGCTACTACGAAGCATGCATACAACAAACAACCCCAACCCCATTTAGGTATTCACGTTTTAGCAGAATTAGTTTATTTAGTTCTTTAACTACTGGGAAACTATCCACAACCAACCACATCCATCGTTCGTAAAACATATCCCTGCCATCCACAAATCATGTTAGGAAAACACAAGCAACACAACCATGTCCCTTCTTATCAGCTAACCAACCCATTGATTATTAAACCCGTTCCATTACCATGACCCACCATTCATTAACTCTTCCACTTTTTATTTATTATTTATAACTCATAGTCCATTCATATTCCAACTCATCCCTGCAACCCCGCTGCCAACCGCCATAGCCACAACCGCACTGTACATCATTATCCCTTTAATACCACTTATCGCAGCCTTGCTGCCCATCACAAACATAACATTACACCAACCCACAACCAAGCCAACCGTAGCCCTACTGCTCACCCTTTCCACAACAACCCACAAAACACCCGCATCACATGCCATGTATCCAAGCCAACACCCACAAGTTCATTATTCCAGATTTGTTTAACCGGGGTGATCACACAAGGGTTCCAAATTTTAAAAATCCAACTTTACGTGAATAACCAATTTCCACATTCCAAAAATTTCCATCCACAAAATGGTATAGAATGATATGGAAACATTTAATTGCGCAAGAAAAGGCCCCCAAAGACCATGATTTTCAGTAGGCATAAGTCTATTCAATTCACAACATAATATCACAGGATATAAAGATAAAGAGAACAACTTCACCATCCCCTTTCTTTAACCAGTTATTATCTTTATTTAATGGTTCAACAGTTTCTCATGAAAACAAAATGATACCCACCCCTCATGATGCACAAAAAAAGAGAGACGAAGGTAAGATCCCTACCTTAACAGGTTCTGATCGCAACGCTCCCCCAGATCAACTTTAGAAGACGTCTGTCGGCGTCTTTCACTTCCGTCAAGTCCCGAAAACCCTCCTCAGGTGGAATTCGGAAAGGAAATGATGAAGGAAAGACAACGAGTCCATGCTCGGATGTTCCGCCTCGTCGTTACGATCCCGTGGCCGCTGACGGATCTTAAATCAGAGCTCGGACGAAGAAGTTATGGAAGAAAGAGCCTTCGAGTCTCTTGGGAGAACTCTGATGAGAGGACTGGGGTGAAGAGGAGTGAGTTGAAAAGGAGGAGGGGACCCCTCGTTTTATAGGTGAGAAAAGAAAAGGTACACGACATGTACTTTATGGTACACGGCGTGTACTCGGTTATTTTGCACGGTCTCCACGAGGCTTCCAACACGGCTCTGTGGCTGTTGAATGGTCAACACACGGTTTGAGGGTAACAAAAACGCGGGGAGGGAATACATGACGTATAGATTAGACACACATCGTGTACTCATTTATTGCACACGGAAAGGACACGGGTCCAACATGGTACACGACCGTTGACTGGTAACGCATACGCAGGGAAGGACTACACGGCGTGTAGAAATCGACACACGACGTTCACCCATTATTTCGCACAGCTAGGACACGACCTTTAACACGAGGTTTACCAAGAAAGGTGGTACAGGGTGTGTAGTATTCACACACTGCATGTACCCACTTACTTCACATGGAGAGGACACAGCCTGCAACACGGGGTATACCTGGAATGGGAGTACACGGCGTGTAGTTTCAAAATTCTGGAAAGTGTGGGAAAAGTCCATTTTACCCTCCAGAACACTTCTTGACCTTTCTTTTGACACATGAATGGGCCAGAGAGGTCCGGGACATTACATCGGATACCTCTTAAAACATTATCGTCCCCGAGAATTCAAAACCAACCCATAAGAAACCCAACAAGATACCTCTTGGGGTTCTCATTATAACAGGAACCCATCCTACAACCTTAATGATATGTGATAGGAATTCCTTCTCCTATGTCAGGATATTATCCGCTTTAGGCAGCACTGACTCACCTACACGGGTTTCATCGCATCCTCCTTAATGTGTCTCGGTAATGAATTGGGTCTTCCCACTTTAATACATTAGGATTTTCCAACTTACACTGCCCCTAACAACGCACAACCAAAACACTGCCCGAACATGTGGTTTTGGGAAAAATTCATTCTCCTATGTTGAGATATTATCCACTTTAGGTGACACTGACTTTCCCGCATGGGTTCAATCGCATCTGCATTAATGCGTCTTGATTAAGGGTCAGGTTTTTCCCTTTCCCCACACATCCGGACATGTCACAAATTACCATGGAACAAGGAAACAAAAGGTCTCACAACTGACAAGCCAAGCATTCCATATATCAAGGGTACAAAGTACAACATCAACACAATGCTTAGAAGAACAAGGGAAAACCCAAGTCAAAACAACTACGGGTACTGAGCGTGCATCTGGGTCTCCGGCTCCCAAGTGGTCTCCTCGAGGTCGCCGTGCCTCCACAACACACGAACCAACGGAATGGTTCGTCCACGGAGCACCTTCTCTTTACAATCCTCGATTATGACTGGTCGTTCCTCGAAGGTCGTGTTGTATCCCATATCTAACTCTCCCCAGTCGATAACGTGAGTGTCATTGTGAAATTACCGACGAAGCTGGGAGACGTGGAAGACATCATGAACCTTCTCCAACTGAGGTGACAGGGCCAGCTAATTTTCCACCTCACCGACTCGCCTCTGCACCTCAAAAGGTCCGATTAACCTAGGTGAGAGATTCCTCTATTTCCCAAAGCTCTACTGCCCCCTTCGAGGAGAAAACTTCGAGAATACATGATATCTAACCTCGAACTCCAAGGGCCTTCTCTGACGATCAGCATATGACTTATGTCGGTCCTGAGCCTCTTTCATCCTCTCACGTAAAAGATAGACATTCTCTATGGTGCTCTGCACTACCTCTGGCCCAAGAGCACCTGTCTCACTAACCTCTTCCCATCAAATGGGTGAATGACATGGCCTTCCATACAAAGCCTCAAATGGTGCCATGCCAATAGTAGAGTGGAAGCTGTTGTTGTAGGTGAAATATACTAAAGGAAAGTGTCATACCCATGATCCTCCGAAATCCAGAATGCATGCTCACAGAATGTCCTCCAACGTATGGATAGTTCGTTCTATCTGCCCATCAGTCTGGGGTTGGAAGGCAGTGCTAAGGCATAGCTGGGTACCAAAAGCATGATGTAACCCCCTCCAGACTCGGGAGGTAAACCGAGTTTCCCGATCTGAGATGATAGTCATTGGGACTCAATGCAACCACACAACCTCGTCTATGTACCTTTGTGCTAAGGTACTCACTGGGACTGAATCCTTAATTGCTAAGAAGTAAGCTGATTTTGTCAGTCGATCCACCACCACCCAGATAGAATCATTACTAACCTGATTTCTAGGTATTCCTGTGATGAAGTCCATTGATATTTCATCCCAATTCCACTCGGGGACATCTAAACGATGCAATAAACCGCTGGGAACACGGTGTTCAGCCTTCCCTTGCTGACACACTAGTCATTTAGCCACAAACTCTGCCACTGCCCGTTTATCCCCGGGCCACCAATACTGTTCCTTCAGGCCTTGGTACATTTTTGAAACTCCTAGATGTGCCGCCAACGCTGAGCTATGGAGCTCACAGAGAACTCCTTCACACATTTTCTCCAGGACAAAAAAACATCCATGGAAAATCATCAGATGTCAGCTGTCCTCTGACCATCCTTCTAGAGCGTTCCCCTGATCGACACGATCATGCATCACTTCCACCTCGGAGTCCCACCACTGAGACTCTTCCACTTGTTGCAACAAGGAGGACTGCACCGTCATATGAGACAAACAACATCTAACACCTTCTACCCTAGCATCCAAATGTAAGGTAACCAACTCTCCCATCGCCTTCCAAGCATCATTGGATTCCCGAACTACTTCTTGATGTGACTTCCTGCTCATGGAATCATCCACAACTTTTCCCTTACCTTCAGTGTAAGAGATCTCAAAGTCACAGTCTTGGAGAAACTCGACCCATCTCCACTGCCGCAGGTTCAGGTCATGCTCAGAGAAGATATAACACAGGATCTTGTGATCTGAGAAGACCACAAAGTGCTCCCCCAAGAAATAATGTCACAAAAACATCAGTGCGAACACTACTGCTGCAAGCTCTAGGTCATGGGTGGCATAGTTACGCTCGTGAGGGCGTGACTGCCAAGACCCATAACAGATCACTCCCTTCTTCTGCATCAACACGCACCCCAGAACAAGGCCAGAAGCATCACAAAACACCTCAAACAACAACCCTTAATCTGGCACCTTGAGTACGGGAGCACTGACAAACTTCTCTTTCATGTAGTCGAATGCTTTATGGCACTGGTCCCTCCAAAGAAGGCCTGGTTCTTCCTCGTCAAAGCTGTCAATGGAGAAGCAACTCGAGAGAAGTCCGAAACGAACCTCCGATAGTAACCTGCTAACCCCAGTAAACTACAAACTTCTGCCACGCTCTTGGGTGCTGCCCAAGAAAAAACTGCCTCTACCTTCGACGGGTCCACTGACACTCCATGCTGAGACACTACGTGCCCATGAAAGTGTACTTCCTGTGTCAAGAACTTACACTTCGACAATTTACCGTAAAAATGGTGGTGTCGAAGGACTTCCAAGACTTCCCTGAGATGCTCAACGTGATCCTCCTCTGATCTTGAGTAGATCAGTATGTCATCGATAAACACAATGACCAAACGGTCCAAAAACTCACGGAAGACAAAGTTCATAAGCCCCATGAACACAGCCGGTGCATTCATAACTCCAAACGGCATCACTACAAACTCGAAGTGCCCATACCTGCACCTGAAATCCATCTTTCAGATGTCACTGTTCTTTACCCTCAGCTGATGATATCCAGATCACAGATCAATCTTGGAAAACCAACATGCTCCCCTCAGTTGGTTAAAGAGTTCATCTATCAATGGAAGGGGGTAACAGTTCTTGACCGTTACCTGGTTCAACCATCGATAGTCTATGCATAGCCTGAGACCACCATCTGCCTTCTTTATGAACAAAACTGGAGCACCCCATGGTGATTCGTTGGGTTGAACAAAACACTTTTCCATCAGATCGCCAATCTAAATTAGGAACTCCGGCAACTCCGAAGGTTCCATCTGATAAGGGGCCATCGAAATCGGACAGGCACCAAGCTGTAAGTTTATCCCGAACTCAACGTCACGTCGGGGGGGGGGGGGGGGGGGTTGAGTTACAACCTTCATAGGAAAAACATCGATGAACTCCTCTAAATCCTCTGGGACATCCATCATCTCTGTATTAGCTGGAACCCCTGATAACCCACCTAATAAGGAAAGGAGAGGCTCCACATGATGGCTTCCTACCTAATAGCTCCTCTTGCCAACAAAAGATATGTGCTTCCCATCCACGTCAAGAACACGACTCTTCTCTGGAAGCAGTCTATAACGACACTAACATAAAACAACCAGTCGATGCCTAAGAGGACATCGTATGGCTGAATCTGTAACAGAATATGGTCCCCACTAGATCGATGTGGTCCCAACGTCATCCCACATCCCCGGAAAACACAAGATATGCTGGTCAGGCCTCCAACTGTTGTACTCAGCACCAGTGGTACAGAAAGTCTCTCTATGTCTAGTCCCAAAGCATGGGCTAGACCATGTGCAATAAAGGAGTGAGAAGCTTCTGAATCAAACAAAGCAGAAACAAGAGTGATGAACAAACAAACCGTACCTCGCACCACCTCTGGTCCTGCTGGAGATGTCAAATCTGCTACGTTCAACTGTCCATGCCCAGCTCTTATGCCTCTCGGATGTCGTCCACCTCCCCGACCACGCCCTGGTCGAGGTCCCTAAGGAGCACCCTGAGGTCGGCGTCCTCCCGCAAAGTCTGCCCTCGTAGGAGCATGGTCCTGCTGCTGCTGGAAGCGCCTTGCTGGTAACTGGTGCTGCTGAGGTGGGTGCTGAACCTTCCCACCTCCACCATACTAATCTCGGGTCAGGAACTGACTCTGAACGTGCCCGAATCCTCCACAAGAAAAACACTTCGGTCCGGGGATCGTGAAAAAGGGACGAGGACTCGAAGATCTGAACTGGAAATGCTGGGGCCTGCTCCCCACTGGTCTGAACCTGGAAGGTCTCATTGTAGGAGACCTGCTGCTGACTCCCTTCCCCTTAAACGAGACTGGTTGGATCCTCTCTCGGGGTGAACCTCCTAGCGAGTGAATCCTCTCTACAACCTCTGCCTTCTTCTGTACCGCCATGTACATCGTAAGGGTGGAGGGGGTGACAACATACTGGAGCAAAGGATGAAGCGCCTCCTCCAAACGTCTCTCTCAAGACACCTCATCTGGAAAGAGATCAGGAGCAAAGCAAAGGAGATCCTTGAACTTGATCCCCAACTCTCATACTGACATACTCCCCTGCTGAAGGGAGAGTAACTCCTGCCACTTTTCCGCCTTGATCATGGAAGAAAGGAATTATTCTTAGAATTACTTCTCAAATTCATCCCATGGAACCTCTGCCTCTATCCTTTCTCCGAGGTAGATCATCCACCACTGTCGCGCCGCACCTCTCAGCTGAATGACTGCTAGGGGAACCCAATACTTCCTCGGAGCACGAATCAAGGTAAAAGTGATCCCTATATCTTCAAGCCACCCCTCTGTCTCCGTATCCGAAGTATTACCCTCATACTTCTTGAGGGTCTGCCATTGGAAAGAATGGAGAGTCTTCTGCCACTGGATATCTTCCTCCTCTCGGTAAATCCTCAACTGATCGACCACCTGGATCTTCTAGGCCTCGGCCATCTGATCCACCCGGGGACGACGTCTAGGTGCCATAGCTGTATGGTAAACAAAGATCGCTTAAGCCTCAAGGTTTTATTTTTTTTCATTTTATTTCAATTTCATTCCCAGAACACCCAAATCAAGTAAAACACAATCATGGTGATGCATATACCTTCCATAGTGTCTCTACCCTCCAATCAATGTAGTCTCACTTGGTCGTTTGGTAGTCTCAGATTCCTTACATCAGATCGCCAGGGGCCCTAAATTCCCATGTCCTAGCTGGTCTTCCCTAGCCTATGTCACACACCAAGATTAACTAACATTGTTTCCCTACCATACCATGAAATCCTCACTGTGCATAACTCCAGACTCCATCCTATCTCTGAACCATCTCCTCTGATACCATTCTGTCACAACCCACTCCCATCAAAGATGCCCCTCCTGAGCTGGCAATGGTGAAAGGGAGATAATGACCCCCCGAGTCCCGCCTCCAATAGGCCCCGGGGTGGCGACTAGCACCAAGGGTTTGAGTGTTCGCAAATATGGGAGGCATTACCCTTTTTATTTAATTAGGATCGGTAAATAGGACAAGTCAACCACCAAAAAGGAAAAGATCATGTGTATAGAAATAAACCAAAACCAAGACCACATGCATGTTTAAACAATTTTATAACAAGGTACAAGTACAAGAAAGCTCAATGTACAATACCAAAAGAAAAAAAAGTACAACAACAATAACAACTCCAACTGTCTGACTAGTAGGGTCCCACATGGCCCAGGTAGTCCTCTTAGAAACCTGAATGTAAACGTAGGGTGAGAATACAAGTATACTCAGTAGGGAAACCTAAAGCTCTCGTGCATAAGTGGGAAGACATCCTAATGTCCCGTGAGAACAACAGAAGAAACCTAGCAAGGAATTATATCAACCCAACCTCACCAGCCACACTCACCAAAAACACAATCACTATAGATTGTAGTATATAGGAACAAGAGTATTTGGTACCCCACACCATTTCCCTCTAGTTAGCTGCTCTTCCTAACGGAGAACATCCTGACGCTGCCACACTCTCCTCGCCCACACACATCTGGGCCCCACAACCTCGTATCCGTCCCACACACACCTGGGCCTCACAACCACATATCCCGCCCGCACACACCTGGGCCTCACAACCACGTATCCTGCCCGCACACACCTGTGCCTCACAACCACGTATCCCACGCTCACACACCTGGGCCTCATCCCGAATATTCTTGGGAAAAAGTAGAACATGCCCGAAGAGTCTCGAGATAAAACCACCCCAATCGAAACCTACCCGAAGAGTCTTAGGTGTACGGTCTCCTCAAGCCATCACAGCACAGGGGAGGAGCATGAAGGAGCTAGTAACTAAGGGAATAACACCCTCTCCCATGAAATGGGAGTGTTCGGCACTAAGTGATCAACATGGGTGGGGTGCGATAAAACACAAAGATACAGATATATATATATATATGTATACCAACACACAACCCAACCTATGGCTTCTAAACAAAGAAACTGAGCATGTGCCTCGGCTCTACTACTACGAAGCATGCATACAACAAACAACTCCAACCCCATTTAGGTATTCACGTTTCAGCAGAATTACTTTATTTAGTTACTTAACTATTGGGAAACTATCCACAACCAACCACATCAATCGTTTGTAAAACATATCCTTTCCATCCACGAATCATGATAGGAAAACACAAGAAACACAACCATGTCCCATTTTATCAACCAACCAACCCATTGATTATTAAACCCGTTCCATTACCATGACCCACCATTCATTAACTCTTCCACTTTTTATTTATTATCCACAACCCATAGTCTGTTCATATTCCAACTCATCCCTGCAGCCCTGCTGCCAACCGCCATAACCAAAACCGCACCGTACATCATTATCCCTTTAATACCACTTATCACAGCCCCGCTGCACGTCACCAATATAACATTACACCAAACCACAACCAAGCCAACCACATCCCCACTTTTCACCCTTTCCACAACAACCAACAAATCACCCCCATCACATGCCAAGTATCTAAGCCAACACCCACATGTTCATTAATCCAGTTTTGTTCAACCGGGGTGTTCAGAAAAGGGTTCCAGATTTTAAAAATCCAACTTTACGTGATTAACCTATTACCACATTCCACAATGTTCTATCCACAAAATGGTCTAGAAAGATAGGGAAACATTTAATTGTGTAAGAAAAGGCCCTCAACGACCGTGATTTTCAATAGGCATAAGTCTATTCAATTCACAACATAATATCACAGGATATAAAGATAAACATAACGACTTCCCCATCCCCGTTCTTTAACCAATTATTATCTATATTTACTGGTCAACTATTTATAATGAAAACAAAAGGATACCCACCCCGCATGATGCACAAAAAAAGAGAGATGAAGGTAATATCCCTACCTAAATAGTTTCTGATCACAACGCTCCCCCAGATCAATTTTAGAAGACATTTGTCGGTGTCCGTCACTTCCGTCATGTCCTGGAAAAACCTCCTCGGGTGGAAGTCAGAAAGGAAAGGCCAAATTGAAGACAACAGGTCAAAGCTCGGAACTTCCACCTCGTCGTTACGATCTCGTGGCCGCTGACGGATCGTAAATCGGAGCTCGGATGAAGAAGTTATGGAAGAAAGAGCCTTCGAGTCTCTTGGGAGAACTCTACTCAGAGGAATGGGGAGGAGAGGAGTGAGTTGAAAAGGAGGAGGGGACCCCTCCTTTTATAGGTGAGAAAAGAAAAATTACACGGCATGTACTTTATGGTACACGGCGTGTACTTGGTTATTTTACACGGTCTCCACGCGGCTTCCAACACGGCTCTGCGGCTGTTGAATGGTCAACACATTGTTTGAGGGTAACACATACGCGGGGAGGGACTACACGGCGTGTAGTTCAGACACACTGCGTGTACTCATTTATTGCACACAACAAGGACACAGATCCAACACAGTACACTGCCGTTGACTGATAACACATACGTGGGGAAGGACTACACAGCGTGTATTACTGGACACACGGCGTACACCCATTATTTCGCACATCAAGGAAACGACCTTCAACACGGGGTATATTGATAAAGGTGGTACATGGAGTGCAGTATTCACACACGGCGTGTATGCACATACATCACACGGCAAGGACATAGCCTGTAACACAGGGTATACCCGAAAAGGGAGTACACGACGTGTACTCAAACTACACGGCGTGTAGTTTCAAAATTCTGGAATGTGTGGGAAAAGTCCATTTTACCCTCCAGAACAATTTTTGACTTTCTTTTTGACAATGGAATGGGCCAGAGAGGTCCGGACCATTACATGTTATCGGTATTAAAACAAGGTAAGATAAAATATAAATACTGATAATATATATTGGTGACCTCTCCTGTTTTGATAATCCCAATTATGCTTTCATATACTTTAATAATCTCAATCTAATGCTTTTCAATATAATAATTATTTCAAACCTATGAGATTCTATGATCAAGATGATAATAATATTAAAATAATATTTGGAATATGTTAATCTGTGTCTATCTATGTTTATATGAGTTCTGAAGTTCCTCTAACCCATTCTGATATGTTTTGCATACAACATACAAGTGTTAAGTCACTGATCTACGTATAGCTAATGATAAAGAGCTACTAGTACTCAGTCTACCAATAGACATAGTCTACCGATAGACAGAGTCACCGATACACAAAATTCACCGATATGTATAGAGATAGTGACGTACATGTCTACCAGTAGTTACCGATAGAGTAAGCCTGCTGATATGAGTATAGAGAGTCCCCGATAACTAGAGCTACCGACAGACAAACAGACTAGAGCTACCAATAGACAGAAGTCTACCGATAGAACCAGTTCATAGATAGTTACCGATAGAAGTCTTCTGATAGTATAAGTCTACCGATACGAGTTCAAACAGCTACCGATACAAGGAGCTACCAATGGAGCAACAACTACTAATGGATCAAGATCTACTAATGGAACCAATTCATTGATATATAGAGATACTGATGCATGTTCAAAAGAGATACCAAAGGAAAGCCATGCGACACAAGTCCACTGTATACATCTACCAATAAAAGGCTACTAATGATTGACCAACCAGTCATACCCTATACTCTCAATACTATTTATTTATTAAACTAACGGTTACATTTGAGGTTTTTAATGCAGTTAATGTTATTTAATGATCTCTGTTTCTATGTCAGGGAATCATACCTAGTACCCATGAACAAAGTAATTATTCTTTTCTGCCGAAGTTTAATGCTGTAAAGGGAAGTAAAAAGATCGTGCAGTACAAGATTTGATCAAGGAACTAAGAACACGCGAAGGGTGAAAGATACAAGAGCTGAACATCATTCAAATGGGGAGCCGTTTTTACTAGTCTACATCCATACTCCAAGAATCCTGGACATACACGAAGAAACTTATTCTAGAGGAGAACAGAAGATGCACCTTGAGTGAAGAACCATAACAAACACTTCATGCACTCAGGTTTCTAAGTTGAACATAAAATCAAGGAAGAAAACGACAATCTGTTTTCTGAGCAGAAACCAGAGAAGGACTCAAAAGCATATCAAAAAAATCAAATGAGTCCAGAGCTGCACTACCAATCACTAATGCTTTTCTAAACTCTCTCTCACTTTCTTTAGTGATTATATCTTTACATTTCGAGCAGTGTGTGTATCCTGTTTATTTTACACAAGCACTGTCTCTTGAGATAAACTTGAGGATTGTCAAATCCTCACTTAAACTTCATAACTCTTTTGTTTCCCATTGTGGATAGTGGTAGAGGTTGAGTAAGACCTGAACACCTGTGTGATGTTGTTTGTTTCCCATGAAGAACTGTGGTAGAGGTCTTTTGACCTGAATAGTATTGTACTATTTTTACCCCTGATCCAGGGTGTGGATCAATTTATATAAATTGTTGAGAGGACTAAGTCTCGTCTTGAGACCGAACCTCTTGGTTAACTCTGTTGTGCTTTTTAATTTAAGTATATAAGTATACTATATATTTATTTCATATTCCGCTATTGTTACTTTAACAGACAAAATTATTTTAAAGCTACTTTGATAGTTAAAGTAGAAAGTATTTATATTTATTGTAAATTAGTAAATCAGTTACAAAATTCAATTTAATTTTGATATTAAATTAACTGAGATCTAATCACTCTTTGAAAAACTAATGGAAAATTTACAATCTATATAAATTAACTTAAATTTAACTTTGTTTTTAATTTGGGGGTTTTTAGGAGAAATGTTTTTGAACAAAAACATAAATTGGAACTCAATTCACCACCCTCTTGTGTGTCCACTATGACCAACATTTGGTATGAGAGGGTTGTTATTTGTTAAAGGATATTTAACATACTCTATTTTTTAACTATGATTTTAGTTGCAACTTTAATGATCTTAAATTTCTGTTAGTACTAAATTTCTTCTCTTTAAAACTATTTTCTAAAATCTACCTACAGACAATATATTAGAGGGTGCTACTACTAACCGGACACCTTTATTCAATGGCACCAACAATGCCCTGTGGAAACTGAAAATGAAAATTCATTTAGAAGGTATGGGTTTTGATAATTGGATTGCTATAGAGTCTCAATATAAAATTCCAGAAACTGAAAGAACAACTTGGGATGAACCTAAAAAGACTGCTACAATAACAACTGTAAAGCTATGAATGCTCTGTATTATGCTTTAGGAGATGAAGAGTTTAATAGAATTTATGCTTTCAAATCTACTTATGAAATATGAGATACTTTGGGTGTGTCTTATGAAGGAACAACCAATGTTAAAGAAATGAGATTGAATAATTATAATATTAAATATGACAATTTTAAAATGAATACTGATGAACCTATTTCTGATATGTATCTCAGGTTTAATGAGATATTCAATACAATGAGCTGACTTGGAAAGGTTGTTCCAGCAAAGGATCAAATTATGATGATACTGAGATGTTTTCAAGACCGATGGAGAGGCACTTCTTTTTCAATCAGAGAATCATGTGACATTGGAGCACTACCTGTAAAAGAACTTATTCGTAAATTAATGATGTATGAGGAAGAACTCAAGGTGAACAAGGAAGAAGATGAAGAACCCAAGAGAAAATCCATATCTTTCAAGTCTACTTACTCTTTGAGTAAAGACAAGGAGAAAATGAAAATACAACCTGAAAATTAAAAAAGTGAAGATTCATACTATAATAGTGATGTTGAGATGGCTCAAATAGAGAAGAGATTCAAAAAGTTTTATAGGAAGAATAAATTCTTCAGGAAATCTAACTATAATGAAAAGTATGAAAATAAGGGAAACTGGAAAAAGGATTGGAAGAAAGCTGACAAGAATGATGAAATAGTCTTCAATGAGTGTAAAAGTAAAGTACACATCAATACTGATTGTCCAAAATTAATTGTCAAAATGAAATATGATTATAATGACAAGAAGTACAAGAAAGCCATGAAAGAAACCTGGAGTGCATCAGAAGATATCACAAGTGAATATGAAGTATCTGATTGTGAGAAGAATTTTTCCAACATGTTTTTCATGAACAACACATCTGAGGTAACTTTAGATACTCCTGGTTTAAATTCCAATTATCTTGGAGATGATGTAGAATCTGATTCTGATTCTAAAAATATGTCGATGGCTGAAATGTTTGAATATTGTAATATGCTAGAAGAAACATGTAATGAACTTAAAGACAAATATATGTCATTAAATAAACATCATTCTCTTACTGCAAATTTTAAATCTTCCTTTGATATAGAAAAAGAAAAGAATGGTCAACTATTAAAGGAAATTACTGAACTGAAAATTTCTAATGAGCAACTTATAAAAGACTTATAAAAATTCAAAAAGGGAAAAGATAATCTAACTCAAATGATAGGTAAGCATGTTGCACCTAAATACACTACTGGTTTGGGATGTCAACCTAGATAGAGACAGTTCACTAAAACTCGATTTATCTCTAAGTCTGGACAAAAGTTTTCTTATTCTAGTTCTGAAAATTCCTATGCTTCAACTAGTTATTCATATGGTTATAGATAAAATAATGTTTATCATTCAAAATCTATTGATTCTGTAAATTATATGAAATTCATAAGACAAATATGGGTACCTAAATATTTTATTGCTAACCAATCTGGACCCAAGAAGATCTGGGTACCAAAATGATTTTTTGTGTAAATTTCTTTTGTAGGAATCCTGTTTGAAGAGTTCTCACAAGAAGGTATGGTACTTGGACAGTGGTTGATCAAGGCACATGTATGGATATTATTCATGATTCAAGAGCTTAATAAAGATTGATGGAGGCCATGTCACCTTTGGTGATAATTATAATGGTAAAATCATCGGCCTAGGCCAGATTGGTAACACCGATTCAGTACTAATTTTTAACGTTTTATTTGTTGATGGACTTAAGTATAAACTGTTATGTATTTCTCAGTTATGTGATGATAGATTTAATGTGAATTAAGAAATTATTATTGTAATGTTTTTATTTATAACTTTTTTAGTATTCTCTGCCTTAAAAAATGAAAATGTTTGTGCTGTTGATTTAAACTCCTTAGCTAAGAAAAATGTTACTTGCTTAAATGATTTTCATAAAGAATCTTGGATTTGGCACATACGATTATACACTGTAACATCTATTCACATAGAAAATTAACTAGTAAAAACTTATTTAGAGACCTACCTAAACTTTAATTCCCAAATTAAAAAGTTTGTAATCCCTGTCAAAGGGGAAAGCAACTTAAAGTTTCTTTTAAATCAAAGATAGAAGTTTCAACTTCTCAACCTCTTGAGTTGGTTCACATGGACATGTTTGGACCTTCTAGAGTTTCTAGTTTAAATGGGAAGCACTATGTCTATGTCCTAGTAGATGAATTTTCTAGATATACTTGGGTATAATTCTTAGCTCACAAAAGTGAATCTTGTTCTTACTTTGTTAAATACTCATAATCTGTAGAAAATATCAGTGGACATAAGATTAAAACCATGAGAAGTGATCATGGCCATGAGTTTGAAAATCAATATTTTGAATCTTATTGCTCACACAATGGATATAGTCACAAATTTTCTTCTCCAAGGACACCACAGTTGACTGGTGTAGTAGAAAGATGGAATAAACCCCTTCAAGAAATAGCTCGAACCATGCTTAATGAATATGACCTGCCTATTTACTTTCGGGATGAAGCTGTGACTACAGCCTGTTTTATTATTAATAGAGTCTTAATTAGACTAGTTCTTAAGAATACCCCATATGAGTTGATGAATAATATAAAACCTAATGTTAGTTACTTTAGAGTCTTTGGCTGCAAAAGTTTTTATTCTTAATAAAAAGGGTAATCTGGACATGTTTTCTTCTAAGAGTGATGAAGGAATTTTTCTTGGTTATTCCTTAAATAGAAAATCCTATAGAGTATTTAATAAAAGAACCAAAAGTGTGGAATAATCTGTTCACATCAAGTTTTATGAAACTGATCCACATGAGCATAAAACATCTCTTGAAATTCTTGAAGGAGATTTGAGTGTTCTGAACATTTCTGATAAATCTAAAGAACCTGTTGTAAAAACATCCAGTTCTAGACATATTCCAGAATCTACTGCTATAGAATATGATCTGATAGATAAAATCAAAATTTCTAGTCCTTCCTTTACTATATCAACATAGATTCTAAAGAATCATCCTTTAGATGTTGTTGTTGGTAATCTTGATAGAGGGACACAGACGACAACTTCTCTAAAAAATCAGGTTGAACATCAAGCCTTTCTATCATAGCTAGAACCTAAAAATGTCAATGATGCTATCAATGAAGAATTTTGGGTAATGGCTATTCTAGAAGAGTTAAATCAATTTGAAAGACACAATGTCTGGGAATTAGTTGACAGATCTATGGACACCATAACTATAGGCACTAAATGGGTTTTTAGAAACAAAGTTGATGAATCTAGAAACATAGTTAGAAAAAAATATAGGCTAGTTGCACAAGGATATAGTCAAGAGGAATGTATAGACTATGAGGAAACATTTGCACCTGTAGCGAGATTAGAAGCCTTTGGGATCTTACTTTCCTATGCTGGTCAACTGAATTTCAAGATATATCAAATTGATGTCAATAGGGATTTCTTAAATTGATTTATAATTGAAGATGTTTTTATTGAACAACCACATGGATTTACTTATCCTCATTTTCCAAATCATGTTTTTAAACTTTATGAAGCTTTATATGACCTAAAACAAGCACTATGATCTTGGTATGATAGACTTAGTAATTTTCTTATTTCAAAAATTTTTACTAAAGGAATTTCTAATCCAACTCTTTTTATTAAAAGAATTTCTAAAGATATTTTAATAGAACAAATCTATGTTGATGATATTATTTTTGGATCTTCTAAAAATTATTTATGTACTGATTTTTCAAAGAGTATGCAAAATGAGTTTGAAATGAGTTTAATGGGAGAACATAAATATTTTCTAGGATTTCATGTTTTCCAAATTGAATATGGTATTATTTCGAATCAAAGTAAATATACAAAGGATATTTTAAAACGTTTTGGTTTGGATAATATTAAGGAATGTGAAACTCCTATGAGTACAGTCTGTAAAATGGATGCAGATAAAACTGGGAAACAAGTGGATCAAACCAATTACATAGGTATGATTGGAAGCTTAATTTACCTTACTGCTAGTCGACGAGATTTTATGTTTAGTGTGTGTATGTGTGCAAGATTTCAAGCTAATCCAAAAGAATATCATTTACCTGCTGTTAAACAAATTTTTAAGTATCTTAAATAAATTGTAAACATAGGTTTGTTTTACCGAAAAGGATATTCCTTTGAGTTAATGAGTTATTCAGATGCTGACATTGTCGGTTGCAAGTTGGATTGAAAAAGCACATCAGGAACATGTCATTTATTGGGAAAATCCTTAGTATCGTGGTGTAGTAAGAAGCAGAATTCTGTTGCATTATCCACTGACGAGGCAGAGTATATAGCTACTGGTAGTTGCTGTGCACAAATTATGTGGATGAAACACACTCTTTTGGACAATGGATATGACTTCAATAATGTTTCAATCAACATTGAAAACACTAATTTAATAAATATCTCGAATAACCCTGTGTCTCACTCTAGGACCAAACACATTGATGTAAGGAACCATTTCTTGAGAGATCATTACCAAAATGGTGGTATTAATCTTGAGTTTATTGGTACTGAAAATCAATTAGCCGATATTTTCACTAAACCTATGAGTTCGGATAGGTTAAGTTACATTAGACACTAGTTAGGAATGTTTAACATCAATTGGTAGATATTATCACCGATGTAAAATTCTCACCGATGTGATATTCTCACCGATGTGAAACTCTCAATGATGTGAAACTCTCACCGATTTGAATCCTCACTGATGTAACCTCAATGATAGGAATTCTCCCTGATATACCCTACTGTTGAGTGCACAGTTTTAAACTTCTGTCTGCCACCAGAATCTGGATCGTTTTTAATTTATTTCATTTTATTTATTTATTTTATGATTCCTAAATGATAAAACTAAAGTTCGAGATACTTCTCAATCTAGAGAGCCTCAAGCCTTTACCCTCAAACCTTATCTCCTAAATCCTTAAGAGAACCCTAAATCCTTAAAATCTGAGATGAAAAAAAACCAAACATCCTACCATTGAAGATGACATAGTTTAGACGAAAACAAAGAAGCAGAAGACCGAGCAAGAAGCAAGTGGTAGTGTTACTAGAACTTGGTCAGGGAGACGACCAATGAATCCTCATCTGCAGAATAGAGTAATCGTGATTGAAAAGGAGTTGTGCGTAGAATGGATGCTGTCTAGAAAATCCTTAGTGCTCGAAGTACATGAAGATCAAAAATGGGTAGAGTGTTTTTCTAATAACAACGGTCCTTATTTTCTAAAATTATTGAAATAGTTTTACGAGTTTGTAACCTTTGAGAAATCTGAGAATGAAAACTGAGTAAACTCTTTTGTGAATGGAATGGAGACGTCGTGTTAATATTGTGAATGTGATGAGTTCATGAAAGTTACGCATAAAGGTGTATCTGGATACGTCTCGAGAGCCATGCCACCTACCAGTGATATTTTCAATTATGAGACTGCTTTGGAAGAGCTGACTGGTGATGGAAGTCAAATACAAGTAGTTGCTGCAGAAATGGATGGAGAGAAAAAATTTCTGTTCAAATTTGTTCAACATGTCTTGATACCGAGGAGAGGAGACTATACCAATTTGAGATATCAGGATATCTATCTCCTGAGCCTCTTAAGACATCGTGTAAAGGTGAATTTGTGCAGATTGCAGATGATCCAAATGGAAGATATGACAAGACTGAAATAAAAAAATTCCCTATTCTTTGCTAAATTTATTTCTGTGATGACTAAAGTAAAAGAGGTAGCTGAGTCTCAAGATGAGACAATTGTAGTCAAGATTAAATTTTGTATCACATCCACAGTTTGCAAATACATGAGGATAAATTGGAACCCTTGGAGAGGAGAATGGGTCAATGATGACCAGAAGGTGTATGAAAAATTTAATCCTGTGAATCATCCTTCAAGACCTATGGATGTTAGGGATCTAGGTCTGGGACCTGATGAAGAGGAGCTAGAATATAGTGATGATTCATAAGAGGAAGATTCATCTTCTAATGAAGTAGGAGACCCTAACTTACCTCCTATCCCAGGTCCTAAAAATCTTGATCAACATAAATCAGATAAAAAAGAAGATGCTTTAGAGGCTGTTGAAGAGGCTATTGAAGAGTCTTCTCTAGAGAATGAAAAAATATGTTCATGAAAGTGAAGCATCACTATCAGCTGATTTGAGTCTTAGTCCAGTGATTGGACAATATTTATTGCCTATTTTGGAAGAACCTACTGTTGCTGCAGATATAGAAATGATAGTAGAAGATTCTCCTCAGGATTAAAGACCTACTGAGAATTCTGCTGAAAATGCTGTTGTTTTTCATGAGGATTATCCCATTGAGGGGGAGCATCAAACTAATGTTGAAAGTGTTACAGTGGCTGCTAAAATTGACGATTGGGAAGAAGACCCATGTTTTGTAGTCTGTGGTTTAGAATATCAAGATTCAGATAAAGTGGTATCTCACAATAGACCAAAGATTGTTTATAATTTTGAATCTGAGTTGTTGCCTGATGATGTGGTCAGAATGTATGACCTGGATACTTTAAAGAAAAATCTTATGGACAACTTTGTGGAAGAGGTAAAGAAGACGGATGTTTTTATAGTATCTTATATTCAATCAGTTATGACTGACTCAGTGTTCAGTTTAGTATCACAAAGAGTACCCACGACCGTTGAACCTGCTGATATGATCACAAGGGCTTATTTGGAATCCTTGAAGGATGAGCTAAAAGAATGTTTTGATGCCTTAGTTGTTGAGATGAAGAATTGTTTAGCTGAAGAGATGAGAATGTTGGAAAGATCTTTGGATCATTCTCTTGCTTGTAATTTTTCATCCTTTATGAGTGAGATAGTGGAAGAAGTTAAAGGTTTCTTGGCTCAAGTTTCTAGACTTGAAGAAGATCTTGGAGCTCTAAAGGAATATGTTGTTTATTTAGAATCTTACATGAGCTCAAAATCCCAAACAGATAAGGACTTAGCTTATGTGAAAAGTGTTGTATGTTAGATGTTTTAAGTATTCGAAAGCTTTAAAACCTCTATGAAAGATCATGCTAAAACCCAGGATGCTCAAGTTCAAAATCATATTAGTGGATTGACCAAGAACATCATGGAAACAATACCCTTTTCTGTTGGGTCTATTGCTTCTAAACCCTCAATAGATTTGAATCAAATTTGAGTTATAATGAAGGAGGATCATGGTGCAGCTTCAACCAGTGGCTCTGTGGACTCATCCGAGCTGAGAAAAGTTGTTCTTTCTACACGAGATTCTACTAGGGATATAATGAAGATAGACCAAGACTACATGAGAGAAGATTCTTTCTCTCAAAAAGAAGTGAAATTAAACTTGTATTTCTATTTCCAAAATATTTACACAATGAATCAAATGACCAGTCACTTCAAGCTTCTGATAGAAAATACGAAGTTGCCTCCTTTCAATCATGCCTTCCAAGAACAAGTTAGAAAGCTAAGAGAATTAACTCAAACAATGGACAAGTTTACGGAGAACAAGGATGAATTCATATCTTCTATAGAGAGACGAGGAGGAATAATCATGGATTTCAGAAGTCTATTGCTGCCTTTTCTGCATGTTGATACTAGGCGAGTGATTGTCCATCCTACTTTGCCTGCCTCTGTCTCTACTACTTCTCCAGTTCAGATGAATACGACCCAAGCAATTAGAAGCCTCACTCCTATGATCACATAAAGGAATCCTCAATATATACCAGGATCCGTTTCTATGGCTCAACCTCCTTTGATCATTTATGGAATTTCTAAGTCCTCACCTGCAACCACTTCACCTGAATCATCTTCTTCTCCCAAGGGAAAATCTCACATTGAAGATATGGAACGAACAAGTGGCTAGACTGTTTGATAGGAATCCATTGTATTTTGTATTATGTCTCTGTACCTTTTTGAAACATCTAACACAATTGGATTTCCTTTCACTCTCATTGTTCTAATTTTTCTATTTCTTATTGTTTTCCACTTTTTGACTATCAAAAAGGGGGAGAAATGTTCTATAGGAATGTTCCATAGGGATATTAAGGGGGAGAATTATTTTTACCAAACTTTTACAAAGGGGGATCCATATTCACCCAGGGGGAGAAGTATTAAAGGAAGAATAAATAATTTGGAGAAAATATCAAAGGGGGAGAAATTTTTGTCTAAGGACGAGCTATCTTGCTTTGCCCCTATGATACTATTACATTTCATTCTCTGATACTATATTATCTAACTCTCTAATGCCACTAAATTTTAATTTTGATATCATTGAATTTAATGTTATCTCTGATATTATCACATTTTCTTCCACCTCTGATCCATTATGTTCTATAACATACTATTTCTCTGGGATAATTTAGTTTATTTATATATCCTCTGATACAACTGTTCACTTTTTTAAAATAATAATATCATAAGTTGTGATTATCAAAAAGGGGGAGATTGTTGACCTCAACTGTTTTGATAATCTCAATTATGCTTTCATATACTTTGACAATCTCAATCTAATGATTTTCTATATATTAATTCTTTCAAACCTATGAGATTCTATGATCAAGATGATAAAAATATTAAAATAATTTCCAGAATATGTTAATCTGTGTCTATCTATGTTTATATGAGTTCTTATGTTCCTCTAACCCATTCTGATATTTTTTTTGCATATAACAGACAAGTGTTAAGTCAATAATCTGCGTATAGATACTGATAAAGAGCTATCGGTAATCATTCTACCGATAGACATAGTCTACCGACAGATAGAGTCACCGATAGACATAGTCTACCGATAGACAGAGTCACTGATAGACATAGTATAGCGGTAGATAGAGTCACCGATACACAAAGGTCACCGATATGTATGGAGCTACTGACGTACATGTCTACCAGTAGTTACCGATAGAGTAAGCCTGCACATATGAGTACAGACAGTTACCGATAACCAGAGCTACCGACAGACAAACAGACTAGAGCTACCGATAGACAGAAGTCTACCAATAGAACTTATTCACAGATAGCTACTGATAGAAGTCTTATGATACTATAAGTCTACAGATATGAGTGCACACAGCTACTGATACAAGGAGCTACTGATGGAGCTGTAGATACTGATGGATCCAAAGCTACTGATGGAACCAAGTCACCGTTATATAGAGCTACCGATGCAAGTTCAAAATATATACCTATGGAATACCATGGGACGCATGTCCACCGTATACATCTACCAATAAAATGCTACCAATGATTGAACAACCAGTAAAACCCTATACTCTCAATACTATTTATTTATTAAACTAACAGTTTCATTTTATGTTTTTAATGAAGTTAATGTTATTTAATGATCTCAATTTCCATGTCAGGGAACCGTACCTAGTTCCCATGCACAAAGTAATTATTCTTTTCTTGCTGAAGCTGAAATCTATAAAAGGAAGTTAAAAGATCATGCAGTACAAGATTTGATCAAGGAACTAAGAACACACGAAGGGCGAAAGAGACAAGATCTGAACAACATTCAAATGTGGAGCATTTTTCACTAGTATACATTCTTACTCCAAGAATCCTGGAAAAACATGAAGAAACTAATTCTAGAGGAGAACACAAGAGGCACCTTGAGTGAAGAACTACCATAAACACTTCATGCACTCAGGTTGCTAAGTTGAACCTGAAATCAAGGTAGAAAACGACACTCTATTTTCTGAGCAGAAACTAGTGGACTCAGAATCTTATCAGACAAATCAAACGAGTCCAGAGTTGCACTGCCAATCACTAATTCTTTTCTAAACTCTCTCTCACATTCTTTAGTGATTCTATCTTTACATTTCAAGCATTGTGTGTATCCTGTTTATTTTACACACACACTGTCTTCTGAGAAAAAATGGAGGATTCTCAAATCCTCACTCAATATTCATAACGCTTTTGTTTCCCACTATGGATAGTGGTAGAGGTCGAGTAAGACCTGAAAAGATGTGAGTTGTTGTTTGTTTCCCACGAAAAACTATGGTAGAGTTCTTTTGACCTAAACAGTATTGTACTGTTGATTACCCCCGATCCAGGGTGTGGATCAATTTATATAAATTGTTTAGAGGACTAAGTCTCGGCATGAGACTAAAACTCTTGGTTAACTCTTCTATGCTTTTTAATTTAACTCTATAAGTATACTACATATTTTTTCATATTCTGCTACTGTTACATTAAAAGACAAATTTATTTTAAAGCTACTTTGATAGTTAAATTTGTAAGTGTTTATATTTATTGTAAATTAGTAAATCAGTTTCAAAATTCAATTTAATCATGAGATTGAATTAACTGAGATATAATCACTCATTGAGAAACAAATTGAACATTTATAATCTATATAAATTCACTACAATTTAACATTTTGTTTAATTTGGGGGTTTTTAGGAGAAATATTTTTTAACATAAATTTTAATTGGAACTCAATTAACCCCCCTCTTGAGTGACCACTCTGAAAAACATATATTTTCAAATTTTTCATGTTGGGATAAAATTAGGAACAATAATATTTGTTATCGAATAATTATAATTTCATTAAATAATTAATGGAATTTAATTTTTATCTTTAAATAGAAAAGGAATTACAATGAGGAATTTTTTTACTTTTACGAGTAGTTCTCAATTATATTTTTAATTAAGGGATATTCTTTTATATATAATTCTTATTATGAACCTTCCCATGTTGAATACATTAAAAAATACAAATTTATTTATTATAAATATAAATATAAATAATAATATAACTATAAATGATTATAAGATTTATTCATTTTGAAATTCTGCATAGATTTATCTTTGGTAGAATTATTTAGAGCTCCCTATATGTTGAAATATTATTCTCTAGTAATTTTTTTCCAAAATATATGTTAAAAAAATAATACACCATACTGAGTAAATTTTATTAATATACTGTAATTGTAGAATAATTTAAAATTCTGTCAGTATAAAATTTTTGTATTCACATATTCTTATAGTCAGGTGTGAAAATGTTATTTGATAAAAATAAACACAAGTTAATGAGGCACTAAATTTATTATTTGAAAATGAGTAACATAATGTTAATAAATACTACCAAATAATATGAATTTATTGGTTAATTTATAAACTCCAATGTTCTGAATAGTTTTCAATGATTTATATCTTATCATGGTATCCAAAATTTATAATGAATTAATTATATATTCTAAAAACAACACTATTATATTATCCTTATGAGTTTATGGTCAATCATTGTTGTTCAATTAATCTACATTATTATATTAAGTATTTAGTAAAATGAGTTTTTAAGGAAAATCTTCTAAAATGTGTTTTTTTATTTATGAAATCATTATATAATCCATTATTAACTAGTATCTGGAAAATTATTTGATGGATATCTATGAAACTCAAATTGAATTAGTTAATAAAATAAATTTTTTAAATGTAAAAGTCGGATAAAATTGGTTTTTTCCTAATTGATGTTGTTAAGATTGCTTCCATATACATAATACATTTAAAGACTAGATGTGTTGAATAATGTCATCTAATATTTAATATAGTTCTAATTTAATGTTTTCTTATATTATAAAAAACCTATGCTGATTTTCATAATAATATTACAGATTAAAAATTATGTTCATAAATCTAATATCAATGGTGAAAAAATCTCTTTAAAAAACTAATTTGATATTAAATTCTAAAAATTGATTAAAATGTTAGTTGGTTTATTCTCATCGACCTTCTTAATATGGAAGTTTTAATTATTATAAAAATATACATAAAAGTGGGGGATTGATGCGTCTTAATAGATGATGAGATTAAGGTAACTTATAAATCATGATAAATATAATATATTGGAAAAAATGTATAAATACAGGTCATGATTTATCATAATGATTTTTTTCACTATAGGAATATACAACATACCTCATAGATAAAAATGCACACTATATATTTGATAAAAAATGAAGTGTATATTTATTTAAATGATGAAGGGTTTTATGAAATAATAAATGATAAAATGTATCCCATCTAACAAGTTGTTATTTTTTTCAGGTACTTGAGAAAATTGTTTTATCATTCATTGGGAGAGTTTAATTTAACTATTCGTTGAGTGAAAATTTGTAATTTGTTTTAACATTATTGGATGTTCATAGTTGGAACGCGAGTTTCCCAAACCCTGCACCGACTAAGGGTAACCCTTTTAAACCCACACCGTTTTAGTTTTCATAGTCTGTATTGAGTTTGAAAAACTATTTTCCACTATGAAGGAACCATCTATCCCTTTATAGGAGAACACAATTTGGGTGCATTATTAGACAAACAATGGGGCCTTTCCTATAATACCATGTAAGATAAAAAACTAATTTTTATTTTTGAAAAAAAAACATAATAACCTCCCATATTAACTCCCAAACAACCTAACATGGTATTGGACATCTTCCTAGGTATTTGGAACTAGGATAGTTCTATTTTGTGTCATATAAACCCACTATGAAGTGGATCGAATCAAGGTGAACATCATTCAATATTTCCCTTGCAATATTTTTTCCTCGATTCCTTCTATGTCTCTCTACTATAATACCATCCTATGGATTTTCTAAATATTATTTTTGTTGAGATATCTAAATCCCATTTTTTTAAAGAATGAATCTAGGTTTTATTAGCTGATCTTCTTTGGAAATGTTATTCATTGGAATTTCTTGTTTCAGGTGTTGTGATATGTGATCAATTTCTTCGGGATTGTAGATCAATATTAGTTTTTACTATTAATTTAACAATGGATTTCATGATTTTTTTAGTTTTCTTTAAATCAAATAGTGAAAAAAATTTTTTTTTACTATTTTCAGCTTCAAATTAATTCAAAATTAAATTTGTGAAAACCCCCGAATTCAAAAAGGAATTTGAAATGTCGGGGAGTGATTTGAAATTGATGGAATTGTGAAATTAATTTGGAAAACTCATTTGAAATTAGTATTTTAGAAAAATAGATTAAACTATTTTACTTAAAACATTGTACTATAATTATCCCTAAAAATACATGAATTGATTAAAAACCCATTTTCTGTATTTTATAGAAAATTGATCATATTTAAATGATAAATTGAAATTTTTATTTTTAATTGTTTTGAAATAATTTTTTATTTTTTAATTTTTTGGAATAAAAAATTATTTTTCTATAGTGGGGTATTTGGAAAAAACATACTAGGATGGGAATTTCCGAGAAATAGATTAAATATTTACAACAATCACATAAAATTATTTTAATATTTTATCCCCATTGGGATGTTGTTTATTCCCCATTTTCACGTATAAGAGGGATTTTTGTGGACATTACTATTTTCACAATTCGATTGTTTGAGGATCCCATAACCAAAAATTATCAAATCTCTTGGAATATGAACTTGTTTCTCATTTTTTATTTATTCGTTATATATTCCATTTTTTGATCATCATACACATTCTTGTTAATTATTGAAATGTATTTTGTAATAAATTTTAGTAATGATTTTTTTAATATTTCCATCAATTGAAATGAATGTGATGTTTTGATTTAAATATGAAACTATAATTATTGGCATTTTGTACGTGAAACTAAAATCAAACATTATATGATTTTATTTTTATTTTATTATTGAACACCTGGTGTGACCCTTTTTAGAATTTAACTCACACTCAACCTTTTTATTCGATCATTTTTAGATTTACTTCTTCCACTACGTTTATGAGTATTATTGTTCCCCTTATATCATGAATGATTCCATTTTATGGTTTCCATCCTCTAAGGAATAATAACATAGCTCAATCTATGTCAAGATCAACTTAGTTATCCGGGTAACAGGGTCACTAAACTGGTTCACTTGAAAATGTAATCATAGATCAAGGTTTCAAATTATTTCATTAATGTCATCACATAGTTGTGTAATATTATCAGGACATAAGTGGTAGTTTGTAGTGAGTTTTAGGATACCTCCCACCCCAATGAGCATTATTTCAAGAGGGTAATTTTAGAAAATATGGTTTTATGATTAGTTCTATGCTTTTCCCTACTTTTTATTTTCATATGATAAAATAAAAATCATATTTATCTTTATAATGGAATTAAATTTCACAATTTTTATTGTTTGACTGTTGATCTGATTAATCATAAAATATATTCAATGATTTCTTATGATATTATATAATATAATTCCTCATAGAATAAATATTAATAGATTCTAGGAGGAAAAATCCGATGGACTCTTGGAAGAAAATACTCTCATATAATAGAATATGGTTGATTTTATTATTCATATTTTCTAATCCATTGTATAAGAACCTACACGTATTCATGTTTAGAATATTACTGTGAATCCATAGAATGATGTGTTTGAGATCCATGATCAATAATTCTTTCATCAGAGAAAATTATAATTTTAAGGCACAAACAGTCCTCAATATGATGATGATTGGATATGAAGGGTTGAGATTTTATTTCAGTTCTATGAAATTCCAAATTTAGTTAAGGTAAAATGTTCCACAATCAAACTATAGGGACCTTGACGGAGATGGTGCAATATGATAGGGTTAGATAATATGAATGATTTATTTGAGTGTAATTAATTAAAATCTACTTTATCTTGATAGTCATATCCAGAGTATTTGGTTTTGGCTATGTATACCGAGTTTTTCAAACTCGAGAAGGCTGGGTGGTCTGTGGAATAGTATGAAAATCACTCTTATCAGCTTTTGTTGTTCATAACTGAAATTGTATCAAATTATTATATGAAGACACTATGGATTAATATAGGACTTAAAAATTATATTCATTATTTGTTTTTCTTCCTATGACTATATTATTTTGATGATGTGATGGATATGAAATTGGTGTTTGAGATGGAGAGGGTTGGTAAGCCCGGGTTGAAAGGACTTCCTTTTTCTCACAGATGAATATATCTAACTTACATAATTGGAAATTGAAAGAATGATGTGAAATATAGTAGTTATTAACAACAAGGATCTTCGAGAACTCCTGTATTTGTGAGAATATTCTATTTTATATTGTACGAATGTTATAATGGATGTATTTTGAGATGGGTTTGCATTGAGGTAGCCTAAGAAATGTGGTTCATGTTGAATCATAGGTCACAAGTTGATGTTCATTAATGTAAACTCTGCCCCCCAAAGAAAAAAAAAGTCCATGTTCAACAAAACGTTCTACAACAGAATCATATGATTCAGGGACTAAGGGGTTATAGACACAACTATAAAAAAGGATGCTTCTTCATGTCATTTAAGAGTCTAAAGAGGAAGAAAATATGGTTCAATTATATTGAGATGTATAATCAGTATTGTATCATCTTTGGTGATGGATTTATTTGATATTTGGTGCATCTCATTCATTAATTTCAACTCACGTTGTAAATATTATAATTCATCCTAGATAACTTTTATCATAGGAAATGAAGATTAATACAACCCTCATAATAAAGATAGGTATGGTACATCATTTTCATTCTTCTGTCTTTTCAATTTCAATTATAGAGTATTACTATAATTTTCTAATTCTTTATATAGAACCCATTGATATCATTTTATGTATATATTGGATCACTGTTAATAAATCACAAATTAGTTATTATCTTCATTGGGTCTCCTTTAATAAACATGATGGGGTGTGTTGTGTCTCTAAGAGTGAATGGGATCAAAGGTCGAGTGTATCCATCCCTTCTAATTTAGAGTGGGGGAAACAAATATTAGTTTTCAACTTAGAGATTGGGGGAAAATTGTTGAGTGATTATATCCCTATAGTTTTCAGAACGTTTCTAAACATTGTTTCTTTTGACTTTGTGTGTTTTCAGACTTTATGGGAGTAGATTTTTCAATTGACATTGTGCGTAGAACACAACTAGTTTCTACACCATCATACTATATGGAGCTGGCTTAAACGAATTAGTATATTACTCAGTCAAATTATATTTTGGGGAATGGACTTATACTCCTATGTGTTTCACATTGGGAGGTTAAAATTCTCATTACTAGGAAGGTTGATGGGTCACTTCATGTTCTTGTTGATTACCAAAATATCAACAATGCAATGTTGGGGAATAAGAATATGTTTCCAGGAATTGATGATTAGTCTGACCAGTTAATTTTGACAATGTACTTCACAAATATTAATCATTGATATGTTTATCACTGTGTTTATAATAAAAGAATATGAAATTCATAAGACCTTTATTCATAGAGGATATGTAAATTTTGAGTACATTTCTATGCCATACGGTTAATCTGAGGCTTCAATGATGTATATTGAATAATGAATAGTATTTACCATTAGGCTCATGATAACAAAGTGGAAGTCCTTATAGATTACCTCATTGTTTACACTATGTCGGAGGAAGATCATGTGCATCATGTGGGAGTAGTTTTCAAAATTTATAGAATTCACATAATCTATTCCAATATATCAAAATTTATTTTCATTATTATGGATGGGTTGTTCTTTAGAAATGTGGTTTCATAACATGGTACATTATTTAATATGTGGAAGGTGAAATATTTTATTTCAAGAGAACTATAAATTTTTTTTGAGATTCATAGCTTCTTGGGTTTGTTTGGGTATTATTTATGGTACATAAATGATTTCACATAATTGGATTTTCTGATGAATGGTCTAAATTGGGATGTTAGTAATGTTTTCCAAGGATGGATAATGTCAAAGGTCTTTTTATTTGAAATGAATTTTGATTATTAAACAAATATTGAAACTTCTAGACTCCGACCAAGTTTTTGTGGTCCTCTTTGATATACCAAGGTTGGAATTGTGCTATATTCTTCTACATGGTGATGTCGTTTTTTATTATGGTTCTTAGATAAATAGGTCAGACATGAAAATTACCCTACAAAAGAAGGCTGAGAATTATTTGATAAGGGTTGAGATTTTATTTTTGTTCAGGGAAACACATGATTCATTCTAAGTGAAATGTTCCATCATCCAGCTAAAGGGACTTTGTAGGAGATGGTGGGACATGATGGTGATGAAAAATAAGCACTGGGACATAAAGTGGAAGTAATTTAACACTACTTTCACAGACAAGTTCATTCCAGCAACTATTGTGTTAGTTAATGAAATAATATTTTTCAGTCAAGAGTAATCTGGAAGGACTATGAATGTGTACAAAAATTTCATTGTTTATCATGTGTAGTTCTGAATTGAGATAGTGCTGAATGAGAATAAGATGACTTGAAGAATTGATGTGGGACATTAAAATAATATTCATTATTATATTTTTTTCTAATGATCTATTCTATGGATGAATTGTTGGATATGATGTGGGTGGTTGCGATGGACCTGGAATGTATGTCAGGGATTATGGGTGTTCATTTTACACCATGTGGAATCTCTATGAGTTCCACAAAAAAAATTGAACTGTGATATGTGTCATGGTATTTTTCAACAGAAAGGTTCCTTTAGTCCTCATACAGTTTTGGGAATATGCACTTTTATTATCAACTACTACGTGAAGTTATAGAATTTGAATGGTTTTCACTAAGGCGTCATATGTATGTGGTTCATACGTATGCATTGGTTAGTTGTAACGGGTAATTCTTGTCTATTATTCTCCACATAGTTTAACATGATCATATACACCAAAAGGTGATATACAATAATTAGATGTTTCAATGTCCAAGGGATTTCCACTACAAGAATCCATAACGAAGCTTCCTTATACAGTGGAAGAGTCTCTAAAAGAATTAGATATGTGTCCATCAATAATGAGAGATACCATCATTATATAATCATAATTAGTGAGTGATTTATTTTATTTTGGTCTACTTCAGTCATTAATTTCAATATATGTTTTAAATGATCTTAATATTCCTATATAGATTTGATATTTTGTAATGCATATTACAACAACCCATATAAAAAAGAGAGACAAGTGATTTCATTTTCATGCATATATCTTATAGTTATCAGATTTTACACTTAATTGTAATTTTCAGGTTCATGACATGAAACCACGTGATTTTATTTTATGTATATATTGGATCATTTTTAATAATGACTATGTTAATTGGTATATTCTTTTGGTCACATTTAATGAAGAAAGATGGGGTGTATTGTTCCCTTTAGGTTTAATGTGAATCAAGATTAATTTGTGATAAAAATTATTATCTACTAATGGGGAAAGTAAGAACAATGTGTTATTTTTTACTAGAGAATGAATTTTTAGTGAGGACAAACCTATATTTTTTCTAATCTTTCATGATGGATTTACTTCTGAAATAGATGGCCTTCCACTGGTAATAGAGTTAGTGTTTTATATTCATTTAGTTCATGGAACACAACTAGTGTTTATGGCTTCTTAAGTTATCAAATAAGTTGAAATGATGTATTTGAAGACTTTATTGGATTACCTTTCGGAAATAAAAATTATACACACATTTGTGTCCCCTTGAGTGATGTTGGTTTTAATTTTTTGAAGGTTAATATGTCACTTTTCAATTTTGTTGATTACAAAAAACACAACGGAGTTATGGTAATGAAATAGTATATATTTCCACAAATTGATGACCTTTTCAAATAGTTTAAATGTGATATGTGGTTATCAAAGAATTATCATCTATCTGGTCATCACCGGTTGATAATAATAGAATCTAACAATCATAAAACTACAATTCAGATAGGATATTTCCATTTTAATACCATTTCATTCCCTATGGTTTATCAAATTCCACAGTAGTCATTATTTATTTAATAAACAATATTTTACTTTTTTATCTTGATATCATCCTTGTAGTATTTTTGGATTACAACCTTGATTACTCTTTTTGTGAGGAGGATTATTTACATCATTTGGGAGTAGTTTTGGAATTGTATAGAAATCACCCACTCTATTCTAATCTATCAAAATGTAATTTCTGGATTAGTGAAGTGATTTTATGGGTGCATGTTGTTTCGGAATGTGATATCTCAGTTGATCATGGGATGGTAAAATCTATTATGACATGGGAAAAACCAAGTATTTTTTTATTCATTAAGAACATCTTGGGTTTGGCTCAGTATTACCGATGGATCTCAAATAATTTATATATGATAGATTCATTGTCTAGTAATATAACATGAAATAGAGTAATGTTTTATTGGGATGAGAAATGTCATATTTTTTTAGTTGAATGGTCTTTTGACTATTACCCCATTGATGATGCCTCCAGAGGTAGGAAAGGGTTATGTGGTCCTCTATGATTCATTAGGTATGGGGTTAATATATGTTATTATATTAGGTGATAATGTTGTTTATTATGGTTTTTTTAAACATAGGACACTTAAGAAAAATTACCAAACCCATTATGTTAAACATGTAACTATGATGAATACATATAAGTGTTATCGTAAGTAACTCATTAGAGAATGGTTTACATTGTATTCTGACCACAATATCATTAGTTTTATCCTCTATAAAAATATTCAATCTCCTCTAGAAGGATTGAGTGGAGTACCTAAAATATTTTCATTTAGACATCACCTATAACTAGAATATTGGTAATTTTTTCATAGATTCTTTGAGCATGAACATTATAACTTGCAATGTGAAAGAATCATCAGAAGAGTGGAACATGATGGATTATTTTTCGTAGTTTAATATATGAATTTTGGAAAAGGGTTTAAGGTTAGATTTTCCAATGTTTAGTTGACCTCTGTTGTTCTTGAGATGATTATATAGGATGAGATGATTTATGATGCATTAAATTTTTTTTATGAACTCCCTTTATGGTGGGGAGACCATTTCTGTGTTTCCAATAACCTTGGAGGTAGGCTATGTTTTCAAACTAGTACATTATACCACTTCCTACAATGAAAATTATTATAGGAGATTTCCCTAATTCCCATTGAGTAGTGTACCGAGGAACCATGAAGACGTTCTATGAAATTTGATGGAAATTATGTTTTCCATGTTTGGGAAAGTTCATTGATAATTTTTTTCATGTTTTTATATATACCAACAGCTCAAGGGTGATCACTAGAGACTTTCAGGTTTTCATTACACATTTACAATTCCAACTTTTAAGTGGGATTTTAATTATTGGGTAATTTTTGTTGGGAATCCATGTGCCACAAAAAATTAGAATTTGATATGGTTTTGATCGATATGTTGACCATATAATTTCTAGTTAAACCAATTAATGATACATCCATGTTTAAAGAGATATGAAATATATTTGTGATCGTTAATAATCATTTTAAAGGAGTTATATCCATTGTTGTATCAAATTGGGATCTTAGGGTAACTTATCACTTATGGGGAGGTTATTATGAGGAACTAGAATATCAAGTTATTTTATATATTAAATATAATCATTAAAATGATGGACATATAGATAGAGCTATAAAAATTCATGTGAATATTTTTTTCCTTACATCATCGAATTTTATGGATCTTGGGCTGCACACTTTTGATTGGTTTGTATTTTTTATAACAATTGTTACTAGTCCATTAATAGGATGGATCATTTTGATGCCTTGTATGTGTAGCCTGAAAATTCTCCATTATGTTAATCTAAGATAGGTGAATTTTATTTGGTTGTAATGATCTTGGTTCAAGTGATAAAAATAATTATTCATTTGATTCATCTGAGATTATATACTCTGTAGAGCTGGTATATGTCTTCGGCTGATCGTTTTTTGTAGACTATTCATCTTTTCAGTAGCTGATCATGTTTTTTTGAATTTTCCACCTCATTTGGGTCATCAAATCCTTTGATGGAAAGGGGACATTTATCCATATTTTTTGATATTTTGACTTTGTTTAGTAGGTTGATAAAGTGGCATATTATATATAACATCTCCAACAGTAGGAGTTGATTCACAATGTGTTACATGTATCATATCTAAGATTGTCTATTTAAATCAATCTCAAGTTTTGAGAAATAGTGATCTTGATTTGGAAATAGAATTACCCACGAATGAGTATATAGTTAGGATAGTTTATGACTAAACCGTGGAAAATAATATGAGGATTATACCTTGGTTTTCATTGTAATAGCTTCCTGGTTCTTTTACTAATGATAGATGAGAGATAGTGGAACTGATGAAAGAAAAGTGGCCTCATATTTTTGACATGGATAATTCTTAACATGATTATTGAGTATAAAAATTATCTATAGTGAGAGGTTGTAACAAAAGTTTACCATTTTCAGGTACACCATCACCATTTTTCAGTCATACATTTGTTGGGTCTCATTTAATGGTACTTCATCAAGAATTTTTGGAATTTTTTGGAACCTTCTGTGGTGTGAATATCTCTCACACTATTTTCCCAAACCATGAACCCACCTAATGTAATGCATTAAAACCCACAGAGTTGGGATTTTCATAAATAGAACATGGTTTGAGACCTCTTTTTCTCACCTATTAGAAACAACTGAAGAACCTTTTCAGTTTATTATTTTAAATATTTTTTGTAATTTTTGACAACCAATATCTTTTTAAATATGTTTTTTGTTATGCAGGAATCAGATCTAGTTTATCAGGCTCATAGAATCAGATTGAGAAGAAACAATCTTAGATCATTGGGTCCATATGCATTAAATATTTATAATCAGATAAAAAATAATCAGTGGTAGAACATGATGTTTTCTACAAGCATGGCTTCTTCATAATAAAAGTAAAAAATATTAGATGATTAATGAATATGAATTGTCAATGAAGATGTTTATTTATGTAAGAAAAGTCAAGAGTTTAAATGAATTTATAATTTCTAAAAAAATACAAGAATTCTTTGCTGATCAATAAGTTATCCTCAATCATGAATAAAGTACTAAAAAAAGAATTTAAAGAAATTGTTTTAGGTATTCATTAAATATATTAACTAAAAAGAAACAGAATTTGGATTCACTGTAAATAATTAGAAATAAGATTCATAGAAAACAATATGACTTCAGATTCAATAAAAAATTGAATCTGTATTCAATGAAAATTAGCATAAATCAGATTCACTAAAAATAATGGGAATTCCGATTCACTGAAATGAAGAAATAATTGAAATCAATGAAATGAAAAAGAATTATGATTCACTAAAAAGAAATAGAATTTAGATTCACTAAAAATAGAAATTGGATTTAAAGATTAAATAAGACACACTCAGAAGAATACAGATATCAGATTCACTCAAAAAATGAAGATTTTGTGGCTGTTAAACTTGAAATTCCACTTTTCATAAATATCAATGAAATGTAAGGAGGTTTTACGAATTCATGGTTGGGGGTTTAAATGTCAGATATTTGTGGTGCAATGAAATATTAGGAACAAAGAAAATTTCTCGTGTTTCCAGATAATTTTCTAGGTATCCCATTATTACTTACTCAGATCATTTGTTCATTTTCCACTTCATATTTATGTGAGAAAGGTGGATAAATAGATAAATCAATGTGATATTTCCCATATAATAGTATAGATATTACATTGATCATTTTATCAGAGTTTCAATTTTGTAGAATATTTTGAGAAAATTAGATTAGAAGTCATCTTCAGATAATCAGATTTAGAAATTTCATTAAATAATGGATCATGCGTTTCAAAAAAAATCATATCTAGCACGGTATCCATAAAATCTGATCCAAAATTTATCTTAGAAAAATTAGATCCAGCCCCATCAGAAAGATAAAATCATATCATGCAATCATAGACAGAGGATTCAGACTGAGAAATTATGGATTTGTTTGGAAAATGTATTTATTCCTTGCCTTGGATCAATTTTTATATGAAGACATTATAAAATTATAGGAGTTATTATAATCTTTCTTATTGGGAGAAAAAATCTATTTAACAGGAGTAGTAACATGTTTTATTAACATCTTCTTAATTGTATATTTTTATAGACCCACGAATGTTTCTATGAATGGGATGTAGGTTCTCACACAGAGGTTGAATCTTGTAAATCATGTGTGATTTTACAACAGAAATACATTTTCATGTATTATTATTTACTAAATGTTTATAAGTATGTAACTCTTAACATTTTGGGGTGGGGGAGTTTGTTTCTAAATGTACTGAAACTTATAAAAAGTGAATAACTAATTCAACCCCCTTCTCAGATGTTATTTGATCCATGGAACATCATTTATAATTAGAGGGTTTGGGATCCCTTTTGGAGACCTTATCATGGATAATATAAATTCTTTTATTAGTATATCCATTCCCCCCATTCTATGAAAAAAAATATTATTGATGAAAAGATTGGAAGATTACTCCTCTCTTATCTCGTGTAATGGTAGTTATTGATGCTACTAATATTGGTTTTACACAGATTGAGATAGAATATCCTATGACATTTGCTGATAAAAGAAACATTGATCATTATGGAAATACATGAAATTAAATTCATATGTCTTTATCATAGAATTTTTATCAGAAGGTGATGAGTCTCAAAACATTAAAAAGATAATGGGACATGGTATGAAGTATTTATGAAGTGATTAATAAAGTCAATTAAGAAAATATACAAATCTGACATATTATATATGATGAAATCTGAATGAGAGATGAAGAAAAACTTTGTGAATACATCACTGATGTAAATGAAATTGTCTGAAACATCACAGGATTCAGAGATGTCATCGAATCTTATTAAATTGTGAATAAACATATGAGAATATTTTTTGATAGATTTGATTAAAAAATATCTTTATTAATATATTATAAATATTTATCTTATGATTAATTGAATAAAATTATAATTTCTTATGAAATGAGGAAATCTATAATAAATAAAAAAAGACAAAAAAAAATTAAATGGATTTTGAAGACATGAAAATGATGAAAATCCAAGATGTTGATGAATACAATCCTTATGTGTCTGATTGAAAACAAGCTGATGATTTTAAATAAAAGATCATATCTCTCCTATAGAAAAAAAATCAAAGAGTAAGTATAAGAATTTTGAGGTAAACATCCTATCAATTATTTTGAGTATTGCGGACTGAGTGACATTAAAATCAATTTTAAAATAATAATGTTGGAGAATATCATGATGGTTCAGATGAAAAAACTCACAGGATGAATTGAAACAAAAATTATATTGATGAAATGTCTTCAAATAGATACCAGAATGATTATAAAGGAAACAAAAGAAGTATGTTATGTAATAATGTTGAATGAGTCTCAACTAACTAAAATTCCGCATAATATGATTGTTTATAAAAATACATACCCTTATTTGAAGAAATATAAGAAAACAAAAGATTCTTCAAAGAGTGAAAATGGTTATGAAGAATATTATTGAAAGTATCAGTTCTGAAAAGAACTTGTTACATGTCATGAGAAAAACATTTCCATGAATAATGAAATTAGATTAACAAAAAATTGTCATAAAAAGTCACTTATGGAAGAAATAATTCCATCAAGTAATAGGAAGAATACATTTAGGATATTTTAACTTACAATTATATAATTTCTAAACATGGAATAATAATTGATGATGTTAGAAAGAATATGGAATATAAGAAATAAAATGTTAAAATGATTAAATCAAGGGTTTTTTTGTCTGAATTTACCATGAGGAAGTTGAATGAATACTTTAATAAAGATATTTAAGAAACTTTTAAGACATATAAAGTTTCAAATAAGGTTCAATATAATATTAAGTTGAAATATTATATTACCATAAGTAAGGTTTCATCTAATTCCTTTAACATTTCATGTTATGGAAAATGTACTATGAAATCATGTGTGGGGAAAGGATGTGATTTACCAATAAAATATAATAATGGAGAAAACTCACTCATATGAAAATATGGTCTACATCCTGAGTCTGATAAAGAAAAAATAAGTCACCCACCTAAACAAAATTTCTATAGAGAATATTCTTTAATGATAATATATTCTTGATTTGAAGGATATTGGTGATTGTTTGGAATATATTGGAATATATACCATAATTTTTTTTCGTCTAATCACCACATAGAATATGGATTGAGAAAATTTTAAGAAATAGGTAATGAAGAATAAGAAACTCTCCTAAATCACAAAAAATATTTGAATGGTAAGTCACAATATGTTTGATACATTCAAAAAAAGAATCAATTTTAATGTCTGAAAAGACAATGTGGAAGATGAGATCCATCTGTTCATAAAAGAAAAATATTTATGAAACAAAATATTAAACAAATTACATATGATAAAAATTAAAAGGAATCTTAAAAAAATAATGTTTATAAAATAGATTTTATTGTTGAG
Source organism: Viscum album (assembly GCA_963277665.1). Taxonomy (NCBI): domain Eukaryota; kingdom Viridiplantae; phylum Streptophyta; class Magnoliopsida; order Santalales; family Viscaceae; genus Viscum; species Viscum album. The sequence goes on along the minus strand of OY728164.1, from coordinate 1,973,795,712 downwards.
ACATCGTTGAAGGAATGTGAATTAAAAAATCTAAGGATTATTGATAATGGTTGTTATTCAAATCTGATAGGTGGTATAGATATATTGAAATCTGTGGAAATTCATGTTGGAGGAGAAGTTACTTTGGGAAATGATCATTCCTTAAAAATCAAAGAAATTTAGAATTGTAGTGATTGCAGAAGATGAATGAAAATGATTGGATACTATACTTATTCATTGGCTAAATCATTATATAAATAACTTATGTAAACCTTGTTATGATTTAAATAATGTAATATTTCGAAATGATTTTTTCATCATCAAAAGTTTGAACGATGGAAAAGTCATTGCAATAAGAGAAATAACAAATCGGAATCTCTTTATATTATGAGAATTCAATTATTCATGTTATTTGAGAGATGAAGATGAAAAATGGTTATAGAACTAAATACATGGCCACCATTGGTAGAATACAATGAATAAATATTTAAGAGTTTATGTTTTATGAAACATTCTATAAATAAATAAATGAGAACAAAATATTTCTGTTACTTTCCAAATGTGTATGATGACTAAATAAATTAATAAAAAACTTTATATTCAGACTAGAATTCCATGCGATCATAATAATTTATTTTATATATACCAGTTATACATCAATAAAAAAATGAAGGATGATACATTATCACTTTTATTATTGATTTCACTAGGTTGACAAAAATCATATTCATGATGAAAAATTCAAAGGCTATTTAAATGATCAAATTCTTAAAAAATGACATTGAAAAAGTATTGGAGATTTCTATAAAAAATATGAGATCAAATAATGGTACCCCATTCCCAAATAGTAATTTTGATTCTTATATGAGAAAATATGGTATAAAATATCATTATTGTTCTTCTTGTACTCCAATAAAAATCTAATATCAGAAATAATGAATAAATACATGGTGGAAATGGGAATAAGTATGATATTAGATTACAATATTTCAAAATTATTTTGGAGAAAAGTTGTTAAAATTTCTCTATATATTCATAATAGATTCTGGTTGAGATCAGAAAAAAACTTGAATCCATATGAAATGTGTTATAACATAAAACAATAATTGGAATGCATAAATGTTTCTATAAGTCCATCTTTTCTCAAAATAAAAATTATGATTTTTGAAATATTGATGAGATATCTAAGGATTTCTCTTTCATGTGTAATTCACCAAATGGAATAAAGATAAAAAATTTGAATAGATGTTTATAAAAGTTGGTGGACTCAAATAATGTATGGTAATTTAAATTGAATTTTTTTAACTAAATTTTGTGATAATTCTAAGGAGGATAAATTGGAGACTTTTGAAAATATTTTATGTAATATAAAACATATTTGTCATGATTTTGAAGAATCATGTGATGAATAAATTCAAGCTATTAAAAAACATTGAAATTTCTAACCTTATGAAAAGCAATTGAATTCAAAAAAATATTGAATATCTAAACATTATAGGGAATTATATGGGTCTAGTTCAGACTAGAATGAAGCGGATATTAGAACACCATAATTTACTTATTTGAAAAGGTGAACCAGATTTAGTTTTAGAGGATATTCAACATAATGAATTGGTGGATTTCATTATCGAAGAGTTGTATGAGATTAGGAATAATGAAACAAGTAAATTTATTCCAATTTCAGAAAATAAAAATTTTCTCGGGACCAATTGGTATTATATAAAAAAATTTAATGTTCATGGAGATGTTTTAAGAGACACAAAAATAATATTTTTAAATGATATGCACATGTTGAAGGTATGTAGTTTAGTTAAACAATTTCACCTCTTGAAAGGATATAAACTATTCTAATGGTTCTTGGAGTGACTACTTATCTGAGATACCAATTTTTTTAGATAGATGTAATTACATTATCCATAAATGATGAGATTGGGGAATATGATTACATTGATAAAAATTTTGGGTTTTTGCATTATAAATATGAAAATATCTTTTTAAAATGGATAATTATTTTTATAGTCTGAAACAAGCTCCATGTTCTCGGTATTCAATGCATGAAACAACTTCATAACATTCAACTTTTTTAATGGATATGTTGATAGAATCGTGAATATGAAATAAAGTGAATGTGTAAAATTAATATAAATTTTTTATGTGGATGACATTATTTTTATATGGATATAGAAGATGGGTGTAAGATATTAGATGATTAAATGAAGAATAATTTTCAAATATCAATGTTCAGAGAATTAACATTCTTCCATGGCACATAAGTTCAAAAAAACATTACATTTTATTATAGCATGAAAATAATGGAAGGGAGTTCTAGAATATGCTTCATATGATAGAAGAAAAAGAGTTTTCTACTCTTATATCTATGAGAACAAAGCTGAGTAAATATGAATGCAGAATAATTGTGCATAATACTGTCTTTTCGAAGCTGATAGGATGCCTTATTTCCCTTACAGCCTCATGGATTGATATTTTTTACTCTCTGAATTTGTGTTTCAGGTGTCAATGTAATCTGAATGAATCGCACATGTTGTCCTGAAATCGGATTCAAATATATATGCAAGGGACAACATCACAAGGGTTGTTATTCATTAGAAATAGTGGAATAATGTTTAATGGTTATATTGATTCTGATTTTGACGCATATTTTAATGATATAAAATCAACCTCATGAAGAACAGTTTTTCTTTAGATAATGTTGTGTGAGTAGGAATTGTAATGAAAAAAGTATAGTAACTTTGAGAACAATAGAATCTGAATATTTTGCAGCAAATTGAGCTTTTACTCAAATTAAATGGATGAATGTTTGGTTAGAGTATTTGAATGTAAATGTTTGAAAACCATTGATGATACTTTTTAATAATCATAGTGAAATTCATATTTCTAACAATCCTATCCAACATTGAAAATAATAACAAACTAATATAAGATATAAATTTATAAAATATAAATTTTCCGAAGATATATATTTTTTGGAATAAATTTAACAAAGGTATCATATTGATGATATATTTACAAAAACAATGCTGAAGGAAATTATTATTGAATTGAGGATGCATGTTCATGTTTAGCCTCCTCCCAGGACTTACCAAGCCACAGAAGGAAATACCCCCAATGTTCTTTGGATTATAGTGAAAACGGGGGAGAGATAGTAGAATCATTTTACATTGTAAAATGGTTTATATTAGATTTAATTTATGAATATGAAGTTGTGGTTATAATATAATGGTGGAGATAAGATGAAAAGTGAGATTAAAATAAAGTATGAAAATAAAAGTGAGAATAGGGGAGAGAAAATTAATGTCACAATGTAATATTTTGTAGAGTTTACCTTTACATCGTTGAAAAATTTTATTGCCACTGAGAGATAGAATTACTTCAAAAACATTACAATATCTAGTAGTGTGGTGTTGGTAAATTCTCATTTTAGAAAGTATATGTTTTGATAAAATTGAAATACTTGAGTTTTTTTTACAAAATTTGTGTTGTGAAGAAATTATATGAGATGGAAATGTTAAAAATGAGGGTTGTCAAATAAATCAAAATGTAGGGATTGAAAAACCATTGTGGTGTTTTTTTAACAATGTTTATTATTTCTTAACAAATAAACTATTTTAATAAGAATTATTCTGTTATCTAAGAATTATATCTAGTTGAAAAAAATTATAGAATCAGATTGTGATGTATCAGACACAGATCATCATATCCATATTCATCAGATTCATTACATCATATCCGTAAAAATAGAGGATTTTTTTTGTTTTCTAGAAGATTGTATTTATCATAATTAGAGGAAGGAATAGTTGTTGAGTGAAGATGTATAATTTTTTCTGAATATGTTTTTTGATGAATTTGATGTCAGTAGTCAGAAATTTTTCATGCATTCTAAATAAATTTAGGCGATGCATTATTGTTGAAGAATTACTCACAAATCATGAAAACAATCATGAAAAATATTTTGAATAAATTAACAAGATTTTTTGATGAAATCGGATTCACTGAATGAAATAAAAATTCATATACATTGAAAAGAATAGGAAAAAACATCCATAGAATGAGACTGAATTAAGATCCACAGAAAAGAAACAAAATTTGGATTCACTTAAAATATGAAAAAATGGGTTTCAGTGATTTTATATCGAAATCAAATTCACTAAAATTATTCATAAATCATATTCACTAATATGAAACGGAAATAAAATTCACTAAAAAGAAAAAAATATGTTTCAATGAAAAGAAACTGAAATTAGATTCATAGAAGGTATCATATTCACTAATATGGAATCAGAAAACAGATTCACTCAAAAACAATTCTGGATGTTGAGGAGGTCCAACATGAAATTCATCTTTTCATAAATATGATACCTTCTATGAAAGTTGGGAGGCATGGAATGTTTTCATGTTTCCCACTTTGGTTCTTCAAGTTGCCTATAAATACTTTCTCATACCATTTGTTCATTTTCAACTTTATATATTTGAATGAAAGGCATAACACTAGATAAATAAAAGTGAATGTTCCTATATTATTGAAGAATATTTGTATTTATCATTCTATAATATTATATGATTTATAGATAATTTTGACAAAATTGGACCCAACATCATCATAAAAATATTAGATCCAACTTCGTCTTCATAAAAAATTGATCAAGAATTTTGAGAAAATATTATCTATAAATGCCTTAAAAACCCAGATCCATGATTTTAATGAAATCAGATCCCGAAGAGTCTTATAAAAATTACATCCAATTTTATTTTTATAAAAATTAAATCCAGCATCATTATATTGAGAAAATAAAATCCAGAAAAATCATACTAAGGATTCAGACTGACAAATGGTGGATGAGTTTCAACAAATTCATTAGCACATCGTTTAGATAATATCTTTTTTAAGAAAAATCATTATACTAGTGGGATTCTGTATAATCTATCATATCATGTGATAGAAGGTGTCTAATGGGAGCTCTCACATGTTTTATTCACTTCTTCGTAATATTTGATTTCTATATACCCAATAGAAAGGCTATGGAAAGATAGTAAGTCCTCACACGGTGGCCGATCCTTTTAAATCTAGTGTGATTTTCTTACTTTCCAACTTTTTCATGCATGAGTATTTAATAAAAGATGATTAGGAAATAAATATTAATAGGTTCCAGGGGTTACATTTCTAACATTCATGAAACTTATATAAAGTGAAATACTTATTCAACTCCCCCATCATTTATTATTATATCTATGGAAATTAAACCATGAAACCTGTTATAGGGGTACATAGTGAGGGAGATTGTTTGAAAAACAATTCCTTCATAACCAAAACACATGAACATGAAAATTTATAATTCCACAAAATGTTTAAAATACTTTGGAACACCCCACATGAACCACAACTTAGTCGAACATGGTATTTTACTTTTTACCATATCTTTAGATCTCTCATGGACCCATTTTGGCTACTCCAAACCCAGTATGATATATTTCAAATCGAGGAGAATATCCCTTTATATCTCTTCGACAAGTGTACTTCCCCCATTCCAGCATTCCCACTCTCTTATTCTCCCCCCCTTTGGGATTATTATACCATGTTTTTGTTGAAAGATATAATTTTTTTATATATTTAATCTTGTTATTATTCTTATCAATCCATATTAAATATTATTCATTGGACTTTCCAATTGTATGTGTTGTGATACTTGATCACTGTGTTATTATAATTGTATCTTTAAGGTATTTTTCACCTAATATAACCATTAATTTCTTAATTATTATTTTTTTCTATTAAATATTTACAATAATATTTTTTTCAATTAGGTTTTAAAATTAATATCACATGAAATTTGGTGAAACCCCCCATTTTCAATATAACTAGAGATTTTGGGAGTGATTTTTAATTGATGGAATTGTGATATTTATATGGAAAAATGATTTGAAACTGGTATTTGAGAAAAAAAAATGTATTAAGTAGTTTTTTATTAAAATTGTGTTAGTTTTATCCCAAAAAAAATTAATAGATTAATAAATAAGGTTATGGCTTTTAAATGTAAATTGTCATATTGAATTGGTAAATGGGGAAATTGAATTTTGAAAAGCATTGAAATATTTTTCACATTATTGTTTATATTTTGATAAAACGAAATCCTAAGTAGTTAGTGATATTTTTTGGGAAATTTCCAAGTATCGATCTACCTAACAATGGATTAATAGTTTAAAACTCTAACAGAACCCTATTGGTAGATATTATCCCTAATGGGATACTGGATAGTCCCCTATTTTGAGTGTTTTTGGGACATGTGTGAAAAATTTCTATCATTATATGAGTCTATGAGGAACTCATATCCTATAACTATCTTACCTTTTAGAAAAAGACCATGTATTTCAACTATGATATTTTCAATATATATGAAATATATTTTTTAAAACTAATCACATGATTTATGAAGTATATATTCTATTTTATATACAAATATTTATTAATGAATTTTTGAAAATGCTCCCACCAATTGGAATAAATTTCATGTTCTGTTATAAATAGATAATTATACTTCCCTAAAATTTTTAGATAAATTGAAACTATAAATTTTTTTATTTTATTAGAATCTTATTATAGAACACTTCGTTATACCCTACTAGCCTTTTAACCAACATAATACCTTTTACATTGAAAGTTGGATGATTTCATTCATCCAGGTTCGAGAAAGGGAAAATAACAACTTGTAGGTTGAGGTTTTTGATCTTTTTTACTTGGATTATTGTTTTTGTTATGAATTAGGATGTATTTTTTTGTATTTATAGTTCTTGGATGATGTTTTTGTTGGATTTTTTTGACCTGTTTGACTTCTGGTAGTATCTATCATTGTATTTTTCATTGAGTATTCTAATATATATTTGTTTCATACTCTGTGTATTTTCTAAAAAACAATAACCACCTTATCTTATATGATTCCAGGTGATAGTCTCCAACCCATAGAAATTTGGAATACCATTTAGTATATATTAGTATTAAATTGTTTATTAGGTTATCAAGGTATCTAAGCCAGTTCGTGAGAGCCCAAATGAAACATTAATATCTTAATTATATTGAAAAATAATAATCATAAATTTATAGATAAATTAAATAAATAACATACCTCCCTTTTTTTATTAATACATTTGTAAATAGTGAACATGATAATGATTACTAATAGATAATAATTATATAGTAAAAACATTATAGATCCAACAATTTTGGATTTCAAATACAATTTAATTATTTTTTACGCTTCAAACATAATGTGATAAGTTTTTCATTATAAAAGAAGATACATATTTTTATATATTATTAGATTTGAAAAAAATGAATATTCATATGTGTTTTGTTTTATGGTTTATCCTATCATGTATCCCCAATTAAATTTATAATAAAGAGTATTCATCTGAGGAATTATGTAATCCACAAACAACATTAAGAACATTACATTCGTATTTTAAATTATATAAAATTAAAATAATCATCATTTTTTTATTATATTATTCTTTTAATAAAACACATATAAACCACATCATAAATAGATATGAAAATAAAATATATGAAATTATATATTTAAAATATGTAATACAAAGGAACATTAGGATGAAATATTTCCATTATCAATGGGTTGGGGAAACTCCCCATTGGATTTAAGGAATTAAAGTCCTCTTTTTAGCTAGGCGAGTTAACACTTAAATGACCCAATGTCATAGTGGCTCAAAGGACCATAACAATTTGATTGATCAAACTCCCTGTACAATGAATTTTGATGGTTAATACAATATATCCCTATATTAGTTCTCTAAAATTAAATTATGATACCATATTTATCACTACGACAGATTCCATTAAAGTAACCTAACACGCTACACTTCCCCAATGTGTTTCCATGGATGAAAACCCATCTTGAACCCACATCTGGGTAGAGATCCAGATGATAGGAAACTGAATAGCCATATATTATTCTATATTATCAAACATAAATTCATTCATGTTCCATTATGAATCATCCAACCAAAATGTGTCACATTTCCTTTCTCATAATCAACATTCACATGCTGTGTTAACCCCCTCTACCATGACCCATCACATTGTTCATCAGTTTTCAATTCCACAAATGAACATAATTTTTACAAAATAAGTAAGAGGAAAAATTATAAAATTCTATTGAAACAATCTCTTTTTCAAGATTCGAACAAAACAATTATGACTATAGATAAGCTACACTATCAAGAGATTATACTACCTTTAAACTATATCATTGGCAGACCATATATAATATATTATTTTTTAGGAAGTTATATAATATATATCATTTACTACAATAAATTCTCATTAGATTATATATTTTCTAATATACAGCTTTCAATTAAGCCTTATAGACATTATAAATGTTTTGTAAAAAAATAAATTTCATCCAAAATAATTTAGATAATAACATCGTATAAAATACAATAATATTTGACAATTTTTTAAATTTTGGAATTATGTATATTGATTCGGCCATATTGAGGATTTTCCTTCACTTGTCCGGAGGATAGTAAGCTTCATTTATATATGGAATATAACATCCCATATAAATCAATAATAGAATTGACCTAATAATAAATGAATATTAATTACATAACATAACAATCTATGCCATAATTGTTTTGTTCTATTGACATTACAATCTTGGATACAAATAAAATAGGATCATAAGAAAATTACATCATCCCCCACTATGTTAATTATAACTAATACCCTTATTAGATATATCACACATAAAACCTATCAACAAAATATGGGGAATGGAAATATAGGAATGTGTGAGCTCATATTCAATATTATTATAAACAATTGAGATATCAATGATAACATTAGAATATCATGTGCATAATATTATAAGCGCACGAGCTTAAAATTTGAAAACCATAACCTTCATATCACATATCATAGTCTTGAGTAATGGAATAATATTTGGATGTTCATGAGACATGAATCATAATGGAATCAATGAAATGATCAATAAAATTATAACAATATCATGAATATTAGATTTATGGTTTACACATAATCATAGAATATCATTTACAATGTAGTTAAGGATTACGACAAACACAATATTTATATATAGGGTTTTTCCCATAAACAATCATTGTATTCAAGGATCACTCTAAAGTATATCTGAGTGGAAAATTCCCTCTCTGATATGGGTCCATTCCGTATTATGATCATATTTATCTCTTGAGATATCCATCATATTACAATTCATTTTAGGGATATATAATTCAATTCCCACACATCACATATTGAAAACAACACAAATATGTTTAATAAGTTCATAATGTATTCATAATACAATATACCATGAAAAGGAAACATGATTCAAGAAAATTTCATCATGAAATAACATATGAAAAAGAAATGAGTTTTATAATCATTATGTAACTTCAGTATAACACAAAAATTAAAAAAGGGCCAATTTTAGAAAATATCATCGCTTCATAATCACAAATAATTAAAAGAAAATATAAGGATGATATTTATGAAACATATCCCCTATAAAATTTAGGAAATGTCTATGGATATATAAATAGACAGAAAATGATTCTTAAATGTGACGTGGACCCTTTCATGAGGAAAATATGATTTCCACTTTTAATTCACTTATTTTAACTCCAAAAATATACCACATATTGAAGAAAAATATTCATCAAAATGAATCCCAGAAACATGTACTGGAATCGTTAAATCATTCATCAGTCATAAAAAAATAAAATATCGTTCAATAATTATACATTAAAAAATAATTCCATTCACAGTTTCAATAAAAAATAAATAGTACCTATTTAATAAAATGAAAATAAGATTTAATCTCAATTTTTTTTTTGTAAAAATTAATATAATGTGAGAAATTGAATTAATGGATCATTATGGAATATTAAAATTATTCATGAATATTTTTTATATAAATGTATATTTAAGGGAAATGGGTTTTTATTGAAGTGGTAAATTAAGATTATTTTTTCTTATAAATTGTTTTTAAACTATTTCGTACATAATGTAAGTAATTTTAAAGTAAATATTTGATATTATTGAAATAAAAATATGATAATAAAATTAATGATATTATTTAGATATAGAGAATAATATTTCATGATTATTATTATAGTAAAATATAAAACTAAAAAAACTGTGATTGTATCATAAAACCCTTACCACTATGGTAATTTATGAATCATAGTCCCCCTAAATGAAGGAACGATATATTATTACTCTTATCCTATAATTTTAATTATATTTCTCGAAAAAAATATTCATGGGTGGTATACACTCCCCTCATAATAAAATAGTGGTGAATATGACATGTGTACCACGTAAATAAAAGTGAGACAAAATCACATACCTCATGTATCAATATTAAAGATACAGAATATATCTTCATGTATAATAAATATTGTTTTATTATTTGAAAATTATATATCCATAGTCATACATATCCTGACATATATGATTACATATAAAACTTTTATCAATCAATTATCAATAATTCATTATTAAAATCAATTTCTCATGTAATAAATATTTATGTTTTCAGGCATGTTTTGGTTCAATAGATTTTGTACGTTAATATTAATCCTTGTTCCAACATTTATATAATGTTAATAATGATATAAATTTCATATAAATTCCTAATTAACATATATATATGTATAATTATAAAAAATATTTATATAGGAAATTAATTACTACATTCAAGGAAACTGTCAGACGATTACATACATGAATGTAGTTTCAATTTTTTATAGATTAGAAGGAGAAAAGGGAGAATTAAAAACCGACATTATAGAATATTAATTATATGAAATAAATATGTTTTTCCATGAACTCTATTCTTATTTCCATCCATTTCAAAATAGAATAAAAAATAACCACATCACATTATTTAGGTGGTTTCCCACAGGTACACATAACCAATATTATCATCATCCAATATTTTATATGTTATGAATTTATATGTGATATTATATTTCAAAATTATATTTATATCATAAATATCACTTATATACTTTTAATGAATAATTATATCAACCCTTAACATGTGGTGATAGATAATGAATTATATCTGTTTGTAACGTGGTAATCTTTTACAAATAGAATCAACTTTTTTTTATCCCATTTTATGTATGATTATATGGGTATATGTTATTACATAATAAAAATAAATCCCAAAATATTTTAGATTACAATTATATATTGTTATTATTTTATAAGAATATTTAAACGATATAGATGATGGTATACCAACATGTTTGGTTGATAAAGAACCATCTTATTCAGAAATCATCTTTATGTCTTCTCCAAAAGGATTCAAAGGATAGTTTATTATAAAAATTATTCTTATATGAAATGGTCATTTAAATAACAAACATATTTTCTAAGGTTATTGTCAAATAAATTGGATTAGGAATTTTGAAAATGATATGAGATAATTTTCCCTTTTATAAATGGAGGAATGGACACACATTGAATTTTTGAAAACCAAATTATCTACCCACATTTTGCACACACAAAATGTAGAAAAATTCATTATTATAAACACAATAATGATAAATGGATTAAATATATTAAAAAATTATTATTTATATTTGTATTTTATTTAGTTTTAAAACTTATCTATTTAGTTTAACCCCCTGGAAAACATGTTTCAACATTAACCACAGTAATTACGTTTAATGTATATAAAATTAATTAAAAAAATGTGTTGAAAATATAATAAATTATTCATTATTATAATTTGAAAACTTCAATTCATTTTAAAAAATATTAATTATATAACTATTATAATTTATTTTAAAATTGATCTCCCATATTTGACGAAAATGCGGTCTTCCAATAAAAACAATTCTTATTTTTAAGAATGTTTTTTTAATCAGCATAAAAATAATTCAAATGACCAGAATGGGTTTAATCAACATATTTGAAATTATTTAAATTATAAATATTAAATTGAAATTAATTAAATAGTTATATAGTTTAAAAAAAATTAATATTTTCAAATATTTATCGAAAATTTAATCACATCCGAAAATTGCCACATATTCTCTTTAATGTAATTATAACATGGTGATTTCAGAAATTATTTTAAATATCATAAAATATATTTCTCATAGTGTAAAAAATAATTTTATAATTTTCACATACTGATAAATAAATTAAATTTTTGAGGAAATCATATTTTTTATTAATTTAATGAGTTATATAATAAATGAGTGATTATTCACTATGAATTTGTTAATAATTATATATTAAATACTAGATATTTATATATTTCATTATTTAGTAAATTATATTCATACCATAATATGTAATAGTAATTTTATAATGATAATTTTTATTTAAAAATATTTTAATTTTATAACATGATTCATTAGAACTCATTGTTGCATATATCATAAGCTATCAAAATAGATAAATATATTTGAAACAATATATTTCATAAAAAAAATATGGTGTTATACTATAATACATAAAAATTAATTTTACCCTCGAAATTCCATCACATTTATAATTTAAACTATAGATTATTAAACCTCATCATATCATCATGTTCCCACACAATATCTTCTGGTGGGTGGTTCCACAACAAAACATTGACAAGGTGAGTGTTTTATAATAGAAATTTCTAAATATTTTCTATAATATCGATAGGATTTTATTTTTAAGAAATAACATGATCTAATAGAATGGAAAATAAGACCACAATATGTGAAGGAACATGTATATACATTCATATAAGGGATACGTGGAACACACCATAGACTAGAGAGAGTTTTAGTTTGATCACAGAGTTATATGTTGATATTCATACTTGATTGTGACTCTAAAAATGCCAAATATACCAAGGGCCTAGTTTTCCTCTCACTCTATATCTCATATCTATCATCCATGGAGAAATTTCTAGAAACATACTCTCATTGAAAACAAATTCCATATCACACATACGATTATAAATGTAATGTTTCTATCGACATTGTGTTTCAATTTTGTATTTCTGATTAACTCTACTATTCTCTTAATTTTGTAATCTAAGTCACGTCCCAAAATCATTAATTCACTAATTTCATACCTACATATTTATTTTATATAGTTTATTCTATATATGTATTTTTAGGTATTCATCTAAATGATAGGGTGATTGATACTATTATAAACTCAACTGGGGGACGTTATCGATCCATACTATTTGTGCAATCCATAAAACGAAATATTTACATAAAAATTAAGGTTTTAATTGTCTAATAAAACTGACAATAAATATGAGGATGATAATATATTTTTATATACAACTGGTTTTCATGATCCAATTGATTGAATTTCCTGATCTTCATTCAAAAATTTAGATCCCAGTTAGATACAATATAACATTATACTACATTCACACCTACAAAAACTATAATGTGTATTATATAAAGCTGATCCATGGTGAAATATTATATGATATCAATGAAATTTTCAAAATTCATATGTTTAAACAATATAACTTATATAAAATAATTCTATATAGATGTTTTGGGGAGTCTAATGAAAAAAATCCATTGGGATGTTTTTGAATTTTCATTCAGTTAGGGTAAATGGTTATAACACCCCATAAGAATTTTTCACTATGTAAGAACATGCTGACATACCAGTCATAAACAATAAAATCTAAAATATATATCCTCATTTCATCCCTCCAAAAATAATCTTCTAAATCTATATACATATTATCTACATATAAGATTCAGAGATAATTAATAACCATGAGACTCCTCTATCATATCCTTCCTAAAATATGGTATGGATGGAACACATAAATTTTTCTGAAACAATATTATGACAACATAATCATCAATAAACCGAGGAGTATTCCTCATATTCTTGTAAATGTTCGTGAATTGTTTCTACAATCCTTCATTATTTAATTTTATAGATGGTTGAAAATTAGTTTTTGAATGTACAATTTCTCCCATTCCTTTAAATTTACTGACCCATCCCTAAAAACCCATTAATGTTGGATATTTTGTGACCCTCATCATAGATATTATAGATTCATTTTTTTAATAGAATAATAATCTACCTTTTTTCCTTCCTAGGGTGTTAATGCATTGATAAGTGAAAATCATCAATATTTTCCAACCATATTCTATAATGCATGTCCAGCTCTTTCATTTTGAATATATAATTTGAACTCTAATCGTTAGTATAAATAGAAAAAAATTCCCTATAAACATAATACCTCTAAATAAATAATGATTAAATTAAAATAGAAGAACCTATATCATAGGTTGGATAATTTTGATTATGAAAAATCAATTTTCTTGTAGTATAAGCTATCTCCATGACATTCATCTTGAGAAAAAATACTGGTTCGTTATTTTATTAATCACTATAGATTACAATCCATTCTAAAAAATAGATTATTTTATACAAAGGTTCACTAAATCATATTCTCTTTAGTTACATGAAATTGTTCTCACATTATTCAATCAAAATGATCTTTCACCCTTATAAGTTAATATGTAGTGTATATTATATCATAATGAGAAATTCATTAAAATAATTTATAATAATCCTCAAACCTAGAAGAATTAATTTCGTAGACAATGTGGTTGGTCTGGTATGATGTTAAATTGTTTTTGTAACAAATGAATCAAGAGATCTAAATATTCTTTCCATTTTACGAGATAAAATTGGAATGTTTTAAAACAAAAATTGACACTTTGTAAATTTTTCTTATAAATTCTGTTTTTACTGGGACATCGACAAAGTAATCAAGTTATATTATTCTTCTTAATTACACATAAAATGCATAATAATTATTATCTATAAAGAAAACCAAAAACTAATTAAGGTAATATAATAATACAATAATCATTAAATCAATGAATATGGTGGGTCCATTGGTAATACCAATTAGAATTACTATATAATCATGGTTTCCATACATTGTACGAAATGATTTCTTCGGTATATCCTCTAATACTCTCAATTTCTAATATAATAAATGATGGTCAATCATGGATAAATATTGATCCTTATGTAAATGATCAACTAAGTAATTAATATATGGTAGATGATACTTTATCTTGATTATCATCTTGGTAAATACTTGATAATCAATATAGGGTTTCATTGATCAATCTTTTTCCATAAGAAAAATAAAAACTACACCCCATGGTGAAAATAATATAGGAATAAATATATTTTATAGATTCTATTTGATTTTATCTATTAATTCATGAATGTTAACTGATCCTATTATATAGGAAATCTTAGAAATAGTTATGTCTATAGGGTTGAGTTTTATTGAAAACACGGTTTATTAATTTGTTGGAATACTATAAAACTCTTCCTTAAAAATATCTAAAAACTCCTGTATTACGGCAGTGCAACACTGGCGGTACTATAGTATTGGCAGAACTATTGCAGTGGAGGGACTATAGCATGTACTATAGTGGCAGTGGTACTATAGTTGCACTGTAATAGCGTGGGTTCTGTAGAAGTACTATTCCCCGAGGTGTCCTTTGGGCCAAAAAAACATGGGCTTTCAAGCCTTGTATTCAGGCCACATGGCCTTAGTCCTTTGGGATATGTATTGGGTCTCCCTCTACCCAATATAAAGAGGTCATTGCTTTAAATAATAAATTGAGGCTTTGGCCCCAAATATTTAAAAAAATTAGATCATATGTTTATTTTCAATATCAAATTTGAATTCCCATGCTTATAATTTCTTATGGGATTTATATATTAAAAAACAATCAATGCATATGATATCATCAAATTCACCCATAGGGAGAATAGTTTTATTTGAAGGAAGAAAATTCCCCCATGATTTAATCGGAGAAGATTGGTAGACTTCATATGGGTCATCATACCATCAAAGGATTTTGATTATAATCCAATATATAATAATTGGTTTAGAATTTTGATATAGTCATAAATTTATTTAGATATTGATTTGGTAGGTCAATAATCAAATAATACATTAGTAGTTCTAGAGTGGATAGTATTTTCACAGTTCAAGATTTCGTTATCATACCCCTCATCACAAATATTGATCATAGGATTAATTCATTTTTCTCTTGAGTTAAAATTAAGCCGGTATAGATCATCTTAATTTTACTTTGTATTTAATAACGGGATAACATAATGACAAAACATTGTGCACTTGAGCATCATGAGTCTAAGTTGTTCCTTTTCTTGATTTTTCACTCTATTCATGTCATTTGACAACTTCATCCCACCAAATTTGAATTATATTGAATGATAAAGTTCCTTTCCAAAAATAAAACATATATTAGTGACATGAATTAAATAAACTCTAAATTTCCTTCCAATCATTTAGAATAAAAGAAATATAATCTTCATTTCTCTATAGTTGTTAGAGTTTCCCATGAAATTCTTCTTTGTTACTTGATCAATATAATGTTATTGATTGTAAACTCTACTAACCATTTACACCCTAATAAAAAATCAAATAATTTATTCATTACAATTGAATACCCTACTGTGTATCACCCTTAAATTAATTTGGTTTAATCCACTCATGAATAGATAAATCATACATTCATGTCGGATGGTAATAGAATTAGCAATCCTCTTAAGTTATAAAAATCATTACTCATAAGTACAAAATTATTCATGATCATCCTAGTTAATTTATTTAATTCGTTCTTTATTTTCATATGAATAATATAAGAAATTTATATTTTGAAAATAACCATATATACTCATCCCACTCTAGCGAGAAAATTTTATCTCTGGGCCTCATATTCATGATAAGAGTCCTCCAATGATACTATTCTCCTTTTAAATGATAAATTACCATAATGAATTTCTCATGGTCTAAACAGTATAGAATAGATAATATTTTTTTAAGGGTACTAATCCTTTCCACAAAATCTATTTTATTAGTGGAACCACTGAAATACGTGTCTTTTTCCTCATGAATGTCAAAAAATATTTTGGTCCCAATTTTTCTCATTTGGATGCTTAACATGACTCAGAGCTTCAAAATGATGTCTTATCTTATAAACATTATTTTGTATTCAATCTCCCATAGCATTTTGTCTCATTAGAAGACAATCATTTCATTTTTCAATGCATTCATAATTTACACCATTCCTTTGGGTTTCACACATTTATTTAAACCAAAAACTATGATGTGATAAAAAAATTATAAATGGGAAACAACATAATCATTAAAAGTCATTTATCGACTGCTTAAATAACTAAATATTCTTTTCACTATGTAACACCTTTGGTCTAACAGAGTATATCATGTTATTTTTCAATGAAATTCCATGATGATGGGTTTTACATATTTTCTAATTACAAAAAACAATCTACATTTAGTGTTGAACTTTGTGTGCAGTAATAAGAACTATAACAAAATAGTTGTTGATCTATTTAAATCCAAATTATCCATTTTTATAGTCATTAAACATTGGTATATTAGTGGTATAGAAACATCAACATGTAGTATCTATATGGGGATGTAAATTAATTGAATATAGTAACTCTATCCTTCAAACAAACTCCATGAAATATTCTTATACTTTGAATTACCCTATGAGTTATCACTAGGGATTTTTACTAATGTTTTATCATCCTAGTTACAATTATTACAAACAATATCTCTAATTATAACTATATTGACCAAAAATATTCATTCAGGGATAGAACATAGGAATTTTTATATATAAAATGCATGAAAAATGATCCAAACCAAAATAAATATTTCTAATGATTTGGGAAAATAGAATATATAGAAAACTAGATCGTAAGATAACTACATTATCACCAACCGTGTTCATCCAAACTAGAAATATTTGTCGATATATCATAATTAATACATTTATTCATAACAAAGTGAATAGAAACATATGAAATGGTGATCCTATATTTTCTATAAGGGTAAAAAATTAACAAATCAATGCTCAAATAAAAATAACATGGGAATAAGTGTATGTGAATAAGGGCTTACATTTCCAATCCAGACCTTGTATATCGTTTATCATAATATTTATTCATGGAATAATGTATAGTAGTTCATAATAAATAAAACATAATGTAATCAAATAACATGATCCTTGATATGATAACATTGGAATAACATTTGGATGTATGGAATGAACATATTCATAGACAATAATGTCCTTGGTAATCAAGGCATACTTCTATGATTATAATATTAGATTGATTTCATCTGAAAACCAACATTGTAGTCTTGGTTCTCTCCCAAGACTACTATTGTGGAATATTTATCATATTGAATTGGGTTAACCTCTTATTATTTCCCATTTTATCTAAAGTTATATCCATCATTACCCAATTTATTGGAAAGATACATAGTACTGGACCAACCCTTAACATAATAAAATTATTATAGATATGTGCCACAAGATCATAAAAAATTCATTATATTATCAATTGTAAAATTGAAGCATGTTTCATAATAATTTAATCATGGTATAACTGATGAAAAATAAATGGATTCCTTAATCATTAAATAACTTCATCTTAACATATCATATTGAAAATGGATTGATTATGATATCCATATTTTTAGCATATTCATAAACTATCATTAAAACAAAAAATTATGATATCATTGAATAATTTCCATATTAACGGTCAAGAATAATAAATTGATGTCATATTCGATTTAAAATTCTTTTAGAATATAACATTGAACATTTCCTGATTAAAATATTTTATTCATGTTTAATTTATTTAATTAAAATATAAAAATTAATCAAATATTTCAATAAAACATTTTATTCAAACAAACCCATGGAAACATGTAAATATAGAACGGCGTTATTTTGTGTTCGTGATCAAAGGAAATTTTATTCATGTCATGCACATTAATAAAAAATCATTCCTTTAATTTTTCTCTTAAAAATACAAATATAACTTATTTGGAAAACAATAATATTATTCATTTTATATACATTTTTTAAAATTCAATCTTGGATATTAATTATAGTAAATATCTTTTGATAATTGAAGAAACATTCTTGAAAACATGTTTAGAATGCATAAACATAGAAGAGTAATGTTTTTCATACAACAAGAGAAATATAGTTGGTTATTCCTTAAAGTCATTATTTTTTATTTTTCTGTTCTTGAATAGATGATAATTGGATGATATATGAAAATTTCTAGAAATTATTATATTTGAATAATATGCCTGAGTTTATGAAGAGATAGTTTATATTATTTCACCACAACCACGATAATAAAAATCAATCCTAAAAAACAATGAAATTAAATCATAAAACAATTAAGAAATTGGTAAAATTTGAATCAAATTCCAATAGAATAAAATAATATTATATAGATAAGTATTTCTAATAATTTTCATTATGAAAATCATGAGATAAATTCTAATGTTGTATATACACCTCACAAAAGAAACAAATTGTGATAATGGAATTTGTCCCGTAGAATTAAAAGTGAGATGAAAATATCATACCTCAAATCTTGAAATTCCTCATACATGTTTTAACTTATACTATAATGAATATTATTCTATTTAAAATATATTATCGAACCCTAACCATGTATGATTATTTATAATCCTTTAATCACATGTTTATCAATAATTCATTATTAATATAAATCTCCCAATCATTAAACACTATATCATTATTGTATGTTTTTATTCTGTATATTTCATAAAATAATATGTTCATGGTTCTATCATATGTAAAATATTAATTATGATATAAATGTTAGAGATATAAAATTAATTTCACTATTCATGGAGAGGGTTGGCTGTAAGTAATCATGAATATTGATTACATTTTTTATTGAATGAAATGAGTCAATAATATATAATAATATACAATTATAGAATAATTAATATATAATTTACATTGGAATTATTCATAAAATATGTCCCTCTCACCATCCATGTTAAAATTATACAAATTATGATTCATGACGCTTTGTGGACATGATAGTATTCACATACAGACGTGCGACTATATCATTTTCCAATGGATATGAAAATAAAAAGGTATATGTGATATTATTACTCTATAATTATCCTAATGTAATCAATATAATATATATAATTTAAATACATCATTTTATCAACCATTGAGTATTGTTTATGGAAAATAAATTTCATCAGTTCAAAAGGTGGTAGTCTTCCACACACATGATCAACTGTTTTTTCACATTTGAAGGATGTGGATATGTATAGTGGTTATTATATAATCATAATAACATCTCAATATATATATATTATAATTATTTTTTTTATATATACATATTCGAAAAAAATGAAGGATTTTTAAGAAGAAATAAAATAAATACACTCTATTTAGAATAATTCCTATTATTAAGAAAACCTCGTTAGATTTTCACCAAAATCTATTTTAGTACTATTTAGATATAAAAATAAGTCTGATATACAATTCTTAGGGAATAGAAGATTATATTTGGGGGAAATTTTCTTACCTAAAATATTATTAATGTGGGAAATTGAGGGGATAGTGGGTTTTTTATAAGTTGGGGAGAGGACATACATTGAATTTTTTAATGCCATATCATTTAAGAATATTTTATACACAACGAAATGAAATAAATTCATCATTATCAACACTATATTATATAATGATTACATAATTACGATAAATGTGATTTTTATTGGTTTTTTTTTCATCATAACCATTATATATTTAATTTATCCTCCATTAAACAAGTTTTAACCATTGAAATGATAAATAATATTAACTCTTGTTAATACTAATTTTAAAAAAATAAGATTAATATATTTTTTAATAATATTTATAATTACTAAAAATATGAAATGAATATTATCAAATTCAATAAATATATTTTAATAATTTTATATATTATCAACCAATAAACCCAATGAAAAAGTTGGTTTAGAATGAGAAATAATTCATAACTATAAAAAGACAATATATCATAATTCAACATGAGATTTATTCCCATGAAAGAAATTTTTTATATAAAAATATAATTAATATAATTTTACTTTTAAATTAATTTTCAAAAAATATAACATTTTAATTTTATAAATGAATATGGCTGACTTCAATAAAATTCCTTATTTTTCAATATTCATAAAAATAATTATTTCTTGAAAATTTTAAATAATTCAATCTAGGATAAATTTTATTTGTTTATTTCATAAATTGAGATATATTTTAAAATAGATTTAGTGTAGTGTAAAAAATTATTTATATA
Organism: Viscum album; assembly: GCA_963277665.1. Lineage (NCBI taxonomy): Eukaryota > Viridiplantae > Streptophyta > Magnoliopsida > Santalales > Viscaceae > Viscum > Viscum album. Next base: position 1,973,774,465 of record OY728164.1, on the reverse strand, counting down.
TTTTTGTCACAAAATTATCTACAAATTATTTGGGAAGAAATCATATTTATTATGAATGAAATTACATTACAATAAATTTATTTGATGTTAACTAATACTTAATCAATATGTTTGTTTTTTGTAAGAAAATTATATACATAATAACATACATATTGCATTTTATACTAACTCATTTAACATTTTGGTTATAATTTTCAGGTATAAATGGTTATATTTTATTAGTATATCATGGATCATTAAAACCTGATATTTCATGTAATATAATATTATGATGGAATTAAATATATTTGATGAAGAATAATTGAATATAATATGAGTTTGTAACATTGAATAAATATTTTATTAATCTAAAAATATGTTATTATGATTTCATATATCATAACCATAAAAAATATGGGTTGTAGTAAAAAATATCAATTCATCTAAAATGATAAAGGGGTTTGGTATGATGTGCATTAAAAAATTTAATATATATTTGAACATAAATAAAATATTCATTTACAAATATCATATACATGATCATGATAACCATTTATGAAAGTCAGTAAGAATCACTATGGTACATGGTTAATTTCAATCTAATATAGAATGAATCTTGCAATTTTAATTTTTATCTTTAAAAAACAAAACAAAACACATCACATTTTATGCCTAAAATAAGATGACAAAATCATATTAAACATTATAAAAGAAGTATATTTCAATATATTTACTTAATTAACTATATATATGTCCAAACTATCATAGATGGGAAAAACAATTATTTAAATAACATAGTATTGGAAACTAACTAATATTTATTTAATCTATTACATTATTTGTGATATTGTAAGTAACAGAAAAGTGAATGATACTACACATTCGTTTTATATATATCTGAATTTGTCATATAGAAACACCTGATTTTGAAAATTAATTCCATTAACAAATATTTATTTGTTTATAATATCATGTAATTTATTTTAATGTATTATAATAATATAAATAATTAACTATTCATAAAAACCATCAATGAGGATGTATCTCAAGTTAAAAATAAGTTTTCATGTTCTAATGTATTCATTATTTGATATATTTTTTTGATTCATTTTAGACACCTGATGAATTATTAATTTTATATATACTGTGACTGATTATTTGTTCAATGGTATTATGTGTTTAGAGACATATCATTATAGTGAAAACTACTAAAATTGATTATCGATTCTAAAAACATTATGATTTTATGAAATACATTTACATAAATAAATTTACATATCAAATGTCTTGTGTTAGAGTAATCTATGGTATTATAATGGCCTAGTAAAATTATTAAAAAATTATTATAATTGTTTTCATATATTTTGGATTTGTGGGTACTGATAATATAAACTATATTATGAAAACTATTCATTAAAAAATTAATAAATTAATTTCATTAATTATAAAATTATTATAAAAATATAATTCGAAAATAAAATAGTTGTTTTTATGAAATGAACTAATTTTATCTGCACAGTGAAATTTTTTATTAATAAATAAAACTATTAAATAATATTCAATTGCATTAATTTAATATATTAATAATTTAAAAAATAAAATTTTATATTAATTTAACATATTTGTTTATATGAATGTTAAAATAATAAATAGTTTTTAATAAAAAGATAAATGTTTTTTCATAGATGTTTTTTAGTATATTGTAAACATAAACTAAAATTAATTTCATCCAATTTCATGTGTTGAAATAGATAAAAATAATAAATTATTTTGAATTAGGTGAATGATGTTTATCAAATAGTTCCCTTTTACTTATAGTCAACATGAATATTACCCATGGTAAACATTATCGCCCTTATAAAGGGTATATTCGTATAATCTAAGTTAAAAAATAAGCAATAAGACCATACTTGTTCAAAATAATTATTATAGAATGAAGGTAATTACAAAATTATCATATTAGGTTCTAAATTAGTTATCTTAATGGACACTTGACCCGAAAAATGATATATTAATAATTTATATAATGGAACACAAAAAAATGTCACTCTCTTTGTTTTTAATATATCTTATGTCTCCACAATGGAATGAAGGATGTTTGGAATAGAAATATATGTACATGTGGGATAAATAAAATATGTTTCAGGATATAAATTTATCCATTATTTTTATTAATTACATAATTACATAGATTTCTTATGCAACAATGATGATGTGTTTTCCCTTTTAATAATAATATATTAAACAATATTAATTATATTGAATATGATATAATTTCAATAAGTAAATGTTACACATGAATTTTATAGATATAAATGAAAATTTAGGGAGTTTTAAAAGTATTATATTCGAATTCCACATATTTCATGATGGATTTTTGGATAAATTAAATTAATAGAGTAAAATATGACAAGAATGACCATTTATCAAAATAATAATTTATTAAATAATTTAATAATTATGTAAATAATAAAATATGTAAATATAGATATGGTAAAGTTTAATATGTCATTAAGGGACCATTAATAGACAAATTATTTTCATATAATTATTATTTACAACACATTAATATTGAAATTTTTTTTATGATGGTTAAAATTAAAAATATGTTACTGTGTGTTAATCAAAATGGTATAGTTGAACAACACAGAAAAATTATATACGTTCTATTTTTTATTCAATTAAAATCCTATAATACATATTATTTGAATCCATGTCCATTTTTATTCCAATTGATTTAAAAATTAATTTATTTTAATTTAATCCTTAATGAAATTAGAAAAGCTTCCCTCACCTCAATTATATAATTTAATTACCTCCATCACTAATTTTCACTATTTTGAGCATTTTTGCTCATCCATTCTCAAAAAATAACCAATTTAACTTTACCTAGAAACATTATATATGTATTTTCCTTTTCGAAATGTATACTATGTGTCCCTTAAGAAAAGAACTAAGTTATTTCTTTTAAATAAGAGGTTATCATCTTAACCAATAACTTTCATTTAAACTCTTCATTACGTACTTGAAATCAATTTTATTTATCATAAAATAATTACAATTTATTTTTCAATAAAGTAAATTATTATTATTATTATTTTCTGTAAATATCTATACACCCTCTTTCTATCCAAATGATAAATGGAATGCATCACTCAGGCATACATATAGCTTACAGTCTCCAGACTATGATAGAATTTATTTGTTCGTAACTGTATTTTATGGATTTTTATTATGATATATTTTATTTTTATATATTATGTTTTTCTAATTATTATAAATATGGAATTATAATTCAACAATATAATGACTTTTCGACAAATCCATTAGTAAATGATAATGTCGTTCATTCGTATGTGGTGACTATCATCTCTACGAAATGATATGATTCGTTTTTTCATTAATCATTTAAAATTATTCTAAATTTTAAATATTTTATTGATATATATGATATATATTAAATACTTATTATTATATTAAATTAAATTAATAAATACCATTCTTTTATTAAATACATTGAAAATTAAATAAAGTGTTCAACAATACGTACGACCTACCATCTTCATGAATGGTGTAATTAATTTTTATATCTCTGAAGTGCATTGTGTTGCATTTGTTGTCAATGAGGCATGAAGTTGTCTTCGAATGAAATGATGTCAAGGAGTCAAGATGTGAATGTCAAAGGATGTGATGGTGATGGTGATGAAGGAGAATGGCCATGGTACTAAGATGCATGTCACTTAGAAGATTCACTAAGTGGTATTGGAAATTGTGGTTGAAACATTCTCCATGTAAATCAGACGATTGCTAAGCTGATCATAAGTTCAAAGCACGTGTATCAAGGAGATACATTGTCACAACATGATTAGAAGACCATGCACTATCTCTTAGTGCATGAGGATTTAAATTAGTTCCGACCTCTCTGATTGAATCAATGAAGTTCTTTGAAGAATATGTTTGATTTAGAAGCTCCGTTGATGAAGAAGACCCTTCGGGAATTCCACATTCTATGTACTGAGTATATGTGAGGAGGATGGAAGAATTGTAATGAAGAAGAAAAATGAAGAAGGTTGAAGTGGCATTTGAACTTGGTTACTTTGTTTTTAACAAAGTACTTGTTCTATTACTTGCAAAAAACTAGCCATCTCAAGCCAGCCTTAAGGGTTCAACCCAAGGCACATGTGGGACTAGGTCACCACGCCCAAGGGGATCCCATGGGGCCAGCCCGAGAGGCCGCGGCCGTGTGTAAGCCGGGGCCACGCAGGGGATCAGGCCTGCGCAACATGGGCGCCAGAGCGCGCCCGGAGGATGCATAGTGGGCGCCAGTAGCACGCCCGCAGGGAGCAGAGAGTGGGCGCAGAGCGCGCCCGCAGGGAGAACACGGTGCGGGGCGGCACCGTGGAGGGAGAGGATTCAATTGAGGAGTCTGGGGGAGCGCTTGTTTGTTAAACCGTGAGAAAATCCTGCGGCGTTTCGATGTGGGATGGCGAATTCTTCCACGGGAGCGATCCTGGCCGCACGATTGATCGCGCGCCAGATCCGAGCCGCACATCTGATCCGCGGTGAGATGATCTGATCCAGGCCGTCCGAGATAAATTGAATCGCCGATCCAATGGCTGCGAGACCGCCTTCAACCCCGAGCTCGTCCGAATTCTCCCGCGAGCTGCCGACGAACCAGGCGCCATCCGAGCATGGTTTTTGAGCATCCGGCCACCTTTGATGAAGCCGAAGGCACCATGGAGCTCGTAAGAGCGTAAAGAACTGATCCATGTAAAGAAATGGGCATGCATGAAATGTTTCAATGATTTTGGTCGAGGCCGAGGCAAGCAAAGATGCCGAAGGCCATTTGGGTTGTTGATCTGCATGGACAGGTATTAAAGAGGCCATGCATGCGTTCTAAAACGCATGCACGTGAAGGAGGAAAATAAAAAATGAACCCGCGATTGACAGAAGATAAAATCAATATACGCGGAAGATTTTTAACGCGTTTGAAGATTTTAAAAGATCCGAACTCTTCGGAATTTTGAAGTTAGATCACGCGGATGATCAAAGGCATTCCTTGCCTATAAAAGGAGAACCCGAGGCTCTCTGTTTGCTTGCTGAAACTTTGTTGCAAATCCGCTGTTCTGTGAGAGCCTTTGAGCCTCGCGAAGGAAGAAGCCGCCGTGCAACTCACTTGCGCGGCTGAAGTCCCCTGCACGCCTATTCTTTGCGCGACAGGAAGGAGGATTGGGCTGCGTGGCAGGACCTTGCGCGCCCCCTCTGTGCACGACGGCCCCCTACGCTGTAGCACCTGCGCACCTGGAGGCTTGCGCGAGTAAGGCAGCCCACGGTGTTGTGGTTTACACCCGTGGCTTGCGCGCCCGTGGTTTCCATACCCTGCGCAACAGAAGCCCCCGCGGCTAAGACGCCTTGCACCCGAGGAGGTTCCACTTGCGCGGTTGAAGACAGTGAGGCCGCACCACCTTGCGCGCCTTACAGAACAAGTGGAGAAGAACCCGAGGGCCTTAGTGCTTATGTGATAAACAAGAAGACCCGAGCCTCAAGCATTTGTGTGTGTGCAAGAAGTGAAGAAAAGGCCAAGCCTTGTGTTTTCTAAGTGAATTAAGTGGGTGAAAACAATATCAACAAGGCCGAACCTTAGTGTGTGCAAAAACATTGTGCACACTTTGAAGAAGAACAAGACCCGCACTAAAGTAGAACAGACAATTTAAGTGTGTAAACAAATTGGATAAAGTGTGTAAAGTTCAGTGAAGGTGTGTGCTTAAAAGAATTACACCCTTTGAGGGTCTACAGCACCAACAAGAGGAAAGGGGAAGTGCATGCATGCATGCATGCACATGCGCACGTAATCAAAGTTCAAATCAGTGAGTGTGCATTTGAGTTGTCCAAGACTTAAAGATCTTGAAGAAAATTTGAGAAGGCCATGCAGTCAGTGCATGAGGATTCAGAGTTGCCATGCATTCAGTGCATGAAGTTGAAGTGAAGTGAGACTGGACCAGACTGAAGTTAAAGACATCAATTGTCTGAATATTCAGTAATTGGAGAGAGGCCAGGTCATCCTGAGAAGAAGGAGATAAAGCCTGAGCAAGACGAGAAGACCTGATCATCACAAGTGATCAGAGGTACAGAGCAAGGCCAGTAGTCTTTATCCCAGATTGCTGAAGATACTTGAAGAATCTTAAAGTGAAGAAGAGCTACTCGTGCGACTCGAGGAGCCAAGAGAAGATCCTGTGGGACTCAGGGAGAAGAAGTCTTCAGTGGGATTCTGGAGCAGGCCAGTGGGACTCTGGTAACACTGTGGGACGCAGTATAAAGACCCTCCTGTGGGACTCAGGAGAGATACAGTGGGACTCTGTATCGACCATTTTAATACTAACCGATTATAATGGGAGAATCCATGCTGGGAGAGCATGGAAAGGATGTAGGCCTTTGGTGCCGAACCTTGTAAATCCTTGTGTCCTGTGCCTTTTCATTATTGCATTATCCGGAAAAGGTTGAGAGACATAAGAAGAGTGGATCGAGGCCTTAACAAGCCATAGAGGTTTAATTGATTAAGAATCAATTAGTAAAAAGTTTTAAAGGATCACTGATTCACCCCCTCCCCCTCTTAGTGATTCACACTGATCTGGGCACTTCAATTGGTATCAGAGCAAGGTTACCTCTAAAAGATCCAAGGGAGTCTTTATGAAGTGAAGATTTGAGGAAATGAGTGACCAGCCTCAAATGGAGATATCTGCCAAGACTCAGAAAAATAGAAAGAAGAAACAGGCCAAGAAGATGAAGAAAGCCTGTCCTAGCTGTGATGATATTGGAACAATGAAAGATCTTCAAAGTACAATCGAATATCTTCAGAAGACAGTCCCCATGGAAGTGGCAATGTTTTTAGCTACAGGCATCCTTGATCTTCAAGAAGAAAAATCACAGTTACAAGAAGAAGCCAATGCAATGGAAGATCAATTGGCAAAAAGGGTTGGCATAACCAACACTCTCAGAAAGCTGGTGAAGGATAAAGATGAAACCATTTCTCTTTGCAATGAAAGATATGAAGACACTGCTGAAGAATTGCAAAGAAGCCTTTCTGAGAATGAATTCTTTAAGATAATGGTCAAAGAAGTGTTCCATGCACTGGAGAAGCTGCATAGAGTGTCAATGATTGTCAGAGATGCTCAACTCGAAGAAAAAGTCAAAGTGGTGAAGGAGCTGGACAATTCATTGCAAGAATTAAAGAAGGTGCATGAAGACCAGATTAAACAACTGGTGGAGAATTGGGAAGGAAAGCTAAGAACTGTTGAGGATGAGAAGAACTCCCTCAACATGAAATACTTAGAACTAGAGGTGATATTGAAAAATCTGCAATCACCCAAATCTGAATCCTCCCAGTCAGCTGTAAGAAGAAATGTTTCTACACAAGTATGCATTGAGAAGGATGATTCTAAAAGAAAGACATCCTCTAGTGAAAGTGCAACAACTTCTAGAAAGAAGGTACCATCCACACCATCTTGTACTGATGCTTCTAATTGTGTTTCCACAAAAAGTGCAGGATGGAAGAATAATTCAAAACAAATATGGATGAAGACAGTAAAGAAGCAGAGCTCTCCTGAAACAGAACAACAGGTCAAGAAATGTACTCTACAATCAGAAGGACTGAAGAGGTCAAGATTCATGGGACAATGCTGGTGTTGTAACAAGTATGGGAATTGTGCAAAGGATTTTTGGTACAATCCACTGAATGCCAAAGCACAGAGGAAGCCCATGCCAAGGGGGAGCAAGCCAGAAGAAAAGAAGCAGCATCCACAGGTCCAGAGACATCTGTTTACTGCTAACAGATTTGGATTGCTTGACAACATCTGGGATGGCTGAAAAAGTGGTCAAAAGAATGATACATGTCAATCTCCAACTGTATCCAAAGCTGCAATGAAGAGAAGATCACTAAACCTGGCTAAAAGAGATTCCTTGGGAAGCAAGCAGAAGAAAGTGGAAGATGCTCCCAAGAAGAGTTTGAAGAATGAAGGGAAGTCCTTAGAATTCAAATCCAAGAAGGGTGATGCATCAAGAAGAGCCACCAAGAAAACATGCTTCTACTGTGGAAAGAATGGACACATCATGGACCTTTGTAAAGAAGCCATGAAACTAAATAGAAGCAGACTGAACTCCAAAAGACAATCAATCCAGAAGAAGAAGGGATTGATTGAAAATAAGTTGCCTAAGAGAGGTAGCTTAGCAGCATCCAAAGAACCATGTGAAACTTCCAGAACTAAGGCCACACTTCCAAGTGACTTACTTGTCATATGGCCAAATCAGTTGCAACTGGCCAGAGAACTACAAAGAGTTGAAGATGAAGCTCTGGCAATTGCTAAAGAAAAAGGGAAGAAGAAGGTTTCACATGAAGATGTTTTGAGAACCACACCATCACAATCATCAATGAAGATCAAATGTGCAAGTGTGAAGAATGGTGAAAATGGGACATATCGGTTGAGAGAATCTTCTCAACCTTGTTTTTCACATTGATTAACCAAGGAGGTTCCATCTTATTCCCTAATCACTTGTATTTACATGTGCTAACATTGCAGGGAATTGAAGATGATGATCATTCTCATCTAGAGAGTGGTTTGGACAGAATGGAGTGCACCCCTTGAGGGGGAGCCAATCTGAAGAAGATGGGATTCTGAGATTAATACCATCTTGAGAAAAGTGAAGGTATTCCAATCATACTTTAATCCCTTGTTTCTTAATTGAGTTTAACTTATCAATTAAGGGGGAGTATGGATTGAAGACAAATGGATTAAAGGGGGAGCTTTATATTTGCACCTGAACTTTCTAATGAGTTTTGTGAAGTTGTGCAGGATTTAGCAAATTCGTTGATATATCTGAAAAATTTCAAACCCCTGAAGCATGATCTCACATGTACATTAAATGATGGAAAACATTGAGTTCCTTGGTTACATCACTCTTGTTTTCTACACCGGGTTAGCCCAAGTAGACTTAGAGATGATTTACTAAAGGTTCTTTGCTAAAGAGAACATGTGACATCATCCCTCTCTCAGTGTTTTTCAAGAAAATACTTTTCAAAGGGAGGAAGAGATTTTTGAAAGATAACCACACCACACCTTTGCATTTGGTTGCCAATAAGGGGGAGAAAAGATTTGGCACACATATTGACCCATTCATATGTGCTGAAGAAGTGTATTGACAACAAATACAAAGGGGGAGATTGAAGTGCATTGTGTTGCATTTGTTGTCAATGAGGCATGAAGTTGTCTTGGAATGAATGGATGTCAAGGAGTCAAGATGTGAATGTCAAAGGATGTGATGGTGATGGTGATGAAGGAGAATGGCCATGGTACTAAGATGCATGTCACTTAGAAGATTCACTAAGTGGTATTGGAAATTGTGGTTGAAACATTCTCCATGTAAATCAGACGATTGCTAAGCTGATCATAAGTTCAAACACGTGTATCAAGGAGATACATTGTCACAACATGATTAGAAGACCATGCACTATCTCTTAGTGCATGAGGATTTAAATTTGTTCCGACCTCTCTGATTAGATCAATGATGTTCTTTGAAGAATATGTTTGATTTAGGAGCTCGGTTGATGAAGAAGACCCTTCGGGAATTCCACATTCTATGTACTGAGTATATGTGAGGAGGATGGAGGAATTGTAATGAAGAAGAAAAATGAAGAAGGTTGAAGTGGCATTTGAACTTGGTTACTTTGTTTTTAACAAAGTACTTGTTCTATTACTTGAAAAAAATTAGCCATCTCAAGCCAGCCTTAAGGGTTCAACCCAAGGCACATGTGGGACTAGGTCACCACGCCCAAGGGGATCCCATGGGGCCAGCCCGAGAGGCCGCGACCCTGTGTAAGCCGGGGCCACGCAGGGGATCAGGCCTGCGCAGCATGGGCGCCAGAGCGCGCCCGGAGGATGCATAGTGGGCGCCAGTAGCGCGCCCGCAGGGAGCAGAGAGTGGGCGCAGAGCGCGCCCGCAGGGAGAACACGGTGTGGGGCGGCACCGTGGAGGGAGAGGATTCAATTCAGGAGTCTGGGGGAGCGCTTGTTTGTTAAACCGTGAGAAAATCCCGCAGCGTTTCGATGTGGGACGGCGAATTTTTCCGCGGGAGCGATCCTGGCCACACGATTGATCACGCGCCAGATCCGAGCCGCACATCTGATCCGCGGCGAGATGATCTGATCCAGGCCGTCCGAGATAAATTGAATCGTCAATCCAACGGCTGCGAGACCGCCTTCAACCCCGAGCTCGTCCGAAGTCTCCTGCGAGCTGCCGACGAACCAGGCGCCATCCGAGCATGGTTTTTGAGCATCCAGCCACCTTTGATGAAGCCGAAGGCACCATGGAGCTCGTAAGAGCGTAATGAACTGATCCATGTAAAGAAATGGGCATGCATGCAATGTTTCAATGATTTTGGTCGAGGCCGAGGCAAGCAAAGCTGCCGAAGGCCATTTGGGTTGTTGATCTGCTTGGACAGGTATTAAAGAGGCCATGCATGCATTCTAAAACGCATGCACGTGAAGGAGGAAAATAAAAAATGAACCCGCGATTGACAGAAGATAAAATCAAGATACGCGGAAGATTTTTAACGCGTTTGAAGATTTTAAAAGATCCGAACTCTTCGGAATTTTGAAGTTAGATCACGCGGATGATCAAAGGAATTCCTTGCCTATAAAAGGAGCACCCGAGGCTCTCTGTTTGCTTGCTGATACATTGTTGCAAATCCGCTGTTCTGTGAGAGTCTTTGAGCCTCGCGAAGGAAGAAGCCACCGTTCAACTCACTTGCGCGGCTGAAGTCCCCTGCACGCCTATTCTTTGCGCGACCGGAAGGAGGATTGGGCTGCGTGGCAGGACCTTGCGCGCCCCCTCTTTGCACCGCGGCCCCCTGTGCTGTAGCACCTGCGCACCCGGAGGCTTGCGCGAGTGAGGCAGCCCGCGGTGTTGTGGTTTACACCCGTGGCTTGCGCGCCCGTGGTTTCCATACCCTGTTCAACAGAAGCCCCTGCGGCTAAGCCGCCTTGCACCCGAGGAGGTTCCACTTGCGCGGTTGAAGACAGTGAGGCCGCACCACCTTGCGCGCCTTACAGAACAAGTGGAGAAGAACCCGAGGGCCTTAGTGCTTATGTGCTAAACAAGAAGACCCGAGCCTCAAGCATTTGTGTGTGTGCAAGAAGTGAAGAAAAGGCCAAGCCTTGTGTTTTCTAAGTGAATTAAGTGGGTTCAAACAATATCAACAAGGCCGAACCTTAGTGTGTGCCAAAACATTGTGCACACATTGAAGAAGAACAAGACCCACACTAAAGTAGAACACACAATTTAAGTGTGCAAACAAATTGGATAAAGTGTGTAATGTTCAGTGAAGGTGTGTGCTTAAAATAATTACACCCTTTGAGGGTCTACTGCACCAAGAAGAGGAAAGGGGAAGTGCATGCATGCATGCATGCACATGCACACGTAATCAAAGTTCAAATCAGTGAGTGTGCATTTGAGTTGTCCAAGACTTGAAGATCTTGAAGAATATTTGAGAAGGCCATGCAGTCAGTGCATGAGGATTCAGAGTTGCCATGAATTAAGTGCATGAAGTTGAAGTGAAGTGAGACTGGACCAGACTGAAGTTAAAGACATCAATTGTCTGAGTATTCAGTAATTGGAGAGAGGCCAGGTCATCCTGAGAAGAAGGAGATAAAGCCTGAGCAAGACGAGAAGACCTGATCATCACAAGTGATCAGAGGTACAGAGCAAGGCCAGCAGTCTTTATCCCAGACTGCTGAAGATACTTGAAGAATCTTAAAGTGAAGAAGAGCTACTCGTGCGACTCGAGGAGCCAAGAGAAGACCCTGTGGGACTCAGGGAGAAGAAGTCTTCAGTGGGATTCTGGAGTAGGCCAGTGGGACTCTGGTAACACTGTGGGACGCAGTATAAAGACCCTCCTGTGGGACTCAGGAGAGATACAGTGGGACTCTGTATCGACCATTGTAATACTAACCGATTATAATGGGAGAATCCATGTTTGGAGATCATGGCAAGGATGTAGGCCTTTGGTGTCGAACCATGTAAATCCTTGTGTCCTGTGCCTTTTCATTACTGCATTATCCGGGAAAGGTTGAGAGACATAAGAAGAGTGGATCGAGGCCTTAACAAGCCATAGAGGTTTAATTGATTAAGAATAAATTAGTAAAAAGTTTTAAAGGATCACTGATTCACCCCCTCCCCCTCTCAGTGATTCACACTGATCTGGGCACTTCAATCTATATGAATTATGTGTGACTATAAATATGTACATAATAAATATATATTATCTTTATAACATTATTAATATTATATAATTGATGAAACCATGATAAATTAATAATTAATTTTTCTACCCAACCGAAAGAGTCTTGGATAACAAAGATTTTTAGAGCCAGAACAATGATTTTAATAATAAAGAACATATAAAATGGTTATAATATGTCATAAATATAACATAAATGTTATGATATATTATAATATGGTTATAGAATAAGTTTATAATAATTTAATATATATTAAACTAGAGGATTGAATGTGAACAAGTTTATATGACACATGGGGTAATGTGTTTATTTTTTAATCCAATTTTAATATGTATTTTTATTAACGAATTTCCATTGAATATATTTTGTGACCCTTATTTGATCAATAGATTTAATTTTATTCTCAAAGAGTTATTCTTGATATTGTATTTTTTGTATTGATTATTCGTAATTTAATTACTCATGATAGGAAAAGTGTGTGTTTTATGGTTAATCAAATTTAATTATCTTTTCAATATATATTTTTCCCTTCTTTTCCCATATTTTAGATAGATGTTTTCAAGATTTGATTAAATAATATCTAAGGTGTTTATAATAATTTTCTACCCTTTTTCATTCTTTATTTTTTAAATGGATTCTTCTTATCTTTTTCTAAATGTTTTTCATTTTTATCTATTACATAAAAAATAATATGTATATTTTTCTAACTTATACAACATTAAAGAAATTTATTACTACAATGAATCCTCATTTATTTTAAGCCTCCATTAAACGGTAAAAATGTTTTTTTCATTGAATTTTTTTAATTAAATGTTTTTGTAATTTTGAAAATAATTTTTTACATTTGGAACATACTTTTACTCAAGAATGTTTTTGTTATATTTTAATTTCATCATAACTTATCAAGGAAAATAGCCTTTCAATTTAAATAAAATTTTACTAGGTAATGATTAAATGATAAAATCATTATTCTTTATATGGATTGGGTTTTATTCTGATGAAAAATTTTTATGACTCCCATATCCATGTGTTTAACTATAGTGATGTATTTATGAAACCCATTTCTTTTCAAGGGTTCAAAAGTGATTTTTGTTGATCCTATAGAACACATATTTAAGGGTTTTATTTTGTGATGGGTGGGTTCTATATAACCCCTAAAGAATTGGGTAATGCGTTATATCTCATTTTATTATTATAGAATACATATGGATGTGATTTATCCATTATGGGAAATAACTTAATGTTCATGATTTGTTATGGTATCCAATTTGATATTCTTGATCAACTGTAAGAAAGAAGAATTGATTATTGATTTTATTGTATTAGAAGTTAACCATAACATATGGAATAGTCTCTATACTTATAAGGTTTCAAAAATAAATTATTATATGAAATTATGGTTTATTATTGAGTTATGATGAGTTCTCATAGTTATGATTCACATCATTCAAAATGATAATTTTTGTACAATAAATCATATTTTTCAACATTTTTATATAATATATTAAAGTTGTTTGATATAGTCAGGATCTCATATTTTTATTCATATCTTAGTATTTAAAATTATCATCAATTTATATCTCTTATGTTTACTATTAATAAGCATCTAAGAACATCCTTTTCTTAGGATTCCATTATAAAATTTATGATAAAAATTATTAGTAGGGAATGAATATGAAGAGTGCTATATGGGGATATATATATATATATATGGGATATGTTGTTGATATTTCAAAAAATTATCAATATTGTATATATGCTATAAAAATACTACTAACCAATATATTTCCAGTGTCAATCATAGTTTTATAAAATGAATTTTCATATATATATATATGGATTCAATACATAGGTATGAAAAGCATGTTTAACTATAGTTGTTGTTAGAGTTAGCTTTTTTACATAAATTGACATTTGGTTTAATAAACATAATGAAATAATTTTGGATAAGTCACTGTATAGGAAAAAATCCTAATAATTTCGTAATGACAGTTAATAAACAAGGTTAATACAAATGATTCCTAGAATAAGGTAACATAATTTAGATATTCAATGGATGATTTCTATGAATTTTTTTGTTTCCCATTATACATATTTTTCACAATATACATTTATGTTTTAGTTAGGGATATAACCCGAATAAAAGAGTGAAATGGTTTAATGTGATTGAAAAGGTAATGGTTTTCCAACTAATAATCCATATGTTATTGTAGTTATAATAAAAAATATGGCTTCTATACTCACATAAAATTTTCAGGCAATAAATCATGATGAATTTTCATTGATAAATGGAATGAACAATATACTATTAAAAATTTCATGAGAAAATATACAAATTATTTTATTGGATCTTCTGATCCACTACATGGTGACTTTTGGATAAACACCAATGGAAATATTTTTTATCTTCAATTATTAGGAAATGAAAAATATGTCATAAAATTGTATGATCTAAATAATGAATTATATCATTTGTGGCATAAATTTTTGAATACAAGAAATGGAATCAGAATTGAATCCATGAAATGTATTGAGTTTATGAAGATATTTAATTTAATATACATCCCTAATAACTTATATATATTGATAGAAATTTATTTCTTTTATATTATGAAAAATGATGATGATTCCCTTTTCACTTATTAATAAAATTTGGGAAATGATTAATGGTATTATAATTGTTTATTTATCATTATTGAAATTATTATTTATTAATAATTTAGGGGAATAATCCACATTATATAAATGGAATTAGATATTAGAATCATCAGTGGTAATAATAAATTAATTCTACGTAACATAAATGTAGAAATTGAAATATGATATTCCTACCATTACCATATATTATATAAGAAGTGATAGATTGAGTTTGATGACATGTTGATTAAATCACACGTTGAGATGAAATTTCATCTTTCTATGTGCTAGAAAGTTGGAAAGAAAGATAATGGTATTTGATTAAGTGGATATAAGACATTCATTAAATGTTGAATGGTGGGTCACAAATCCCATGAATGTAGTATGGTTCTAATTAGGCTCGATAATGTAATTGAGGAAAATAATACACCAAATAATGCACCATAAAACATCTAATACATGAAATTACAGGAGTGTGGGAATTAAGGAAATCTATTGAATGATCTAATGGTTATAGGTGATTAGTGTAAAAATCATGTTAATACCAAATAAAAATATAAATATCATGTGATCACAACTGTGTAATTGGGTTACAAAAATATTGTTGTAAAAGTTACACATATCATCCAATGTAGAACAGAAGATTTATTATTTTATTTAGGATCCTCCCACTATTTTATTTCTAAATATAATTATAAAATTATCATTGTATTAACTTAAAAAATAGATGTTATAATAGCTAGGAAATTTCATCCATCTTATGTTATTATTTCATATACCAAAAGGATATCAAAAAAATTGGGGAAGAATATATCATTAATAATACGCCAATTTTCTAGGAGTGTGATAATTTATTTAAATTTGAATTTCAGAATCTTCCCCCAAATCATGAAATTGAGTTGTTAAAAGAAATAATATCTAGTGGTATACATATTTAAAATAATATATATATTATACACACACATTATATTTAAGAATTTAATATTCAACTCTATAAGAACTATCATAAGTGATTCATACACCATTGTACATCAACATAAGGTTCACCAATTCAATTTGTAAATATAAATTATGGTAAAAAGAGTTTTTGAATTGATTAACATGACCCTAACATAATAACAGTCATGAAAAATTATATGTTCCCATACATTGATTAATTATTTGATAAAATACAGGGAAATAAATACTTTAAAAGGATTCAAATTCAATACGAATATTTATTATTGAGGATCAAAAAAATGATATACCCCATAAGAAATTACTTACTAGTAATGATGGCTAAAAATTTATAAAGATAAATTTTAGTAATATTAATTCCCCCTTAATATTCATGGGTATAATGAATATAGTATTTAGAGGATAAAATAATCAGTTTATGGATATCAGTATAGATGATATACATTTAATAAAATGATATGGGAATAGCATGAAAATCACTTGAGGATTGTTAGTTAGATTCGAAAATATGGAAATAATTATGAAAATATTACATGGTGTGAATTTTGGAATTGAAATGTTTGATTATTGGTTCATTTAATCACATTTGAATTTATATAAATAGACCATTTAATGAAAAATGATATTGAACATTTCCCCAGAAAAAATTGAGTTACTATGCTCTATAGTTTTCTTGGGTTTTGGGATATGAAAATCAATTTTTTGAATTTTTTTCATGTATATTGAATCCAATAACCAATTAAACCCTAACCCGAGCCATGATCCTTGAGACTAATGAATGTGTAGAATTTTTTAAGGAACAAATAGACAGAGTAGTCTGTGCCTATGTTATTACATTACCATGTAGTTTATAATGGTTTGTAATCATTATTGATTAATTTATTAATGGGATGGAATTTTATCTCATATAAAAATATAGGATATATATTATTCCTTACGATAATTTATCTTCCATGAAATAGAGAACCAAACTCATTTTTTTGAGTTATTTTGATTAATTTTTCATAATTGGAAATATATAGAAATTAACTCTATGGATAATGGTGTGACATATATTCATATAAAAAAAATTAACATAAATTTTGAATTAAAAAGATAAAAAAATAAACCACTGAATATGGTTTTATATGATTAATTACTATGAATGCTCAATATATTATCACCTATGGAAACACAATAATAGGTTGGAGATGTTTTGATTTGAAATGAAAATACTGTCATATAAATAACGAGGATCAAAAAAGATCTAATATTTCCACATTTACAAAGTATGTTTCTAGAAATCATTATGGAAGGGGATAAATGTTATCCTTTTAAACTGAATGTTCTACCATATGTAGTTTTTTGAATTAAGGATGTATAAAAAGAAGTTATATAATTAAAATATAAGGTGTGAAATGTTCCAAAGGTAAACATTATTTATAATGTAATAACAATGTTTTGACATAATGTGTATGTCACTTCAGTTTCATATTTGTTAATTGAACTATTGGATAAATATCAACTCAATTTATTATCCATTCATTCTATAATCAAAAGCTCTATATTAAATTGAAATAGTAGATAATATTGAACATAATGAAAATTGAATTTGGGAGAATATTATTCTTTATTATTGATTTCATATAAATTTTTGGCTAAGAGAGAGAAATCTAAGGTGATATTAAAACCATTGTCACTACCTTAATAAAAATTGGAATAAATATCATGGATTTATCCAATAGACTCCAAAAAACATCTAAATGACATAATACTATAGGGGTTGTAGTCATACTCCTTAAAAATATTTCAAGCATCATTAATATTTTATGAGATTACTCTATTTATTTGATGTATATATTATTTATTATTGAAGTTGAATTATTTCATGGAGTTCCACATTTAGTCATATTTGATCAGGGTATGGGGTTTGCCTCAAAGATTATGTGAAGTCATTAGAAGGCTCTAGATATGGATTAATATTTCACTATATCATATAATCCTCAACCTACTGGATAGTTTTTGAGGACCATCCAAATGATAGAAGTCATGTTGAGATCATTCGATATTGATTTCAATCGATTTTTGAGTCCAAACGTTCCAATAAAGAAATTTTATTACACCATTATCTTTCATTGATGCATTCAAATGGAACATTATGAAGATATACATGATAATAAGTTTGATACACCCATAGTATTCGATAATGATAGAAAAATAGTTATATTTGGACCATACCTGGTAAATTTAATGGAAGAGTAGTTTAGATCCATTCAACATTACAGAATAGTATCTCAGGGTCGAAAAAAACTGTATTCTAGAAATCATAAGAATGATCATGTGATTGAATTTGGAGAAAAGGTATTCCAATAAATCTCACCCAATAAGAGGGTGAATGAGATTTTGATATTAGTGAAATAAAACACATAGTTGTTTCTATCCCATTGAAATTATTGATCTTATCAGGATGGTAGATTTTGGATTGGCACTTCCACTAAATCCCTCTCTAATTCATGATGTTATGTATTTATCTCTCCTAAGGAAGTACAAAATAGAAAATTAAAATTTACTGAACTAAGTGGACATACCACTGGATAATTATCATTCACCTATGGAACAACCATTATAGAATTTGTATCATATAGTGAATGATTAAAGAATCATGACCACCCATCTTGTGATTTTTTTTGTGAAATAAAAAACATATGGATCTTTTATGGGACAAGTCCTTTGTTTATTTTGGAAGGAGTTTTCCTATTTCTAGGAAAAATGGCATTATTAGGGATTTGGGTATTCATGAAGGTGTTTTTCCCTTTACGTATTTAGGTGTTCCTATGTTTTGGGGGAGGCCTAAAGCTTGTTATTTTTCGGATATTGTATGTAAAATCAGACGTCATCTTGCTACATGGAAGGGTAAGTCCCTTTCCTTGGCTTGTCGGGTTTGTTTAGTTAGAGCTGTTATCATATCTATGTTTGTTTATTCTTTCATGATTTATAAGTGGCCGATCTCTCTTATCAAGAGCAATAACGTTTCTATTAAAAATTTTATTTGGAGTGGCAATATTTCAGAGAGGAAATTAGTTACTGTTTCTTGGAATAATTGTTGTAAACCCTATGATGCTGGGGGTCTTGGTATTAAAAATCTTGAGGTGTTTAATGATTCTTTACTAGCCTCGTTCATTTGGAGGCTTGTCAATGATAAATCTGAGTCTCTGGACTTTCTCCGCTATAAATTTAGGGATAGGCTCAGGAATGGAGTTTTTAATTATCTGGATTCTTCTGTTTGGCTTGCTTTTAAATACATCTTTTCCTCTATTGACTCTCATGCCAGATGGCTTGTTTCAAGGAACTCGTCTTTATCCTTTTGGAAGGCCAATTGGACTGGATTTCCTTTAGCTGACTCCTTGTTGGATGATGATTTTAATGTTGATATGGATGCTACGATTAAGGATCAGCTTGATAATATGGGGGGTCTCCCTAATCATATTGTTACTATTATCAATAGTTACTGTTTCTCTAACAGAGAGGATTTTTGGGCTTGGGAACCTGCTTTTAATGGCATGTTGACTTCTAAAATTTTTTATTGTCATTCTTTATCTTGCAATATAGGGTGTAAATGGATGAGGGATCTTCATATGAACTTTATTAGGCCCTCTCGGTCTTCTTTTACTTGGAGATTGGCTCATGGGAAACTTCCTACTGATTGTTTCCTTCAGAAATGTGGCATCTCTCTCTGCTCTTCGTGTGTGTTTTGTTATCAACATAGGGAAGATATTGATCATTTGTTTATTAGTTGTGTCAATGCCTCTTCAATGTGGAAGGCTGTTTTTGATATCTTTGAAATTCCCATGCCTAATATGTCTTCAATTCATCATTTCCTTCAAAGATGGAATTCTATTTCGCTCTCTCCCCAATTGTTGGATCTTTTTAGAGTCGCTGCATCTGGACTCCTGTATTTTATTTGGTTTGCTCGAAATAAGATGATTCATGATAAATTTTCCTTCTCGGTTAGTGGGGTTTTATCTGCTATTCTTGGTGCTATGCGTAATGTTGTTATTCCAAGGAAGCATTTTTGCTTTAACTCGGTTCATGATTTTTCCGTTCTGGACAGGATAGGTGTTAAGGGTAATTTCAAGCCTCCGTGTGGTACTTTAGAAGTTCTATGGAAGGATCCTTTTTTTGGTTGGATAAAAGTTAATTCAGATGGTGCTTCTAGGGGTAATCCGGGGCATTCTGGTTATGGTGTTGTTTTCAGGAATCATAAAGGGGATGTCCTTGGTTGTTTTCATGGTTCTTGTGGCTTTGCCTCTTCACTTGAGGACGAAAAGCTTGGCATTATTGTTGTTGTCGATCAAGCTGTGCAGCATGGTTGGGATAATTAATGGTTTGAGAGTGATTCTTCTGTTGTTGTTTCTGAAATTAGGATGGGTTTTTATCACTTGTCCTGGAAGCTTACTAATCGCTGGATTAATTGTTTGGAGACTCTTTTTTCTTTGAATCATATTATCACTCACATTTATAGGGAAGCCAATTCTGTTGCTGATGGTCTGGCTAATAAAGGTGTTAATGGTGTTGATTTTGTTTGGTTTGATCACATTCCTGATGATCTCCTTATTTTTATTAATAGGGACCGTGACAAATCCCCCATTTTTAGACTTTTGTAAGTTTCTTTTGGGGCCTGTTTGTTTTTTTTTTGGAGTGGCTTGTTTCTTTTTCTTCAGGTTGGCAGTAGAGCTTTGCTGTGTCGAGTTGCTGTGGTTTCCCAAATTCTGGGATTCAGTGTGCTGATCTAGAGCAGGCTGGAGTCTGCAGAGTAGCTGGCTTCATTTGGTTTCCCAAATTCTGGGAATCAGTGTGTTGTTTGGAGCGGGCTGGAGGCTTAGTTGCTGGCTTCTTTTGGTGGAAGGATGGCTTTTTTGTTGCTGTTTTTTGGATACTAAAGGCCAGGGCTGATGGAGATTCTTCTGTCATGGAGATATCTTTCTTGATCCGGCTTTGATCTTCTTTGGCGGCATTGGTGGCCTCTTCCCATAGCCCACCCTTTTTGTTGGGTGTTTGTCGGCTTTGGTTTCTTTCTTTTTCACCTTAACCATTTTTTATGGTTTTGGTGTTTTTTGTTAGTATTTTTCTTGTTCTGTTTTCTTTTCTCTTTAATAAATTTCCATTCTAATGGTAAAATTTATCCCCTCATTGGATGGTAAATTTGGTAAATCTATTTAAACAATAAGTTATAGTTCAATAAAATATCACCATAATTTTTATTGGATGAATTTCATTGGACCCCTATATCCTTATTCTAAAAATTAGTTTTATTAAATGACATTTTTCCATGAAAATTATTTATATGTTATTTAAATCAAATAATGTTAACAAATGTGAATGTACATTTTTTAATATGTCTTATGTGTCTGTATATGGAAAACCAAATTTTATGAAAGGATATAAATTTGAATTTTTATCTTTATAAAAATAATTTCATTATTTAATTTTATTTTATAAATTTATTAATTATACTATGGACATAGTTTCTCATTCGACACCTATGTAGTATTAATCTATTAAATAAAAAAATAAATTATATTAAAAATTCTAAAATATATATAATATGAATGAGTTAATGTGACCCAAAATATTTGACGATCTTTATGATATATTAAATCATTTTTAGGTAATTATATTCTAATTATCCCTTTGTGTATACATATTTAATTATTAATTATATAAATACTGTCAAAATTATCAATAACAATACTATTTGAAAATATTATTTTATTAAATAATTTAAAAATAGTAAAATTTAAATTATAATAAAATTGGGATATTATATGGCCTCTAATGTCATCAGTGGACCATTAATGAGCTAATCATCACGTTTTTATAAAAAAATCTTCTATACTTTATTATTGAATAATATTCTTTCATAGTTAATCATTGTATTTATTTTATAATGGTTTATCAATGTGAAATGGCATAAACGTTCCCCAAAATATTTATAAATTACAATTTTTATTGTATTAAAACCCTCTATTACCTTAGATTCTAATACAACCCCATTCCGAGGCATATGGATTAAGAATTAAGGGGACGTTGTCCCTCAATTATTTAAACTAAATTGACCATTTTATCTTCACCAAACACATAATATTTACCATATAAACATTTTTATTAACATTCTATTAGGTATGGTATTCTAAAAAAT
This sequence comes from Viscum album, assembly GCA_963277665.1. Classification (NCBI taxonomy): domain Eukaryota; kingdom Viridiplantae; phylum Streptophyta; class Magnoliopsida; order Santalales; family Viscaceae; genus Viscum; species Viscum album. The sequence goes on along the minus strand of OY728164.1, from coordinate 1,973,752,424 downwards.
CAAATCTGGTGTTCTTATGTGATTATCTAATGGAGTTCTTTATACGAAGAAGAAATCAGGCTAACAAATCAATTTCTTTTCTAAAATTACTTAACTCATTTAAATTTATTCAATTAGTCAACAAATTGTATTTTCATTTTCATAAATATAATCAAAATTTTATTATTAATTTTAATAAAATACTTTGACTTTAAAATCCTACATGAATATAATGTATCATGTATATCTATGTATGGATTACTGTCTCTATGATGTGATGCACAACATTTTTTACATTTCATATTTAAATAAAAATTATTATTATTTTTTAATGTTTATATATCATATTTGTTAAATATTTATACTTCTATAATTATAATATCACTTCTCTATACTACCATCAAATCCTTTGGGAAAGATTACCATTATTTATGCATACAACTAGAATACAATTGCCACAATGAAATGATATTAGTTTCTCATTTATACCTCTCTATAATGGTAATAAAGAAGGGTTTGATGAATATATATTATTTATATTTTAAACAATGATCAGATAATGGTTCATTAAAAATTTAATTTCTTTCATTCATATATTGATAAATGAAAACAATGTTCATATGTACGTAAAACATTCAATTTCCATGAATGGTGTAATTCATTTTTCTATATATAATATTTATTTAGTACACATAATATGTTTACACTTAATAAATATATTGTTTTTATAGTAATTAAAATTAAATAATTTATGGAACCATGATCTATGTATAATGACCGGGACTGTTGAACCAAAACTTTCTTGGAAAACTAATTAGTAATCACCCAGAACATTTATTTTAAAAACAAATTATTTATAAATAACTGATAAAATTACATAAAAAATAACAAATTGTATGAAATTTATGAATATTTTTATTTAATAATGTTTTAATAAATACATATTTATTATTCAAGAGGATTTAATATTAAGTAGGAAATTCCAATCTTGAGAGAATTGATTTCTGTTTCAATCCTATTTTAATCTGGATTATTTATAATTGAATATATAATGTGGAATTTCTATGATCCGCATTTTTTATTTATATTAATCTTAATTTTCATTGGTTGTCTCTTGAGATTATAGTATATTATTCAATTTTCCTTAATTGAATTTATTACGATGTCAAAAGAGTTTTTTTAATTGAAATTTTTATTTTCAATATTTTATATAAATGTGATAAATAATGATTTACAAAATACCCTATTATAAGTCAATTAATATTTAAAATTAAATTTTGAAATTGAATTATACATTATTATTTGTGATGATTTTAGTTTTTTTAAAGTTCTATTATAATTTTTTATTGTATTTTTCTCATAATGCTTTTAATTATCATTTAGTATAATATATATTAATCAATAGAAATATTCCTTGATTTTAATTATTATTTAATGAGGTTATGATCCATGGAAAACATCTTTATTCATTATTATTGCATATTATAATTATGATGAAAATTTATTTAGAAATCTATTTCCATGGGTTATTATATGATAAATTGTTTATGAAACACATTTCATTTCATGGGTTTGGATACGGTGAATGTGTTATATCCATATGAGACACTAATGAGTTTTTATTATGTTATGGGTGGAACAAATGTTTCCCTTAAATTTAGTAGTTAATTTATTCTATCTTATGATATATTAATGGTAAAAAAGACGATGTGCATGACTTGTTATAGGAAACTAGTACATTTTCTTGATTGTTTATGGGAAACAAGTATATATTATTTATAAACTGTTGAAAAAATGTAGTGATTCAAAATATAATTCTCATGAAAATTAAATTTGAATTACGTAATGTTTTATATACTTATTATTTTTTTCACACAAATTTATGACATGAATTTATGCATCATGATTGATTTTATGATAACTTCTCTTTTTATAATACATGTCTTATGAAATTCTATTGTTATCTACCATAAATCATGTAATTTTATCATTATTAGATTTGGTATGATGTTTTTAATTTATATTAATGTTAGCATACACTTATACCTATGTTATTATCTATATGATCATCCATTGATATCTACCATATTTACCCATATCTAGAACCTGATAGAAAACATTTTATATATTTATATTCTTTAGGTTATGTTGAATGATTTTAATAGCTATTTCAATGAAGAATACCACAGGGGAGGATATTTATGAACATGTTGAAGATAATAATTAAATTTTTAATATTTTATATACAGTCTCCAATGACTTCAAACTATTACAGTATCAGTGTGGATTATATTTATAGGTATTGAATTTTCATATAAATAGATGTAATATTTATAAATGATGACATCAAGACACTATATATATTCTCATCATCATTTCATCCCATGATTTTATATGTCTCAATATTGATTAATAATCCTTCAAAATAATTTTATGAATAATCCATTA
>OY728164.1:1972995888-1973149797 GCA_963277665.1 Viscum album | reverse complement strand
TTGGAAGATATTGAAAGAGGAAATTCATCAGAGAGAATAAATGTTGTAAATTTTTTATTCTCACTCCTCAATAGAAATTATAGAATCTTTTGTGTATATAAAGTTGGGTTAGATGTGTAACGCCCTGACCCCATTTACCTAGACTCGGTGCATTATTTTAATATAGTGGCATTATTACAAGGAATCATTTCCTGAAGGACCGATCGGTTTACCAGTCTTGGAAAATAGATTACATACATGAATGTTACATTACACTTTATAACATATAAAACAACATAAATAATCCATAATGAACACCATTATTCCCTTGGATTAACCCTGCATATCAATCAAAATACTCTTCTTGGAATCCTGGGAAAAATAAAACATAGAAAAGGGGTGAGCTCAAAGCTTAGTAATGGTAAGAAATAAAATGGAAACTTTCAAAAATATGCATAAAATTTAAGGCAATGTATAAAACTAAAACAAAATCCTTTTAAACTTGAACTTCAGTATAATATGGAATAAATAAAATGAAATAATGCCATTTACTTATTCACATGGATATTCTACTAATCGAATAATCACATGTAATATCACTAACCACTTTCATAATGATGGAATGCATAACTCTGAACTTTAATTTCTTTATCAAGGCCTCATGCCAAGGCCTAGGGGCTATCTATAACCAGAACTCAACCCGGAGTGCCTCTACTAACCAGACACCAACCCAGAGTGCCTCTAATAATCGGACACCAACCGGGAGTGCCTCTAATAACTGGACACCAACCCGGAGTGCCTCTAATAACCGGACACCAACCCAGAGTGCCTCTAATAACCAGAAACCAACCCAGAGGGCTTACTTTTACTGGTCCCCAACCCGGAACATACTAGTCCAACACATTCATCTTAAGAAGAGGATGAAATATAACATAAAAGTTTTTATTAAAAATAGCATGAGAAATGTCAATACTTTACCCATAAACCATGAATGGTATAAAAATAACACATACACAGTCAAATATATCACAAAAGCTTCAACACAATATAGAAGATTTTTATCATGATAAATCAACTTCAAAACAAGTTTAAAATCCATTAAAGAATTTTGACATTGATGAGATTGATTTGTAAAACACTTTGAGAGAAATACCACTTTTTGATGAAAACATTTAAAAGTCACACAATTTATAAAAGAATTCATTTAAATACATTTTTGAATAAAAGTGTCCAATACCACTTTAAAAACTTTTTAATGGAATTAACATTTTAAAAACATTCATGTCCATATAAAGAAATCCTTAAAACCCATTTTTAAGACATGGACATTAATGAGAAAGATTTAGAAGAATAAATATTTAAAACAGTTGAAATGATATTTTAGTAAAAAGTACCTTAAAAGAATCCCTTCGAAAACTCTTTCATGAAACATGTACATAGATAATAAATATTTCCCAGTAGATACTAATGTAAAAACAACATCCTCGGATAATAAAGAGATTGTGAAATTAACCCTTACAAATTTGGTAACTTACGAAGCATACACCCTGTGAAAGAGGTATCATACAATGAATATGTAAATACACATAAATTAAAGTGTATTACATAAATAATACAATTATGGGCAGTACATACACCAAAAAAAAGGTAATAGTGGCAATATGGCATGAATCTCACGGGAAAAATGGGTGAGAGGAAAACCCCTTACCTTGCACTTTCCTTTAGTCGAGGGTACATTTAACCTCCTGTAAGAAGATCGTAGTATGTTATTAAATTATAAAAAAACCATATTAATATATATGATATCATACATGATTCATTTATGACTTTATATTACCCATTTAATAATAATTTCCATGTTAAATTAACATTTTGTGTAATAATCGCTTTCTTTATCGTACATGTTTTAACTTGTTACTCTTGGTTGTATCACTTAGATCATGATTTAAATACTTCCAGAATATAAAACATGATAAATATATCATATATATTTAAAATATAAATATGTAAAATTTAAATATATATTAAATGGAAAACACCATTTAGTGAGATGGTAGTCGGTACGTACGCATAGACGCTATTTTTGTTTTCATATAGTATTGAACGGAAGTAAGTGAATAAGATATATGTAACTACATATATCATTATATATATAAATATATATATCTCCAGTAGCATTATTATGTCATATATTACATACTTATTAGTAATATATATTTTTATAATCATCGATTAATGGTGAACTTCGAAATGAATCTCATCGCATCGTGGAAACGGTAATCCGTACGTACCCACGAGCGAAAATATCATTCTTTTGATATTAAAATAATATATAATTGGATGTTATATCATATATACAGAATACCTATAATGTTATATTTATTATTTACATCAAATAAACATCATTATTATACCCATCCAAATAATAATGTATTGAATAGCAATTACACCACGACGTGGAGACGATAAGCTATACGTACACACGTATGGTGACATGTCATTAAAAGGATGGATAAAATACTGAATATGGATGTACAATATTTATAATAACATCACAGTATATAGTAGATACTGGAGTTATTATTTTATAATAGAAATAACAAATAAAGAAGAAGTTTAAAAGAAAGGATCTTGAAAGAGGGTGGTGAAAACATTACCTCTTCTTCGGGGTCTTCATTTTGATTTGACCAAAAGTCCTCCTTAGGCTGGCTTTCTGATAAAACTAAGGCCTCTATGTTGAAGTTAGGGAAGTTGAGAGAGTATTTTGGCAGGGGTTTTTCGATCCAAAAGTCTTTTAAGGTGTGAATAATTTTTTAGAATTTGGGTCCTTTTATAATGGGGTGGAGGGTCTCTTTAGGAAAAAAACTTAAAGTATTAATTTATAAAAAATACATATTCTTTTTCTAATGGCTCCAAAGTGGATTATTTAAAGTTTAAGGGGGTATGGGTCGAAAAACACTCAACAAATAGAATTTAGACCGGTTTGGGTCACTATATTATCCTTATATTTAAGTATCAACTCCTAGTTAATTTGTTTCACTTTTACAATGTCTCTCTGTATTTTTATATTATATGGTTAATAAACATACTATATAAATCCAAGAGACCCCAATTGGTCCATTAATGATAAAAATTTCATGATAAGATTATTTTGGCTGAACCTTATATTTTAAGGAATTTATTATCAATTAATAATATAATATTTTCTTTAAAAACTCTTTTATGTCAATTTTGACACTATTTGGTATTTTGTTTTTATGAAAGTCATCAAAACTTGATTACTTATAACATGATACATTTAATCATCCTTAACATGTCATAGTCACCTAGAAAATTCATGTATGTCATAAAAACTTTGAAATTTTATTTATTTTAATATTTATATTTCCATTTATTTGATTCTTTCATTAATAAGGTAATTATTGCATCATCATTGTGTCATAAATAAATTTAATTATTTAATGTATAAAAATTATAATTAAAATACCATTATGTAGGAAATATTTTTAGTTTTCTAATGAATATTTATAATCGAATTTATCTTATGTATAACCCTATATTAAAAATGTTTTAGTTATTAAACATTTATTTTAACTCTTTAAACTCTTCTTTGAATTAAATAATAATAAATGTCCTAATATAAACCAAATGGACCTAAAGGGACATAGTTTATTCATAAGGTTGTTTTTGGTCTAATTAAACTTATAAAATAGGATTAGGACATGTGTTAAGGTAATAATAATATCATTTTTACCCTTAATTACCCTATTTACTTTTTACCGTGGTAAATAAAAGTAAAAAGTTACTATTCACCAAAAATTATTTTTATCTTATTGAAAAACATTTTACTCCTTGATATTAGCCTTGTCTCTAGAATTTTCAAAATTCTACTCACAGAAGCGGTAAAATTAAGTTTTATGTGAATTTACAAATTCTCCTAGGAGGTGGGTAAAAGACGATGAAAAAGTTCAATAAAATTTTTATATATCTAAAATTATTATAAACTGCTCCAATGAATTACATTGAATTTATATTGGTGTTATGTATCTATTTTGACCTAAAATATTTTAAATAATATAAATGATTATTTAAATAAAAACCCGGTTTTAAACAGTAACTTGGTGTTTTTAACTATTCATCAAAAATTGAATGTTTTCAGAAAAATACCAAACAATTACCTTAAGGATATTTTGATATTCAAAATTCAATAATGAAGTCTATTTTACCAAATTCAATACATAGAAGTTTCATTAGTTAATTTATAATTAATTCCCGTTGTTAAAACAAAAAGCGTGTTTTTAAGAAACAATAACTATCAAACAATTTACACTTGTTTATGTTCGGTTTAAGTGTAAAATTATGTCTAATGACCAAAATTGGATTAAATGGTAAGAATATATTCTAAATATAATTTCAAACCACTCAAATTCATAATTTATCCCTATTAATATTTTCCATTAAAAAAGTTGTTTTTAATTAAAATTTAGTAATTTTGACTATTTATCAAAATATAAAAGTTATCCGAAAAGTACCAAAATTTCACCCTTGGATAATTTCGATATTCTCAATCCAAAAATGATATCCATTTTGAGAGATAAAATTTATAAAATTTCAAATAGTGGGTATTACTATTCATAACGTCTACTTTGATTGATTGTGGTGTGTGTTAGAACTCGAAGTTGCGTACAACACACACTATTTTATTATTCCAAGAGAAGCGTACTGTGTAAGCTTGGGGTGTTACATTCTCCCCTCCTTCGATAAATTTCGTCCTCACAATTTATGCTCGGTATTGGAAACTTGGGGTTGACATTTCAAAATATCTTAGTTGAAATCCCACTTCGAAAAATGGATTAATGAGGCCTCTATTTAAAATAAAGAGTGGTAAGTATGAAGGTTACCGAAAATAACACATAATTGGGTTCATTTAGGAAAACATGGATATGAAAGAGATATCTAACCATCAATATCTGATGGAGAGTGGTAGAGGACATGGCTATGAAAAATCCAACTATCACAAAGCCATTAATTTGTGATGATCTAAGGTACTATCTAGGACAATGTTTTTGTTCTAAGTTCCTTTTCTTAATGTTGAGGAATTTATTTATTTGATGGGATAAAATCATACAAAGATATATGTACTTTATAATTAGAGTTTTATCCACTACTAAATTTCTACCAAAAACTCTTCATTCACTCCAAAACATAATACATCTCAAAAATACTCTATTTATCCTAATTGTACAGGGTTCCAAATATAATGACTTTATAATTCACATATCATACCCTTTTAAAAAAAGAAACTACATTATACAATCCAGGGACTTCACGTAGTCCAGTGGTTTGTGATAAATTCCAATCGCACTATGGTTGGGGGTACGATTCCCGCAGCTTTGTCCGACGCGACGGGTTGTCACACGGTCTGCGTGTTGTCCTTTTATAAAAATCCAAAAATAACCTTTCAAACATAATCCATTCCAACCTTTAGACTTATCCAAAATACTACTATCCAAACTCAGAGTCAAAAATTTACAAGAAAGTTAAACATAATGAGGATCCTTTTTTCCAGGTAATAACATGTGAACGCCTTCCTCATATATTCTTTTATAACACCGCAACATCCTGAATTACCAAAATCAACCATCTCTTATTCTAAAATCACTACCCCAATATTAGGACCATATTAAGGTTTATCTTTCCTTCAACCATGTAATTTCCAAAAAAATTAACTCGCTGTAGAGTCACTTTTCTTAGTACCATAAAATATCATATCCTTAATGAAATAGTACTGCAGCACAAACCTTATTTATTTCCAGAACATCATTGATACAACACTTAAATGAAATAATTCTAAAATAACAACATAATAACACTAGTCATTCTTCTTCATCTATGGTAGTATCATAACTTGATTATTATATAATAGCATCCTTTGCGGCATAGTCTGATGACTGGGACATTGGTTCGCGTAGTGTCCAAACTCCTTGCAGATGAAGCATTGTACATTTGAAACCTTTTTCTTACACATGCAATCATGTACTTAGTGTTATTTTTCTCCACACTTATAACATACTCTCATTACCTTCAAGCATTTTCCATGGTGATTCTTTCCACAGTCATCAAATATGGGAAAACCCTTCTTTATCTTCTTCCCTTTATCTATCCTTCTCTCTACCATCCTTTTCTTCTCTGGATTCCCTTCAAAGCCATAGGACTCTGAGAATTATTTTCTTTTCTTATCAACACATGATATTATTTGTTCATATGAAGACAATACGTGGGAGACCATTTCCCTTCTAAATTCTGGCTTAGGACCATGAAAGATATGATCCTTCTTACTCTTTGGATCATACGTATTACTGGAGTTCACCTTCCTTCTACTGGGCACCATTTCTATACAATAGCTTAAACTAGGTCAGTTTATGAATTTCAATGAATAATTTCAAACTTGTAAAACACCTAACACAAATTGAACAGTTTATGGAAATAATCTATAATCATAAAAAATGTTTTCTTTGAGTAAGTATATACTCATGAGCCCTTCAGAATGGTTTTTAAAGAAAATGAGAATTATCCTTAGCATATCCCCTGAGAGTGTCATAAACAAGAGTGTAGAAAGGCCCGTTGTCATGCACCAGTTCCCGTTCGAGTCTAGCTCATAGGTTTTTCTTGGATATTGTGATCTGAGGTCTCATCATGTAGGAACTTCATTCCCAGATCTCAGTTTTATATTATCAATTTTTGCTATTGTACATGCAAACATCTCTTCTATTGTTGATTTTCTCACTATTTATCAGGAATTTCCTCACATTTTCCACAATTATTTATAAAGGCTTACTTCAGAGAAGGAGGCAGCATTTATAATTGACTTTTTTCATTTACCCATCCTAAATCAATACAACATTATTCCATGGAAGTAGTGTAATTGAAAGAGATGATGATTTCATTAGATGATCTGGTGGAGAAGGGTTTTTTTCACCACAGTGATTCCCCTAAGGTAACCTTGGTGATATCTGCCAAGAAAGAAAATGGTTCACTTTGATTTTTCACGAACAATCTGATGATGAAATATGTAATATTCAAGAACATATATCCTTTTTCTTTGTGTTGATGATTTTTTTGACCAGTTGAAATAGAAAATGTGGTTTTAATAACTTGATCATTGGTTGAGTTATCATTAGGTTAGAGATTAGGAGTTTGATATACTGATGATGCATTTTAAGTGTAGGTATGGCCATTAAAAATATATTTTCACATCATTTAGTTAGACTAACGCTCCTGTAGTTTTTATGGATTTGATGAATCAGATATTCCCTCAATATCTCGACCCTTTTTGGAGGTGTAAATGGATGATATTTTGGTTTATTAAATATCCAAGAGTGAGTATAAGAACCATCAGATATTGATTTGGAAATCCTTATGATTCACTGTTTGTATTGAAATCTTCTAAAATGTATCTTCTAGATTAAAGAAGTGAAGCTCTTAGGGAAGGTGGTTCCATTGAATAGATTTTCAATTGACCCTGATAAGGTAAGTGAAATTTTTTCATGGGATGATCTGTGGAATGTATTTTAAATTTGTATATTTCATAGTCTTGATGGATACTATCGATGGTTAGTGGAGTATTTCTCATAGTTGGCATCACCCTTGAGTACTCATACTATGAAATGGGTAAATTTAATATGGGATTCAATGTGATGGTCTTATTTTTATGATTTGAAACAACATTTGAAATCAGATCCTATTTTGATCTTACCTGATTGTAGTATAGGGTATGTGGCTATATAGAATCCTTTGGCACTGGTTTGGGTTGCATTTTCATGAATTAGGGCCATGTTGTGTTTTACTATTCTCGAAATCTTAGACTGCAAGAGAATATTTACATTGAACATGATTTATATATTGATTCATTTATGCATCTGAAAAAGTGTTGGAAACGATATCTTTTTGAAGAAATATTTATAGACATTTATGACCATAAGATTTTGTGATAAATCTTTTCTATGAAGGACCGGAATCTTAGAAAGAGAAGGTTGTTCAAATATGTTTAGATGTATAACTTAGATATCACCTATACCTCAAGGATAGGGAATAACATACCCGATTACCTTAACAAGATAGTATCATCACATGTTTTTAGAAGATATGGAAAAGAATAACCTTATGAGGCTCTTTTCTCTATTGAATCCAAATGCTTGGGAGGTTGTTTTATGTATGGTTCTAATAGGTTTTAAGTTATCAATATCTATCCTTGAGTTTTTTTTGGAGATTTATTAAAAGGATTTCGAGTTCAGAGGAATTCTGGAAACCCTATATAGTAGGGAGAACATTTTTGCTTCTTCTCTCTCTTTAGATGGTATTCTTAGTTTTGGGGATCATTTTTTCATCCCAATATTTGTGAGGATCTTGGTTATTTTATTATCATAGTTCAACACGGACCACTCATCTAGGAACTTTGAATATTTATTATTTCATGAGATGGTGATTCTTGGGAATGGGTATGAATCATGACATTTCTCATTATGTGTCATACTCATACATCGTCCAAGAAATTAAGGAATAGTATTTGAAACCATCCGGTTTTATCCAACCTCTTCTAGTTCCTCTTTGTATATGGGCTGAGGTATCTGTGGGTTTATTTTTTGGAATACCATGGACTTCCTAAGATATAAATACTAATTTGGTGGTGATTGTTTATCTTAAAAAATCATCTCATTTTATCCTGATAAAAAAACCAATGATATTTAATGATATGGGAATGACATAGCTGTACAAAATTGGGAGGTAACATGGAGTTCTTTCATCCATTTCTTTAGACAATGATCTTAGTGTTAAATCATGTTTATAGAGAAGTATGTAAGAGGTGATGGGGAATTAATTTTGGTTGAGTAAAAATTATCATCAACAGATAGACGGTCAGATGAAGCATGCTATTCAAATTTTAAGTATATTATTTCTCCCAGTGCCTTAAATTTTGTTGGATCTGAGGATTTTTATCTATGACTGATTGAGATTGATTATAATAACATTTATAATTTATCAATCAATATGAATCCTTTTTAGGCTTTGTATGGTCACCCATGAATATCACCTCTTTTAAGGGAAGAGGTGGGTGAAGGTTATTTGAATGGACCGAAGCTGGTTCGGGAGACATCTATGAGGATTCAAGATATACATTGGTGTCTGATTGTGGAACAGGGTTGGGAGAAGTCTTATGAAGATCCACGATTTCATCGTTTGGAGTTTTCCTTAGGAGAATAGGATTTCTTAAATTCCAATTTGGGTCACTATTGGCTTACAAAATAGGTAAAGTTTTCTTTGGATATGTAGGACTGGTTGAGGTCATTGAGAATCATGGTAAAAAAATTTAGCAGTAGGCATTTTTATCTCATTTTATTGGAATTTATGACATCTTATACATATTTCTGGTCATGAAATACCATCCCATCACATTCTGTGTTTGGAGAAGATTGGGTTCGATATAGATATTTCATTTGTTTATTATCATGTTGAGATCATCCACTCTCAAGTGAAATTATTTCATGTGAATTCTATATTTTCTTCACAGTTTTATGAAAGCAAGGATCCAATTCTCATTATACATTGGAGTTTGAGTCATTGATGGGGTAATAGTTCCCACATATCATTAATGGAATTTATTCTTCTACACGACTTCCTGGGGATGTAGAGTCTTTTGGTGGGGAGTTTGTAACATCTCATTACACTTCTTATGGTATTTTACTTATCTTTTTTTTATTTTCCTTTTGAATTTGGTGCGTATTGGGGCTCTTGATGATAGATAAAATTTTCATAGAAAAATAAATTAATGGTCAATGATGGATTTTTCTATTAGTTAATGAAATCCCTTTATAATGTTGTAATGTCTTAGTGGGGTTCAATCTCTGTTTTGAGAATGACTAGGATAGGTTTTGTTTTCTATGAACCCAATGTGATCATAGTATGGAGGAGAAATACACACCTTATAATGGGAGTAGAAAACCTATCAATTCTATATAGAATATTCCATGAAACTGGTGCACAATTTTAATTGATTGATTCCTTGTGAAGGTTATATTTCATATAATAACAAAAGGTCAGTTCTTAATAAAAAAGGTAATGGATTTTTAGATGTCTCTGAGTCCCATGGATCACATGCTGTGTAAATAGGTTATATAAATTCTAAATTCATAGTGTTGGATTTTAGAGTACTTCTTGGTTGAAATTTCTATTCATTTTTCCACAGCTTCCTTGCTCTCGACCTAGAGCCCTTACCACATGATTTTAAGAGTCTTATTTTTATGAGATAGATTCATTCAGTTATTGATCCCCATTTCTATTGGGTCATGTATATTCAGGTGAGTAGGGATTTTTGTTTATTTATTTTATTGATTATAATAGTTTCATTGAATTGTTCTATTAGATCTGTTGAGAAATGTGGATGATTATTCATGATTCTCTCTAGAGTAGTTGTGTGATCTGGTTATTGAGGCTAAACCTTGTTAGTTTGTGGGGAGACAATTTTCCATTATTGAGGTTTCTGTCATTTCCTCTTCTCCTCAAACCCTTTTTGTTTAATAGATCAATTCTAAGATATTTATATTGATTCTAGGTCCACCGATGTCATTTTTGTGTTCTTATTATTGGTTAATCATTTTTTTTGTGTGTATGATCACATGTTTTGATGTAGGTATTTTCATGTCTAGCATGCATTGGTGAACTGTATTTCTATTTTTTTGGATAAATTTTTTTATTAAATTAAATTTAATGATATTACTGATTTTGTTTGTGTTGGTGAAATTTTATATTTCAGAAGGATAGTTTCCCCGTGGTTTTGGTAAAAGAAAATGGTATTTTTCAAAGCATTGGGAAATGGGTTTGTGAAATGGATTGTGAAATGGTTTTCAGAGAAGGATTTGAAGAAAATGTATAGATGAATTATTTTTTTTTTTCAATTTTGATTTTCTTTTATGGAATATATTAATCTTATCCACTATTTTATTTTTTTTTATGTTTATTTCATTACATTTCTTCAGGCTGGGTGAAATAATTTCTTCAATTTTTCAATTGATGCCTGGGTTCTAATCACCAACCCATTGTGATCGGGAATTACCTTTAGGAATGCGGTCATTGGTTCATATACCATTTTGAGAGGGTATCTAGGTCAGTTCATTACATGATATTTTTTATTCCTAGTACTCTGTAAAGTTAAATCATCCCTCAAAGTCCATCTCACCTCAATCGATAACATGCAACTGTTCATGCACATACCTCCTCAGTTGTGATATGTTTTGGACAACGTGCACTCAATCCAACTATGGCTATAGATCCAAGTGGCACAAAACCATGTCAAATCTATGCAGTATTTTGAAATTACAAATTTATATCAAATATTACTTGCTACATCATCAAAATATACATAATCCACATAATCGTGTGACATTCAAGAACACATGGTCTTCCACCTTTTACTCAAAATGATTCTGTTATCTGTCCAAAAAGGTTATCTGATGGTTACTTGAAGTATTCATATACTCCTAGATGATTTTCACCTTTTTTTTGTAGTTCGTACCTACTCTTGTACAATGAGTATTGACACACTAATTGGGCCACCCATATAAGGCCATGAATAGTGTCATAACGATAGTGGAATGGTAGTTTTTGTTGTACAAAAGCTCCACTTAGGGTACATGAACCACCCAACTATTATCAAATACACACGTAAAATCCAACATCATGTCCTCCATAACCTAAATGCTCCACTTAGTCTACCGATCATCCTGGTGGTGAAACATCATGCTCAAATGAAACTGATTCCCAATGGACTAATGTAATCCAATCTATAATGATGATGTGAATAATGAATCATAATGAGAAATTATCATCAAGGAAAATCCATAGATCCAGTCTATCTCCTACAATCATAGGGTTCACAAGGTCTATACTAAACTCTTCTCTGAAAAATCTTTGATGTGTGATGACATGGTGAGTCAGTGTACAACCAACGAGATTACATCGGCCCCACTAGAAATGCATGGTAACCCCACCACAAAGTCCATGGGTACCCATTCAACATACACTCAAGAACCTAAAGGGGTTTATCTAAACCTTCTATAACAATGTGTTTTGCCTTCACCTAAAGAACGGTGAGGCATCCAAAGACACACAATGATACTAACTTCTTCATTTATAGCTACCAAAACTAATGTCTAAGGACCTCATAAATTTTTTAACTCAAAGATATACTTATAAATGGAATTTATAGAAATACCTCATCACGACTTACCAAAATATAAATGGTACCACAAAATGACCTCCTAAAATAATTATGTTCTCCTAACCTTCATAAAATATTTTATGAGCACATCCATTGGATATCATAGTATGTAGGGTCTCACAGTCAATATATCTGTACTATCCTTCCATAACACAATGTAAAAGTGGTTGGTTATGAACTCTAGGGTTAACATATGATGAACCAACCATTTATACTAAGGAAAAAAACAAATAATGAAAACTACTCTAATGAGTCGACCATCAATGGAGAATGAAACATCCTTCTGAGTCTGTCTTTCACCACGGTCCCCTTCATAGGAGTTGGTACTATCATGAAGTCACAGTCATAGATTTATTCTCCCCATAATATTTTCCTCAATTTAAGATCCCTATGAGAGAATATATATTTGAAAATATTGTGGTTAAATATTATGATAAACCACTCACCCATAAGGTAGTGTAACCACATCTTAAGGATGATGAATTCCATTTCCAACTCAATATCTTGGGTCATGTAGTTCTACTTATAAAATGTCAACTACCAAGACCCATAGTCAATCACGTCCTTCTTTTTCAACAACACGCATCCAAGTATGTTAGATGAGGTATTTAAGATCACTGCATATTCATAACCCTGCTATCATAATCTCAAGATGGGTGTGCTCATTAACCTCTCCCTCAAATCCTAGAAATCATGATTGGACTTTTCTATCTAAATAAATAGATTCACCTTATGAATAAAAGAAGTCAAGGGTTCTTATATCCTTGAGAAATAAATAAAAAATATCTTTTAATATCAATCCATTCCAAGAAATCATTGAACCTCCATCATGCTATTGGGTGGATCCCAAGATAACACTGAAGTAGCCTTGGTGGGATCCATTACTAGAAAATCAGTTGAAATAAAATTTACTAGAAAGAGGATCTCATTAATCAAAAACTGACATGTCGATTTCCTAAAATATATTCGGTTCTCTCAAAGTTTTTAGAAAACTGTTACAAAGTGTCTTGCATGCTCCTCCTAGAATGGCATATAAACTAGGTTATCATTGATGAAGACCACCACAAAAGGATATAATAAAGAATGATAGATATGGTTCATGAGTCACATAAACACTACTGGTGTTTTATTCAATCCTAATGACATTACCATTTAATCATAGTTACCATAATGACATATGAATTTCATCTTAGGTATATCCTCATACTGTAATCACAACATGTGATATCCGGATCTAAGGTCAATCATCAAGAGCCATTTTCCCCTCTTAACTGATTGAATAATTCATCAATCATTTGTAGTGGAATCTTATTCTTCCCGGTCATCTGATTTAGGCACTGATAAACCACACACAGTCTCAATATCTCATATGCCTTCTTAGTAAACAAGATAGAGGATTCCCAGGGGGTAACATTATGACTCATGAATCCCTTCTTGTACAAGTGCTATAACTGCTCCCTTAGCTATCAAATCTCTAAGGGATCCATTAGATATGTTGTTTTATATATTGGGGTTGTTCTAGAGTCTAATACAATTATGAATTATATCTCGTAATGTGGTAGTAATATTGAATGTCATTAGGAAATACAGCCTCATACTCCGCTAATAGAATAGAAAATTGGCAGTCTATAGAATCCACTAATCCATGGGTCATGCTATACAACTAGTGACTAATTGAATCCACTCTACTACCAATGATCGCGTCATTCTCTACCAAGGTTCCCTTCTCACCGACGTAGGAAAATATCTTCCCATCATCATAGACACATCACATCCTCTACCTCAAACAATCATTCTGAGAATGAACTGTGGATATTATAATAACCCAATCATAATGTATAAATACATTACATCACTTTTTTGTAATATATGGAATATTTTATAAATAGATTCCCAATTACCATATTAGCTTAATGACCTTGGAAACATGGAAATGTAAACACTAGTACATAAATGGGCTACATTATCTCCCACTAGGTTCTTCTGGACTATATCCCTTCTTAGACACATCAAACATAAAAAATATCTTCATA
This sequence comes from Viscum album, assembly GCA_963277665.1. Taxonomy (NCBI): domain Eukaryota; kingdom Viridiplantae; phylum Streptophyta; class Magnoliopsida; order Santalales; family Viscaceae; genus Viscum; species Viscum album. The sequence goes on along the minus strand of OY728164.1, from coordinate 1,973,135,511 downwards.
TCAAGGGGAAGGAGACATAAAAAGGTGTGATAATAGATTCTCAACAAAGGAAATCAAGGGATACATATAGGTTTAAACACGATCATAGGGGTATGAGAACATGATCATAATATTGGAAGATCATACCATGCAAAAAATAAAATCAAAACATGAGTAATGGAATAAAGCATGGCAGTTCATATCAAATTAATCATAAGGAAATAAATAACATCCATGAAATCATATAAAAAGAATAATACATGGGGTTTTTGAATACATTTTTTAATATAAAATCATTATGTCAAGGATTCCTACCATGCCCTTCTTGACATGTTAGGCATGAGATAATCACTTCTTTACCTATTTTGCTCATGGGATTCCATCCTATATACACTCCTATTTTTTGGATAATAATTTCTTCTCTTGTATCCTATTTTTTCAGGATTGGTACGCACCCCCACGTACCCTCTTGTTTTGGTCATGGGATTCCCTCTCATGTACCTTATTGTTTATGTATTGGGATTCCAACCTATTTACCTTATTTCGTCAGGCTTGGGATTTCCTACCATTTACCCTTAGATAACATAAAACATTTATCATTACACAAAAAATTATATGGATATATAGGCCCAAACCATCACATTATAAAATATGACATATATTTTTAACAAAAAATTCATCATATCATGGTCCTTGAAAAGATATGGGTATTATAAACATCAAATCATAACCCATGAAATGAAATGGGTATCATTAATATTTCATCAAGCTGTAACCTATGGAAAATAGATAGGTTTCATAACAATTTCATCAATGAATAACCCAAGAAAATAATATGGTTACATAATCATATAACCCATAAAAGAAAAATTGGTTTCATAAAAATGTAATCCAGGAAATGTAAATGTGTCTCAAAGAAATTATCCCATAAACACATAAATCATTCAAAAAATGAACATGAATGGAACCTTTGAATCATTTCCTAGAAGGGCATGAATAACATCAACGGATTCCATCATAGATGGAAATTAATTTTAAAATATATACGAAAACAATGTCTTGAGGATAATATCCTTTCATCATTGAAAATATATATTTAAAACATAGATACTTTTGGAAAACATTTTTTTCAAAAAAAACATGAAACCATATAAATAAATCATTGAAAATATATTTGAAAACATTTTCCTTGAAATCATATAAATAGATATTGAAAATATTTTGAAAACCATTTTCATTTAAAACATATAAAATAATCATTAAATATTTTTGAAAACCATTTCATTGCAATTACTTAGAAAACATATAATTATTTCTTGAAAAAATTAATAATATTTTATTAATCATAATCATTATGATGGACTTTATCATTAGAAACCAATTTAAAGGCAATGATTTTACAAAATATTAGGAAAAAATATTCATAAATAAATATCTTGGTAATCATGAAAATTAAACTTCATTGTTATGAGGGTGTTTATGGAAAATAAATCTATACATGTTGTACATTCCTTTTCATAGTAAAAAGTTTAGTAAACTGTATCAACTAAAAAACCAAAATAAAATTCATTTTTAAAAACCCTTTTGTATAAAATGGTAAAACATGGGTAAAATGTATTTTAAATATAATACGTGAATAATATAATATATCTGTAATCTTTTTAGAAAACACGGTTGTAAAAGAAAACATCTTTCAGATATAAGAGAGAGGTAAAGTCAAACGTTCTTAATAACTCATTATTGATCATGTTATGTACCAAAGAGTGGAAAAACGGTAACATTACATAGATATAACATAAATAAGTTGAGGGTAAGAAAAAAACATTAGATTTCATGAGATACAGATCTAAATATTTCATCACTAGGAGAATAATAATAAACAATCTCTATAAATTTTGAAATTGTAGCTATAAATTTTTACGAATTTAGTAACATTGAATTATAAAAAATAAAAATAATAACATTAGAGGAATATTAATGTATAATATAAAGAACTGGATTCAATATATAAACTGTCAATGGATGTGTATTATCCTCGTGGAAAAACATACAAGTGCATAACATGGCATGTGTCTCAAAGAAGGTAAATTGAGTCAATATCACATTACAGATTTGGTATGTGTTGAAACATAGACCCCATGAAATAAATATCATACAATGGATATTTAAATACTGAAAATTTTAATTATATGAATCATATAATACATCCAAAGTAATTATACACATAAAATGAATATAATAGCTTGAATAAGTCATTTATCTTACAGAAATAAAAAGTGAGATGAAATTCCATTACCTTGTGTATTTAATCTCATTGCACATGTTTAAACCTCTTGCATTATAAATTATTATTCATTATAAATATTTTAAAGAATCATATTATCATTTATAATACCATATAATTTATTATTATGACTTTATATTACCCTCTTGTTAACAATTTTATGTTAAGGTTACGCTTCAGGTAATATTCATTTTTCTTTATCCTAGTGTAAAACTTTTGTTATATATTTGGTTCATATACATATATGATGATTTCAAGAATGGAAACCATGATATAAATATCCATTATATTAATTATATATTTATTATAACAATCTATATAATATATAATTATTAAATTTAATACATCGTTAATAGGTATGGTAGGTCATATGTATGGATAAACGTTGTTTCCATTTTATTATCCCATTGAAAGAAAGAAAGAAAATGATATATATATATATATATATAATATAATTAGTGTAGATTAACTATATCATATATATATATATAATAATTTTACTAAATAAATCCCTAATACATTCTATTTTTTGTGTGAATGAATTGCATTTCTCAGAAGGGGAGAAAGTCCACACTTCATCAACAGAAATTATCGGATTTACAAAAAATGTAATGTAAAAAGGTATGTGTTAGAAAATAAATTTATAAAAATAAAAATTTTATAAAAAATCATATTTATTATATATAAATATATCTTCCATCACAATTCCTACCATGAGAGGTGTTAAAGAAAGAACAAACAATCATCTTGTTGTGAGATAGTAGTTTGTCGTAGACAAAAATTGAATGTTTGATACTAATTAGATGGAAGTGTGTGTAAGTGTAGTTTAAAACAATAACCTAAATAAATATGAGTATATTGTGGATATTTTTTATATTTTGTAGTTATTTAATAATTCTAATTGAGTTTTTGATGAAATAAAATTATTTCGAGTGTATTGAGAGAGGGTGTTACCTCTACATTGGGTAACTCCATTTCATTTTCACCAAAGGGATACCTTGGATTGCATTATTAAAAAAGATATTAATCATGGAGGAATTTTGGGATTTTGGGGAGTTAATTTGGTAGATATTGGACGATCCTAAGTGTTTTTATAGTTGTGAGGAAGGGGTATGGCGGTGGCCTTTATAGGGAAGGGTGGGGACACAATTGTCATTTTTGAAAACATGTTTTGTGTACCCCCAATTTTACCCAAAAAAAGTCAACCCAAACAAACCAAAAATTACAAAGGAAGGTGTATAAAAGAAATATGTCTAGAAAATTGGCATTTTAAATGTGGATTGGTCATTATTTCCCTCATGTTTAAGGTTTATTCCCTATTAAACATGACTGTACTTTATTGAAATTATGTATAACTACATTAACTTATCCATTAGGTTAATTTATTTTTTCCTAATTTGAAATTATAAATTATATTAATTCTAAATATGGTATGTATTTTCTGAAATTTCTATTACATTAGAGGCAAAAAATAATTTTACATTAATCTCTCGAATAGGACGATAATGCAAGGTTTAAATGTAGAAACATTCAAAAGTTTTCAATGTTTTTATATTCAATTTAAAAGTGAACATTATTCCAATGAACTAAATTGTATTATTTTATAAAAAAATTGATCTAAATAAACTTTAAAATTAATTGAAACTTTAAGTTTACACAGCCAATAAATTAGAAGATAAATATGTTTTTAATTAAAATTTATCATTTTCACTATTCATTTAAAAATGAATCCTTATAGAAAAATACCAAAAAATCATCCTAACCATATTTTTATGTTTCTATTTCAACGATGAAGTTTATTTTGAACTATTAAATATATTAATGTTTAAAAAATTATTTTAAAATGTATTATCCATTAATGGTTGTAAAACTACCTTTATAAAAATATAGTTTTTATTCATAAAAGTGCGAATATTCTTATCTTTTATTTATGAAATCTATTTGATGAATAAAAAAATATTTACTTTAATATATAACATATATTAAATTAATATTATATAGTAATTTTAATTAACATAATTTATTATGGCAATGACCCATTATGAGACCAAAAATAAAAATATATCATTTATATTCAATTGGTTATTATATTTTAATTTCAAATTAATTTGTAACCTATGAATTTATATTATATTTTTGTGAACTACATATTTTCATAATTTTGTCAATAATGCTAATGAATTATAATTTAATGGCAAGTTTATATCTTATTATATTACTTAACAGTATTTTAATAATATATTATTATTTGATAAAACTCAGTATTTCATATTACAAAATACAGTGAGGAAAGTATTGTTCCATGTAAAAGAACCTAACATTGGTGTTTTGTGTAGAGAAAGATAAAATTTATGTTTCTTATAGTGCATTATTGGATTTTTTTCATATAACACAATCGAAACATATTTCATTAGTATAAAATGAACTATTTTTAGTGTTCTACAAATTTTTTAATATAAAAAGGATTAAATTTATTTGAAAAAAAATTACACAAAATCTTTGGGTGTTACATTCTTCCTCCCTAAAATTAATATCACCCTTGAAATTCATAAGGGTTATAAGTGTTTTAATAATTTGATGTTTCCTTCATATAAACCCACATTTTAAAATCTAAAATTTAAAATTCCCATAAAAATGGAAAGTCATAAACATAACGGTTACCCAATGAAAAATATAACCTTGTTTCCACATTAGTGGACATAGGTTGGGAGTGAATATTATACATGGAAGAAATATTCATTGATTAGGTTCTGATGGAGAGTGGTATAATGCATTGTTAGGAGGAAGTTGTCAATCAGAAATCAAAAAATCAATGATGATTTAAGGGGATATTTGATTCATCAGAAATGAAGGTAATGGGATATCATTTCGTTTTTCAACATCATTTCTTTTAATGTTCAAAAATTTTCATGAAAATATATACTCTCATGATTTCAAGACAACCTCCCCATTTTTGGTTACTTGGCCATGTTTACATTTTTCAATAAAACATAAGTTTCTTTTTTCATTCTTGAGTCCCTAATAAGTCATGAGATCCATTATATGACATCCCATATTTCATCAGTTATCATCAAAACAATGTTTTTAGAACAGGTTATCAAATATGCATAAATCCTCATATCGTGAGATAATACATTAATCTTAGAAACTATATCCAAATATTAACTTAATTATTTCATAAATATTTAACCTTATAACCATTATTGAAGATGAAAATCAAAAACATTAGAAAGAAAGTCATGAAATCAACTTAACATTGATGCCCGTATATCACAATTTTACTCTATATTTTCACATTCCAAACATGTGAAATCATTTATCTTGAATTATATTGAAATGTGGTAATGACATAAATTACCATAAATCTTTATTGAAAACAAGCCTCTTTCATTATTCTATATTATATTGTATATATTACTTAAATTAAAAAATTATTCAAACTCTATCAATAATAGCAATACCACTTGTCAGAAAAGACCTTAATTACTTCCAAAGTAATCATTACCATCAAATTTACTTGTTCATATCCCACATATCATAATCCAAACAAAATTATTTAAAATAAAAAACATATTAAGGGTTATTATTCCCTTAATACTGTTTTTACATGGACACCACCTTTCAATTAAATCAATTTTCTATTCCATAAGAACTATTCAACATGTTACTATAAGACCACATTGAAGAAACATAGACTGAACATTCCTTATATATTACATAATTCTTGAATCCAAATACATAAAAATATAGAATATTCCAGTTCATCCTTAAGACATTAAAATTTCTACCTCATCCTGCTACATAATACTTATTTACTTTAAAATTTCATATGGATTCTCGTCATCATCCGCAATGTAACCATTACTCACACAACTTTGCTGATTCCCTTTTGGAGCATTACTATTGGTACATTAATTTGCATAATGACCCTTTATTTCTCTCATAAAACAATTAAACATAAATTTTTTTTATACGGAGGCCGTTATTCTAATCCATTTCTTTAACCAAACAATATATTTGCCTGGTAGTTACTGACTTTATGTCCTTCTATTCTACAGTCAAAAAATATTTCTTATTCCTCAATGAAAATCACATGAGTGATTCATTCAACATTCTTGACACAATGGTAAATGGAACTTTTTCCTCCATGGAATCCATTACCTGAACACTTAGTGAAATCTATCCTTCTCTTATCTGTTGAGTCTGATAGTAATTTCAGGTACACACTATTAATCATGTTCTATGAAAACAAAGTAGGCATGTTCAAAACCTTTTTTACTCTTGGGATCATTCCATTTTATATCTCATTAGAAAATTGTACGTTGTAATCAATATTAACCTAGTTCATTCTGGTTTCTTCCATTAAATATGACCAAAAACCAGTTTGTGAGAAACACTAATCAAAGTGGAAAACAAAAAAATCATAAAAGTATTACTTTTAGGATGTGTAAATCGTGAACAATAATTCATTAATCAATAATTCCTTAAGTTTATCATAGATTATTCATATTCATCCTCTTTTTAAATCCTTCATGATGGTCTATTTATTTTTTAAGAATTTCAATATCATATTCCCATGGAGTGTTAAAGGATGTGTGTAGCATGACCCATTTTCATGTTTCGCATTACCCTGAGTCATACACAATCCATAATTTTGTTTTTTGAACCATAGGTAAATCTGTGCCAGATCCAAATCCACTTGTAGTATTTAGAGAGGGATGAATTTATTAGAAAAAACTCACTCTATCCTTTAAAAAAATTATAGGACAATTTCCTAAGAATTAACTCATCCTTATACATACCCATAGAGACATCCCTAGAAATATCCTTAAAAATATACATAGGATATCACTATGGTTTTATTATACTATCTTCATAAAAATTAACTAATCCTTTCCTCTTCTACCATCTATAACAACCCAGTCATGATGTACATATACATTATATCAATTTTGAAAAATACATAAAACTGTACAAAAATAGATTCCCAAGCACAATACTAGTTTAGTACATTTGATAACATGGAAACATAAACATTGGAACCTAAATGAGCTATATTATGCCCCACTATATTCTTCTGGACTATAAACATTCTTAGAAAAATATAACATAAAAAATAACTTCATAACCTAGGGAAGGTCTATAAAAATAGGTGAGAAAATATTCATATTAAGGTAAAAATTTATAAATGTAAGCATAAACATGATCATAGGGGTATGATAATGTGATGACAACATTAGAAGATCATACCCTACATATAAGAAGATCAAAAAACAAGAATAATTCCATAAATTATTCTATTGCATAAGATATGAATCATAGGAAAATAAAGAACAGAATCAATGAAATCACATCATATGAATAAGACATGGGACTGTGGAAAAGAAATACGCATATAAAAACTCTACATCAAGGATGCATACCAAGACTTTCTTTGCATGTTATGATTGGGATAATTACTAGTGTACCTACACCGGGCATCGAATTACTTCATATGTACCCTCTAATTCCATCATTTGGTTATTCACCCATGTACCCACTTGTTTAAATCACGGGATTCACCCCCTGTGAACCCTATTGCTTCGGGATTGAGATCACCTCCCATGTACCCTCTTTTTTGGATTGACATTCCCTCCCATTCACCCTATATTTTTTTTGTATTTGGATTCCCTTTCATGTACCCTTTGAGCTCATAAATAATTCAACATTACCCAATTCATTTATGGTAGGTATTTTTACCACAAATTAGAAAATAAAATCATACATACATTTTCAAAAAAAAACATTCATCATATATAATGAACAATTAAAAAAATATGGGTTTTATAAACATCAAATCCTATCCCATTAAATGAAATGGGTATCAGTAAAATTTCATCACGCCATAACTTATGGAAAATATATAGGTTCAATAACCATTTCAACAAATAATGACCCTTGAAAAGATGTGGGTTTTATATGAATATATCCCATGAAAGAGAAATGGGTTTCATAAACATATAACATGTAAAAGAGAAATTGGATTCATAAATATCATGCAATAAAACTATGATCCATTCAGACAAAAAATATGATTGTAACATTTGAATAATTTCCCATAATGAAATAAGGAATATCATAGAATATCATGTTTGTTGGAGAATAATGTTGAAATATCTTTAAAAACCATTTCATGATTAAATATCCTCTTTTCTTTCTTTTAAAATTAAAACTTTTTTAATACAATTTATATGAAAAAAAACATGAAATCTTATAATGAAATCCAAGAAAACATTTTGGAATCCATTTTCATTGAGAATATATAAAAAGACATTGAATATGTTTTAAAATCCATTTTCCATGATAACTTATAAAAGAATCTTGGAATTTTTTTGAAATGCATTTCTTTTAAAATACTATTAAAACATATAATGAATGCTTGGAAATGTGTAGAATACATTTTTAAGAACAAATTTTTTTGAAAACCACATTAAAAATAATAAAATTTTAGAATATTAGAAACAGATTTTTATTTAATAAATAACTTTTTATTCCTGAATGTAGATATTCAATGGAATTATAGTCATGATGCTGGGTACATCCATACATTCCAAACATTCCTTTTGCATAGTAAAAAGTTTATAAAAGTGTCTCGACTGAAAAATAGCATGAAGATTCCTTTTTAAACACTTTTTCCTAAAAATTAAAAATACATTTAATATTATTTTTAAATTTCATACGATAATATTTGAATATTTTTTGAATCCTTTTCATAAATCATTGTTGTGAAGGAACATATATTTTCAATCGAAGAGAGAGGTAAAGCCAAATTTTTTTAAAAACACATTCTTGATCATGTTATGTTATGGAGAGTGGGATGATGGATCCATTACATGGATATAACATGAAAATCATAAGGTCAAAAAAAATATTGACTGTTCTTGAGTTGTGGATCATAACATTTCATTAATGAGAAAATATTCATAAAAAATATTGATAAATGGAGAGACTGTATATATAAACTCTAACACATTTGGTAACATTGAATTATAATTAAATGAAAAGAATAACATTAAATAAATATTAAAATATAATTAAAAGGGGGATACTCATGATATATCATTTCAAAAATTGGGTATACACCTCATGTAAAAAAATATAGGTTCAAAACATGTCATGTGTCCTAAAGAAGGTAAATTAAGACTAAATCACCTTACCGATTTGGTAACTTTTGAAACAAATACCCCAATAAATAAATATCATAAAATGGAAATGTAATGACCATAAATATATATATATATAATAATAATATAATACATCAATGAGAATTAAACACAAAACATATAAGGAATAAGTGGTGAATAAAGCATGTCTCTCTCTGAAATAAAAAGTGATAAGAAATTCCCTCACCTTGTTTCTTGACTTTCATAATACTAGTTAAAACATCATATATAATATATTTAAGTTGATTATAAAAATTTTACATAACTATATTATTATAGCTAATACCATATATGGTTTTATTATGACTTTATACAATTCTCTTGTTTACAATTCCATGTTTAGGTTATGCTTCAGGTAATATTTTCTTTCTTTTTTTTGTGTCCTAATTTATTATATCGTTGGTCCCCATACATATATCATGATTTAAAGAATTTAAATATTGAAATAAATATCATTTATATTCTTTATATTTTTATTATAATAATCATTATATTATAGAAGTATGAAACAGAAGACACTATTCATGGATATAGATGGCCGAATATACGCATAAACGTTGTTTCTGTTTTATTGTCGTATTGAAAAATAAAGGAAAAAGACACAAATATTTATATTAATAAATAATTGTTATATTATATTAATAATTATTATATATATTTTTTAATTTCACTAAACGAATCCTTAATAAATTTTATTAAGAGTGTGAACAAATAAAATTGCTTTGAGGGGGCGGTAGTCCACACTTCGTCAAACAAAATTATCGTATTTACACAAAATTGAATTTATAGAGGTATTAGTTATATAATAATTAAATAATAATAAATAAATTATAAATATCATATATATTATATATAAATATAGTTTCCATCATAATTCCCACCATGATAGGTGGTCAAAGAGGAACAAACAAGCCTCTTTTTGGTAGGCGGTAGTTTTCCATACACAAAAATAGTATGCTCATTACCCATTAGGTTGATGTGTGTTTAAGTGTAGGTCGAACCCTAATAATAAAAAAATATATGTATATTGATAATAATACATTTTATATTCATGTAATAATTGGAATTTGAGTGGTGGAAAAATAAAATAAAATAATAGTGTTTAAAGGAGGTTTTAACCTCTTTGTTGGTAACTCCTTTTGGTTTTCATCAATGGGACTCCTTGCATAGATTTCTTCCAAAATAGAGGTTTAAAGAATGAAGGGAAGGATTTTGGGTATTTAATTGATAATATAATGGACAAAACTATGTGGTTTGATATGTTGGAATAAAAGAGAGAGGTGGTTGACATTTATTCGGAAGGGAGGGGACACACATAGAATTTTTGAAAACAAGTTAAGTATACCCACATTTTTACCTAAAAAATATATACCAGGACAAATTAACACTATAATGAAAAGTTTATTGGAGAAAAATATCCATCCAATGGGTTTTGTGCAATTGGATTTGTCATTTGGGCCTGTATGGTGAATGTGTATTCCCTTGTTAATCTTTATTTTACCTTAATCACTGGAATTTATTTTCACTACATTCATTAATAATTTTGGTAAAAAATATGTTGGCCTTATTTTAAAATAAAAAAAATCATGTGAAAAAAATGGAATCCATTTTCCCAAATTCCAATCACATATTTGATATAAATTAATTTAAAATTAATCCTGATGATGGGATGACAATGCAGGTTTGTAATGTAAAAGCGTTCAAAAGTTTTCTATTTTTTAATATTCAATTTCAAGTTGAAATTGATTCACAGACCATAATTATATTAATTTATAAAAAATCAACCTAATAAAAATTTAAAACCAATTTAAACATTTATTTTACAACAAAAATAAATTATATGAAAAAGATATTTTGAATTAAAATTCGAATTTTGTAACTATTCATTTAAAAATGAAGCCTTTGATAAAAATATTAAAAATTAATCCTAACCAAATTTTTATTTTTAAAATCAAATTATGAAGTTTATTTTGACATATTATATCTATATAACTGTAAAAACTTGAATTTAAAATGTATTATCTTTTAAGAAGTTGTAAAACATCCTTTATAGAAAATATAGGTTTTTATGCATGAAATTGGGTTTCGTCTTGTCTAATGTCTATAAAATATATTGAATGAATATAAAAATTATTTTATTGAATATATAACAAATATATTACATAAACATTTTTCACTAATTTTAATTAATTTAATTCATTAAGACAAAACACCTTTACGATCATAAAAATTAAAATATATACATTTATATTCAATAGGTTCTTATATTTTATTTTCAAATTAATTATTAACCTATGATTTCAACTTATATTTGTGTAAATAATATATTTTCATAAGTTATTTATTTTTAATCATAACAACTAATTTATTAGCTCAGTTATATCTTGTTATGTTAAATAATAATATATAATAATATATTATTGGTTTTTAAAACTCAATATTGTGTGTTATGCAATACATCAGTGTAATTATTGTTGCATGTATCACAAGATAACATCAGTGTTCCGTGTAGATAAATATAAAATTTATGTTTCTTGTAGTGCATGATTAAATTGGTGTGGTGTATAATGAAAGACAAACATAGTTATTTAATATATTTTTTTAGCGTTTTCTGAAATGAAAAATTTATAACAGATTAAATTAATCCAAAAATAATATTACATAAAATCTCAGCCTGTTAACTATAGTCAGTTCTTACCTAATATGATTTTATAAGGCCTCATAACTACTAAAAATAGATCCCATATGAAGCTCTCATCTTCATGAATCAGGTCACGCTATCATTAGAAGTGTGTGATTTATGAGTCACCTCCTATCAGAATATCCAAGTGCAAGGGCCAATCCAAGGGCACAACTACAACCTCTAAATTGAAAACCAAATAAGTATAAAAATAATTGCCTCATATTCTTGTATATAAGTACTACATATAAATAAGATTAGAAATATATTATAAATATAACCCTGTTGGGATCCGTAGGGTCATAGATCGCATATGCCTATAACTATCCACATCCCGGCCCACCAGCTCCCTGGGCCAGGAAAAAACCACATGGGGTGGTGGATTCAATTGGTCAAACCATATACCACATTTCACTACTCTACCTTCCCTTATACAACATACACTACTCTATGGGCCTCTTTGATCCTTCCTCTTCCTCCTCATGGGAAGTACCTTAACCATTTCCCTGTAATCTTTATGAAAAATTATAAAATCCCATGAATGATGTCCCCGAACATCACATGAGAAGAACCACATATTCTTCCAAAGAATTAATACAACATGAGATACCTAAAATACATATCCTATATACTTAGATCATCTAATAAATCATTTTACACTCTTTGATCATTGTGAATTTCATTGACTACATGTTGTTGAGGTTTCATATCCCAGGTTCCCACTACCAGCATCAACTATTAGCGCTTCCTCTATTAGGAAGATCATCCGTACTAAGGATCATTGAAAAATTCTGACATAGTTTGAAATTCATATAGATATCATTGAAACCATGATATCTCAATGTAATATCGGGTCGACGGTCTTTGACCTGATGAAAAGTTCTCACACCATATCCTAGGAGTATCGCGTGAGATCAACAAACCTCACTAAATATTCCGATATGGTCATGTTTCACTACTGTAGGTGAATAACCTCTTATATGAGTACTAATCGCAATATTTTAGGATAAAAGCCCACCTAGAAGATATTCATGATGTTTTACTGAGATAGAGTTACCTTGTTGTGTGATTAGTTCACGTAAATCCACCATTGCCCAGTAAAGCCCTGGATAATTCTTAGTGTGAGGAATTCCATATGATCTTAAGGTGTCCTCAGAAGTCAAAGAACATTGTCGACTGTCTCGACCTTTCCATGAGCCACCTAAGGGCCTATTTCAAGACAACACCTTGAAGTTAACTACCTAATTAACTCATTTAACATTCTCATAATATGTGTATCCTCATCCAGTACTACCATTACTCACAATTGTTCTATGGGTGGTGGCATAATAGATAAACCACCTAGAGGTACAATCTATAATACAAGTCCCTATACTAAATCATAATCAATTAGAGGATTATCCAATTGATCACATAGTGGAATCATGGATGACTATCTTAATGTAGGAAACTTGAAATAAACAGAACACACTGATGTTAATTAGTATATCTGAGGGTATGACAGAATAATGATATGATGGAAACAACCAATTCATTTACGATGCATGCACCAGTCTTTTTCTCTGTAATTGGTGTCTACATGTTTCTATTTAATAATAAGGTTATTAGAGTCACAGTGAATGGGTAATTTAGAATCTTCCCAATATTGATGTCTCTAGCCTAAAATTAAAACACAATAGATATTTTCACTGTTTCAAAAAATCCCAAAACAATCTCATAGAAAGAAAAAAATATACACTCTAATATTTAGGTACAATCATGATTTGATAACACATTCCATGAATCTACCCATCAAAGATAACATGGATAGCAATCCGCAGAGTGTGACTACCCCAAGCCCACCTCCAATAGGCATGTGGCTGATGACCAACATTGAGTAGGACTAATACATACTTTGGAGGAGTTAGACTAATATATCTGTACACATAAACATCCAACCAATCCCATATAATGCTGAGAATGTGATAATGAAATGACACCATAAATTCATGTACAGAATTTATCCTATAATAAATTATGAAAAAAGAACTAAAAGTGATAAAGGGGACAAATACAACCCCAACAAAAAAAATACAACCAGATGAAACTACATATAAGGAGGGAACCGATATCAAATGAATCCACCTAGAAAATATATTGTTCTATCTAGCCTAACTATTCTATACCTACTCTTTATCCTCCTAGGACACAATCAACACATTCCTCATCTACATAAGACAAGACACATGTAGGAAGATACCATGAAATGGTAATTATAACATACCTAGTACGACACCCCAAAATCACTGAACATAAACCCTAACTTGTAGTTACATCAAAATAGGATATGTCAATCAGAAAAGAGTAATGACCCGAGCTTTTGGAATGATATTTGTTTCCTAAAAATGTGTGTTATATTATTTTATTACACAAAAAAATATCTCTAAATAATGACTTTGATAAATTTTAATGTGACCATAGGGTTTCAACCATTATAATATCATGGTCAATTATGATTATTGGCCTATATGACCATTGGAAACTCTACACATAATGTTATGATTATTGTTTATCAATCACAATTATTAGGTTTAACTAATAATGATAGAAGAGTTTATGGCCTCATCTAGTAGAATCATTTCATACGAAGCCCATTCTTCAAATAATGGGTAAGAGGTAGTTTCCTTGGGCATTTTTCTAGACCAAACCCAATCTGAGCTTCAATGTGTTAATATTGAACCGAAAAACCTATGGGAAAACATTAAGTTAATCGAGATTACCACTCAGGTGATGTTATCAAACCTTCCCCAAAAGTATATCACCATAAAACACCATACACTTTGGTCGTATGAAGGTGTAATAAGTGGTTATGTGTCAAGGTTTTAGTATCTTAAAATTTAATCCATTTGTTTAAATAAAATTTTTATTCCATCCTTTCCATTTTAAAAATATTTTTTTTATAAATTTGAGAAGGAATCTGATAAATTTATTTTTCAGTTAAAAAGTGTACTCTTTCGAAATATAATAATTATTATATTAATTTATCGTATTATTAATAATGTTTATTGTATGTAAAGAGTGTTATAATGTCATTCCTTTTTAATTACAAATCACAAATTTATTTTATTTTATTCAATTGTCGAAAATATTACTATACATTATCTATCCTCTATTATTTTAAATAGTTAAGTATTGTGATAGTTAAAAGATAAATTTAAAATATATAGAGAATTAGTAATATTAAATAAATATCATATTTAAATTTATAACAATTTTATTTGGTTACGGTGAATTTATGATAATTTTATAATATATTTTTTATTCACAGAATTGTAAAAATACATTTTTTAGTTTTCAGTATGTTTAATGACATCATAATGATATAATATGTAAAATGAAATAAATGTAAAATATATCATAATAAAATTTGATAACATGTGTCCCAAGTTGCCAATATCATGATACAATACCATGGGAATGCCCATTGTTTTTCAAATACCACTAAGGAGGTGCCCTTGGAAATTAATGAATAACTCTCTTAGTTTTTCTATAAATACACATCCATTACTTCGTTTCCCTTCATTCAAAATTCATCCACCATGATTTTATGATAGTTGAACCTCCCAATGAGACCTTAAAAGGGTTCCGCAATACCTTATGTCCTCATCCTTAATTGTTATTTGTCACTCTCAAAGGTAAGGGAAATCTCAAGTTCTATTTTCCTTTCAAGTTCTCTTTTAATGTTGTATGTATATCAATCATCCATATCGGGTTACTATATCAATTTTATTATATCCCTTTACTATATGAATATTAATTTATTAATGAGAGTACCTTTCCCCATCTTTTTAATGTTTTCTAAAACTATGTTTCGTAGCTGTTATGCTACCATATTTTCATCTCAAAATATCTCTCGTTTTTAATGAATTATTTTATATTTTTTTTGAACACCCAATTGTTTTTCTTCTACAACTTTATAAAAATTTATTTAAAATTATTAATTTTATTCTCATATTAACATATCTTAACACCACATTCCATTTATATGGGTGTAAAATGGAATAAGAATGTTTTTTTAAGCACTTTCTAAAACACCATGATTTTGATATGAAACCCATTTCATCAGTTTTCCATGGTATAATTATTAATTTGTTTATTATTATCTATATGGATCACATTAATTATGACATATGAATGGTGTGCCCTGATAGATCCCTAATGCATAGCGTTAGGAAGTTAATCTCTAGAGGCGAAAAGGTTTACGATACCTTGGTGAATAACCTTGTTAATTTTTTTAACACCTTGGTGATAAGCCTTACAGAAATTCTTAGGAATGGATCAATTAAATTTTGTACCCACATTTACATGTTTTGAATCATTTTATTCTTATTATGATATGAAAATTTTCCTTTTCTTGAGAATTAATCGATTTCCTCATGTTTTTATTGATATTCCTCAAGATCACAAGTAAGTCGTTCAACTTTTTTCCCTTACCGGGCCTTCTACTCACCCTTTCCTTCGATGTATGTCTATAGGATAGGATATGTACTAATTTTACATTGGATGAACACATAATGAATCCTTTAAAGAATATTATATGAAAATTATATGTTTTCAATTATTATATACCTTTTTTCAATGACACTGAATCTTGAAAGATCTCATTTTATAAAATGATTTGTAAATTTATGTAATAAAAATGTGGGATACCATTGTTGGTATCTAAGGAAGGTGTAGTTATATATCGAAATTATGACTTGAAAAATTTAGGAATAACCTTAGGTAGAATTTTTAAAAATAAAAATTCCTATTATTTTTGAGAAATATTAAGTAAGTGGTTTCCGAACAAATAAATCCATGTCTAGATACGAACAGCCAAATGTGGGTCTGGATGAGATGTATGAAGGGGTAAAAATAAAATCATTGATTTAAGCTAAAAAATCAGGAGAACTGGTTTATAACAAAAAGCATTGATTCAATCCTATTTTAAAACTCTCAAGGGATGTGTTTTCATAAATAGACAATTTTTATGAATCCATATGAAGAATTTACAAAAAAAATTATTTTTTTAATGAATAAAATGTCTAATAATGATATTATATAAAATAAAATTTCTAATAAATATATAATATTATTAAATGAAACATGATTCTAAATTTTTATAGTCTTTTAGAAAATGGTGATAAATAGATGAAACTATGTAAATGGATACCTCTAAGGACAACGGAAGGTCGGCCATCTGGTGGAAGCATGAGTGGAATCCTCAATAAGAATGATGAATGAACTAACTTGAGTGATGGTCAGTAACATGAATGAATCTTAGAGTCTAGATTCACCATGAAGGGGAAAATATCTATAGTTTCCTTTATGCATCAACTATATCAAATTTTAGTGGATCTACGGAACCATTGATTACTAAATAGTGTACATACTATATGGAAATGATCTTTTCTATAATCCATTATTCAGAACAAGATAACATCACCCTAGTTGTGTACCTCATAGAGGGAGAATCTTATTATTAGTGTATATTAGTCAAAAATAATAATTAGATTTGTTATATTGATGTTATTGAGTGGGATGTGTCCAGGGGGACTTTTCAACAAATATTTACCACATTAAATGTGAATGAAAAATGGAGATGTAATTACTAGAGCTGAATAAAAAGGATAATGAATATGTGGGAAGCAATGAGATGAACTTTAGATGATTTTATCACTATACTTCTACCATTATAAACGATAATAATGGGATGGTTGATATATTCTTTAGTGGATGAACAACTCATCTATGTAATAATCTTGTTGACCAAGACTATAAAAACTATGACGAGATCGTGAGGAGTGATATGAAATTTGAACAAGAGTTCTATGAGATTCAATAGTCATACAAGTCCAACAAAAAGAAAAGATTTTTGGAGCCAAAACTACGGTGGATCTTTCACTAGGGATTAGGAGGAAATAATTTCAAACATTCCACATGCAAAAAATTTGGGAAGAAGCATTTAGAGAACTGCCTACTCGGGGGTGGGAATTGTTATAAGAGTAGAAGAGAAGGCTATATTGATCAGAATTTTTGCAGTGAGATAAATTCCCAACTTCCAAAAAATTACGATAAAGGGATCATGGTGCATTACCAACCTGAATCCAATTTTTCATGTGTGGACATTTTTGAGAGTTTTCAAATCACTTTCCCAATCCATGTGAAGTGGTGGGGAATCTCCATCAACCTCCTCATAGGTCAAGAGAGCAGGGTAATGCTTTTTCTATCTAGATGGATGATGTTTAAGCTCTAATTTATGTGGTGGATGGTACTCTTGTTGTTCTCTCCTAGATTTAAGTTACTTTGTAAGATTCTAGTTCTATGCATTCCAATATTTCAAAAATGTTTGCAAAGAATATAGAATAAATCCTTCAAACTCCATAGGTATAGTACTAGTCAAGACTCTGGGAGGTACTATCCTAGCATCAACATCCTTTAGAAACTATAGTGTTTACATTGGTGAGCACAATCTCATCGCAAATCTAGTAGTCATTCCCATGTTAGAATTCAGAATTATACAGGGGTTGGAATGGATCTTGATGTATAATGCTAAAATAAACTATATAAGAAAATAAATACAAATATTAATGAATTAAAAACCTATAGTTGTTTTCAAATGAGAGATATATCGACTAGAAAAGTGTATATAAGAACCACCCATATCCTTATTTATGCAAATTATTTTTGAAAATGAAGAAGGTAATGAAATTATACAAGTAGATAATTTCCCATCTTTCAGGAATAAATTGATGTACATCTAGAGGAGTTACCTAGGCCTCCCCCAAAAATAGAGGTAGAGTTATCCAATAAAATTATTTCTGGATCCAAGTAGATATCAAAAAAACCATCTGGAATGGAAAATGTAGAGCTAGATGAATTAATGAAAAAAATATAATATCTTCTAGAGACATGTTTTATTTGGCCAAGTGTGTATCCTTGGGGAGAACATGTACGATTTTTGAAATATAAGGATGAATCTATGCAGTTATGCATTGATCATAGAGAACATAACGGGATCCCAATAAAGAACAATTATAGTCATCCAAAAATTGATGACTTATTTGACCAGATTTGTGGGGATCATTTATTGTCTTAGATTTATCTTCATTATGGTTATCATTAATAGAATGATAAGAAATAATATATTTAAAAAACCTCCATAAAATCAATATATTTTCAATATGAGTTTGTTTTTATTCTCTTTTTCATGACTAATTATTTTATTATTTTTATGGATTTTATTAATAGAGTCTTTAAAGAAAACCTTAATAACATTGTGTTACTTTTTATTAATTATATTATAATATATTCCAAATGTTGTGAGTACAATGAGGATCATCTAAGGGTTGTATTGAAAACACTAAGGACAGAGAAGTTATTGGGAAAGTTCAAAAAAATGTGAATTTGGGTTACAAAAAGTATCTTTCTTAGGTAACATTATAAGCAATGAAGGTATCCTAGTTGACCCTCCCAAGACAATGGTTTTGGAGGTGTCACACCCCATGCTTCCACGGTACATTTCCCTTTTAATACTACAATAAATTGTGTTGTATGCAACTTCGAGTTCAAACACACCACAACCAATCAAAATAGTTGTTATGAATAGAAATAAATAATTTTTAAAATTTTATAAATTTCTTCATAAAAAATGGACTTAATTTTTGGATTCGGAATATCGAAATCAGCTTAGGGTGAATTTTTTTTATTTTTATGAAAACATTCAATTTTTTATGAATAGTGAAAAACACTAAGTTTTTTTTAAAACCTACTTTTTATTTAATAATTATATATTTTATTTAAATTTATTTTGGTCAAAATAGATACATAATACCTATATAAGTTCAATGTAATTCATTGGAGTCAGTTTATAATAATTTTAGATATATAAAAATTTTATTGAATTTTTACTGTATTTTACCCACCTCCTAGGAGCATTTGAAAATTTACATAAAACATAATTTTAACACTGATGTGAGTTGAATATTGAAAATTGGAGAGACAAGGTAAATATGAAAAAGAAAAATGTGGTTCAATAAGAAAAAAATATTTTTTTGAGAATAGTAACTTTTAACTTTTATTTACCACGGTTAAAAGTAAATAGGGTAAATAAAGGTAAATATGAAATTATTATTACCCTAAAACATGCCCTAATTCTATTGGATATGTGTTATTAGACCAAATACAGCCTTATTAATAAAATATGATCCTTTAGGTCTACATGGATTATATTAGTACATTTATTATTTTTTTATTTAAGAAAGAGTTAAAAGAGTTAAAATCAATGTTTAATAAGTAAACCATTTTTAATATAGGGATACAGATAATATAAATTCTACTATAAATATTCATTATAATGAAAAAATTATTTCCTACATAATGTTATTTTATTTATAAATTTTATTCATCAAATAATTTAATTTATTTATGACATAATGATGATGTCATAATTACATAATTAATGATAGCATAAAATAAATGGTTTTTTAAGTATCCCAATAATTGTAATTTGTGACTTTTTATGAATTTCACTGATTTTATATGTTAATATGACATTTAAGGGTTGATTAAATAAATTTAATTCTATGTAATAATGCTATCATGAATATTGAAAAAACAAAATACAAAATAACGTCAAAATTGACATAAAAGAGTTTTTAAATAAGTTATTCTATTATTAATTGATATTCTATTCATAAGAATATATGGATCGTCCAAAGGTCATAAATAATACTATATATTTCATTAATGAACCACTTTAGGTTCACATGGACGTTTATAGTGGGCTTATTAACCATATAATATAAAAATACAAAGGGACATGGTGAATGTCAAACTATTTAACTAAGAGTTAAATCTAAAGGATAATGTTAATATAGTGACCCAGACCTGTCTAAAACCTATTGGTTGAGTTTATTTCAACCCATACCCACCTTATTTTTTAAATAAATCATTTTGGATCCATTAGAAACTGAATATTATTTTATTATAAAATAATATTTCAATCTTTTCCTAAGGTTCCCCTCACTCGTCTTATAAAAGGGTACTTCCCATTCTCTCAAATTAACACCTTCAAATCCATTTGGATCGGCCATACCCTGCCCAAATATCCTTTAAAATATCCTCCCTTCATCATATATGCCTTTATTTATTTAAAAAGCCATCCTAATGAGCTCTTTTGAACAAATCAATAGGAAGAACTCCAAGGAGAGTAAATATTTCATCACCTCTTTCAAGTTAATTTGTTCTTCCAATTCCTATTTATTTGTTGTTATCTTTAAAAAATAATAAATCCATTATCTCCTATATATTTTTATTTTATTATATAAATGTAACAATGATATTCATTATTCTATCCATCATATAAATGACGAAGCCACCGTACGTGCGTACATCTGGCTTACCGTCTTCACGTTGTGGTGAAGTTTGTTATTCAAACACTTCATCATTTAGATGGGTATAATAATGAGTATAAATGATATAAATAATAATATTAACATGATAATTATTCTGTATATATGATATATGATCCAATTATATACGATTTTAATATCAATATAATGATATTGTTGCTCAGGCGTACGTACGGATTACCTTCTCCACGAACGCAATGAGATTCATTCCCTATCGTATCAATTCAAGACTGATTTTCATTTGATGATTAATAATAATTTTTAAAGATTTAATATAATTTTTAATATGAAAAATATATATCCAATCCAGAACAAACATTTCTTATGTAACAATGCATATAAAGAAAAACAAATCAGTTACCATCCAAAATGATGATACTACTGAAATATCAATAACAAAGCAATATTAAATGATCCTATATGATATCATAATAATGTATATTGTTATTGTATAATTTCATAACAATGTTTTAACTATTATACAAGAGGTTAACATATCATCGACTAAGGAAAAGTACAATGTAAGTGTTACTTCTACAATCTCTTTATTATCCGAGGTTGTTTATACGTAATTATCTACTAGGACCTCTTTATCATCCACATCAATGTTTCTTTAAAATGTATATCAAAGAATTTTTACTATTTAATAGAAAATGGGTTATGTTAATTAATACCCTTATTTTACCTTATATGTTTTTTAATGGAATATTTCCATTTTTTTCCAAACAATGTACTTTATGACCATTTCAACAAAATTAAGGTAAGAATGTTTTTTTAACTTATACGGTGGGTGGAGCTATTTTACTCTATTATAAAATCGCTGATGCTTCACTCACAATATTATAAGAAGATTTTAGAAATAAATGTTTTCTTTTATGATTATGTGACTCTTAAATGTTTTCAAAATTGAAAGAGATATTTCACTCCAATTGTTTTGATTTCATCCATATCAATATCCATTGATGGATTTTTTAGAAATTTATTCATTATGATAAAAATATTTCATATTGTATTGAATATTTTGTGTTATGTTTGACTGTGGATGTGTTATTTCTATACCGTTCATTTTTAGGCTTAATGTATTAACATTTCTTATGCTAGTTTTAATATGAATGTTTATGTTATGTTTAATCATTTTCATATGAAGAGTGCATTAGACTTAGTATGTGATGGGTGGATCCCGCTATAGCTACACGATGCATCTGTAGGTATCATGAGACAAACTAGAGTCTTGGCACAAGGACTTGAAAAAATGGTTTTTGTAGTCTTGGAATGAGGCCTTGACTATGTGGTTATAAATTCTGGCATTATTCATTTCATCATTATGAAAGTGGTTATTGATATTTCATGTGATTATCCGACTAGTAGAATATCCATGTGAATAAGTAAATGGAATTATTTCATTTTATCTTTTCCATATAATGTGTAAGTTCATGTTTAAAAGGATTTTCTTTAAGTCTTATACAATGCCTTAAATGTTTATTGTTATTTATAAATGTTTCTGCTATATTGTCATCCTTATTGAAGCTCACCCATTTCTATGTTTTACTTTTCCCAGGTTGTGATAATGTATTTTATGACAAATCTACTGGGATAGTCTGAGGGGATATGAGTGTGGTCTATGGAAACAATGTTGTTGTAGCTTTTCATTTTATAATGTAATGTAAAACTTATGAATGTATCTAGTATTTCCAAGGCTAATAAACTGATCTGTCTTTCGGGACATGATTTCCTTATATCATGCCAATGTTATGTAATAATGCACTGACTCTGGGTAACAGGGGTTGGGGTGTTACAGTTGGTATCATAAGAAGTTTAGTACAAACCTTGGAAGCTATATTTAGATAAACTCTTATTAGAGAACATTACCCTAAGATAGGCTTTGAAGATTAGTATAGAATATCTTTATAGAATTTTGGTACTATAGATATTTTATTAGTTTTCCAAGAAATACATCCATTTCTGGATATGAGTAGGTAGTGGCGGCTCTGGCATAGATGTACCAAGGGGTAAAACCTGAAAACACCACTTTGAGCTAGACTTGAACGGGAACTGGTGCACAAAAATGGGCCTTACTGCACTCTTGGTTACAATACTCCTGGGGAATGTGCTAAGGTTAAATCTCATTTTCGTTACAAACCATTATGATGGTTTTATGAGTATATAATTCCTCAAAGAAAACCTTTTTATTATTAAGGATTATAACCATAAACGATTAAATTTATGTTAATTGATTTACATGTTTGGAATTATGTATTTCGATTCATAAAGTAATATAGTTTATGCCATTATTTAGAAATGGAGCCTAGTAGAAGGAATGGAAACTGTATCAACACACATAATCCATGTAGGGATTTCCCTCCTACTCAAGATAATTATAATGAATCTGGTGAAGCAACTGGTGTTGATCAGCTTATCACCATACCAGGTTTACTCACTCAGGTTATGAATAATAACCTTACCCGTATGGATAACCCTGATCCACAACATTGAGGATCAATGTTAGATTGCTTCATGAGGAAACAAACACTAACATTAAATGGGAGTAAAAATCCATTAGTATCTGAGCTATGTATAAATTCCTTAGAGAAAATATTTCATGTTTTGGGAAGTAGCCAAGGGGAAAAAGTTGTCATGGCGATTTATCGACTCACGGGAGATGCAGATCAATGGGGGTCATTGGTTTAAAAAAAAGTAGAATGAAGAAGTATAAAGTATGTAATAGAGGTAGTTTAATGAAATTTTCTTAGAAAAATACATTCTTCCGGACCATCGAGCGGATATGAAAAGGCAATTTCTGAGTCTGAGGCAAAAGGAGGATGAGAATGTCACAAAATATGAGGCTAACATTACCAGGTTTTCAAGGCATGATGTAGATTATCTACGTAACCCAAGAATTAAGATTGATCAATTCTTTGATGGGTTAAAACCATTTCTCCATAGATCATTTGTCTCATAATCCTTCTCGTCATACGAAGACATTGTCTCATGTGCTATAAAGACAGAAAAAGAATTCTCTAAGTCTTATGAATTTATAGCAAAGGAAGATCAAAATAGATCTACTAAACAGTCTGCAAATGGATATAAGGGGAATAAGGAAAAGGCCACCAAGCTCATGATTGTTAGGGGAAGAAAGATGTTGTCAATTTTGAATGTAACAATTGTAGATAAAGGGGGAATTATGCTAATTAATTTCCTAATCTCCAAGGAAACTTACCTTAGAAAAGGCCAAGGGATCAAGGCCAAGCATATGATATCTCAACGGTTGAGGTCGATTCTCCAAAAGACTTGGTTGCAGGTAATTTAATATTTTCCTCAAGTTTACCAAATGCTTTATTTGATTCTGGATCATTGCATTATTTCATATCATCCCAGTTTGTTAATAAAATTAGAAATTTCCAATTCGATTTAACAAGGGAGTTGTCAGTCAAAAATACTAAGAGAAGTATCACTGCAACATAATTTTGTGAATTAGTCCAAATTAGGGCTTATAAATTTTCATTATCTACTGATCTCATCGTCATACCCATGATTGAACTTGATAAAATCCTCAGTATAGATTGGATTTCGGACCATGATGAAAAAATTTATTATAAGAAGAAAGAGGTTACGATTTTTGAAGACGATGATAATGAACACCTTATCATTAGTGTAAAAATGTCACCAACTGATTTTTATCTTGATCCACAACCAGTAGCTCAACTAAATTCAATTATTGGGGAGTAAGATAATGAATTAACTATGGGTGAGGAAAATAATGTTCAAATAGAGGATGTACCTATTGTGAAAGAATATGTTGATGTGTTTCCAGGAGATTTACTTGGACATCCTCGCAAAAGAGAAATTGAGTTTTCTATTGATATAATTCTTGGTTGAAGGACCATATTGAGGACCCCTTATTGAATGGACACTGTGGAAGTAGATTAACTAAATAAACAACTAGAGGAATTGAGTAATAATGGATTTATTCACCCTAGTATTTCTCAATGGGGATCCCCTATCCTTTTTGTTAAGAAGAAAGATAGATCTATGAGGTTGTGCATTGACTACAGGGAGATCAATGCTATAAAAATAAATAACAAGTTTCCCCAACCTCACATTGATGATTTATTCGAACAACATCATAGAGCTCAATATTTTTCCAAGGTTGAACTTCGATTTGGATATCATCAGTTGTGTGTGATGAAGGAAGACATTCAGAAGACGACATTTTAAACCAGTTACGGGCATTACGAGTTTACAATAATGCCTTTTGGATTGACTAATGAACCCTCTATCTTCATTGATATAATGAATAGAGTTTTAAAGGAATATCTTAATGATATTGTAGTGGTATTTATTGATGATATCTTGGTATAATCAAAGATCTATGAAGATCATGAAAATCACTTGTGCATTATCCTGATGACTCTTAGAAGAAATGAATTATATGGGAAGTTTAGCAAGTTTGAATTCTATCTTCAAGAGATTTCTTTTCTTGGTCATATTGTCTCTAAGGATGGAATCTCTATTGATCCAACACAGAACAAGGAAATCCAAAAATGGACGACACCGATGAGTATAACTGAGTTACACAATTTTATTGGTTTATAAGGTTATTATCGACGTTTTATCCAAAATGTGGACGATTGGAAAACCCATTAACAAAGATCACATGTAAAGGGGATATATTTGTTTTTAAAAAAGTGTGTAACGATTGTTTTTAATAACTGAAGAGAATATTAGTCAATGCTCTTATATTGATTCTACCGTCGGGGAAGGATGAGTTTTTTATTTATAGTGATGTTTCAAAGAAAGGACTTGGTTGTGTCCATATAAAGAAGGATAGAGTTATTTTCTATGCATCACAAAATATAATAATTCATGTGAAAGACTATCCTACTCATGATCTTGAGTTAGAACCTATAATATTTACTCTTAAGATATAGAAACATTATCCCTATGGTGAAAAATGTGAGATATATACCGATCACGAGAGTTTGAAGTATATTTTCTCACAGAAAGAACTCAACATGAGGTAAAGGAGATGGATTGAACTACTCAATGATTATGATTGCACTATACACTACCACCCCAGGTAAGGAAAATAAAGTGGCAGATGCCTTGAGAAGAATAGATCATGGAGTTTTTAACAGGATAAGAGTTGAAAGGGATTATATTTTCATGGATCCAGTAAAAATGGATATATGAATAACAATGGAAGGTGAAACATCAATAATATTTCAAATGGTTTCCAAACTATTTTTACTAGAAAGGATAAAGAGTTATCAGACTAATGATGAGAAGTTTCTAAAGAATATTAAAGATTTTAATGATGGGAGATTGAGTGACTTCATATATGAAGATGGAATTTTAAAATTTGGGAAGAAACATTGTGTTCTCGATATACCTGATCTAAAAAGATAATTGTTGGATGATTCTCATAGCTCCAATTTCTCTATACCCCATAGTAGCACTATGATGTATAGATATTTGAAGTAACGTTTTGGGTGGGACAAAATGAAGAGGGAGATTGATGATTTTTGTCAAGATGTATGGTTTGTCAAAAAGTGAAAGCTGGAAGTCAACAGCCTGGGGGAGTCATGCAACCTCTTCCCATACCTGAATGAAAATTGGATAATATTACGATGGAATTTGTCCTGGGGCTACCAAAGACACCTATAAGGAATGATAAAATATGGGTCATTGTTGATCGTCTTACCAAGTCACCACATTTTCTTGATAAATGAGATGATTTACCACTAAAACATTTAGAAAGACATTATATTAATGAAGTTGTAAGACTACATGTTTACCCATATCGATTGATTCTGATTGTGATCCTCATTTTACATAATGATTCCGGAAAAGTTTTTAGAAAGACCTGGATACTGAACTTTGTTTGAGTGCTTCCTTCAATCCTCAACCGAATGCATAAACAGAATGGACCATTCAAAACTTTTTAAGGAATGTTGATATCTTACTCAATTGACTTTAAAGGAATTTGGGATCAATATTTTTCTCTGTTAGAATTTTCCTATTACAGTAGCTTTCATTCAAGTATTCAAATGGTACCATATAAAGAGTTAAGGGGAAAGAGATGTCGCACACCAACTTGTTGGGATGATGTTAGTGAAAGAAAACTCATAGGCCCAGAACATGTTGAGGAAACGATGGAAAATGTGATGGTAATCCAAACCAACATAAAAGTAGCTCAAAGTAAGAAGAAGATCTATTCCGATAACCAAAGATGGGATTTAAAATTTCAAGTAGGAGATCATGTTTTCTTGAAGGTATCTTCATGGAAGGGTGTTATACTTTTTGGTAAGAAGGGTAAATTGAGTCCCAGATACATCGGACATTTTGAAATTTTAGAACAAATTGGGGTTGTAGCATACCGTTTGACAATGCCGCCAAGTCTCTTCAATGTTCACGATGTGTTCCACATAACGCTGTTGAGAAAATACATGCCTGGACCAATGCATGTACTCACATATTAGTAATTTGAATTGGAACTTGATCTGTCTTTTTATGAAGAGCCCATCAGGATTCATGATACCAGAGAACAAGTGTTGAGAAACTAGATGACGCGTCTGGTAAAAGTTCTATGGAGAAAACATAAGATGGAAGAGGAAACATGGGAACCTAAGGAACATATGATGAAGTCCCACCTGAATATTTTTATGCAGTAATATTCTAGAAATTTAGAGGAATAAATTATTTTAAGGAGGGTAGAATGTAACCCCAGAAGCTTCCACGGTATGTTTCCATCAGATAAATACAATAGCCTTGTGTTGTACGCAACATCGAGTTCAAACACACCACAACCAATGAAACTAATTGTTATGAATAGTACTACCCACTTTTTGAAATTTTATAAATTTTATCATTCAAAATGGACTTCATTTTTGGATTTGGAATATCAAAATTAGATTAGTGTGAATTTTTTATATTTTTCTAAAAGCATTCAAATTTTGATGAATAGTGAAAAACACTTAGTTAATGTTTAAAACTGACTTCTTATGTAAATAATTATTTATTTTATTTAAATTTATTTTATTTAAAAGTAGATAAATAATACTTATATGAGTTCAATGTAATTCCTTGGATTCATTATATAATAATTTTAGATATATAAATATTTTATTGAACTTTTTATCATCTTTTACCCACCTCTTTGGAGCATTTTCAAATTTACATAAAACCTAATTTTACCACTTCTGTGAGTGGAAATTCGAAAATTTGAGAGACACGGTTAATATCAATAAGTAAAATGTGGTTCAATTAGACAAAAATATATGTTGGTGAATAGTAAATTTTAACTTTTATTTACCACGGTTAAAAGTAAATAGGGTAATTAATGGTAAACATGTTATTATTATTACCCTAAAAGATGTTCTAATTCTATTAAATAAGTGTCATTCGACCAAAAATAACCTTAGGAATAAAATATGATCCTTTAGGTATACATGGATTAGATTAGGACAATTATTATTATTTTATTTAAAGAAGAGTTAGAAGAGTTACAATCAAAGTTTAATAACTAAACCATTTATAATTTAGGGTTACACATAATATAAATTAGACAATAAATATTCATTACAAATATAAAAATATTTCCTACATAATGGTATTTTATTTATAATTTTTATACACTATATAATTTAATTTATTTATGACAGAATGATGATGCAGTAATTACCCAATTAATAAAATATTAAAATAATTGATATTATAAATATCCAAATAATTGTAATTTGAGACTTTTTATGAATCCCACTAATTTTATAGATTAATATGACATGTTAGAGTTGGTTAAATAAATGTTTTTTGAAGTAATAATGTTGTTATGAATTTAGCTAAAACAAAATATAAAATAGTGTCAAAATTGACATAAAAGAGTTTTTAAAGCATTTATTAAATTATTAATTTATATTCTATACCTAAAAATCTATGGTTTGGAAAAAAGTCTAATATAATAATATAAATGTCATTAATGAACCAATTGAGATTCTCTTGGATGTTTATAATAAGTTTATTAAACATATAATATAAAAATACAAAGAGACATGGTAAAAGTCAAACTATCTAACTAAGAGTTAAATATAAAAGATAAAGTTAATATAGTGACCCTAAATAGTATAAAACCTATTGGATGAGTGGGTTTCGACCCATCCACACCTAAGAATTTAAATAAATCATTTTTGAGTCATTATAAATCGAAATGATTTTATTATAAAATAATATTTAAATCTTTTCATAAGATGGCCTTCAATCATCTTATAAAAAGGCACTTACCCTTCTCTCAAATAAACACCTTCAAAGCCATTTGGCTTAGCCAAACCCTGCCCAAATATCCTCTCAACTACCCTCCCTTCATCTGATAGGCCTTCCTTTAGTCAAAAAGCCATCTTATGGAGCCCTTAGGATCAAATAAAACGAAAGAACCCGAAAGAGAGGTAAATATTTCATCACCTCTTTCAAGTTATTTTCTTCTTCCACTTCCTCTTTCATCATTGTTTCCATTATAAAAAAATAACTATAGTGTATTATATATACTGTGATGTTATTATAAAAATGGCACAATGATATTTGTTATTCTATCCATCCTATAAATGACATATTCATCATACATGCGTACGTATGGCTTACTATCTCCACATCGTGGTGAAGTTGGTTATTCAAAAACATCATCATTTGGATGGGTATAATAATGAGTATAACTGATGTAAATAATAAATATAACATGATAATTAATCTTTATATATGATATAAATTCTAATTATATACGAGTTTAAGATCAAAAGAATGATATTGTCGCTCATACGTACGTACGTATTACTGTCTCCACGAACGCGATATGATTCATTCCCCATCGTATCCACTGAAGACTGATTTTCAATTGACGATTAAAAATAATGTTTACAAACTTAATATCATTTTGAAAATGAATAAGATACATCCTATATATAAAAAACATTACTTACGTACAAAATCATATAAAAGAAAACGAATCTGTTAAAACCCGAAACGATGAAACTACTGAAATATCATTAACAAAGTAATACAAGAAGATAATATATTATATAATAATAATGTATATGGTTATTGTATTATTTAATAAAAAAATTCAACCATTATACAGGAGATTCATATACCAACGACTAAGGAAAAGTACAAGGTAGGGGTTAATTCTACAATCTCTTTATAATCTGAGATTGTTTATGCGTAATTATCTAGTGGGACCTATTTATCATCCACATACGTGTTTCTCTAAAATGTATTTCAAATAATTTTTACTATTTAATATAAAATGGGTTAAATTAATTTACACCCTTATTTGACCTTATATGTTTTTCAAAGGATTCTTTCCGTAATTTCCAAACAAGGTACTTCATGAATTTTTCATCAAAATTAAGGTAAGAATGTTTTTTAACTTATACGGCGGGTGTGGTTATTTTCCGCCATTATAACATCACTGAATATTCCCTTACAAGATTATAAGATTATTTTCAAAATAAATGTTTTATTTATGATTATGTGACTCTTAAATGATTTCAAAATAGAAAGAGATATTTTTCTCAAATGGTTTTGATTTCATCCATGTCAACATCCATTGATTGATTTTTTAGAAGTTGATTCGTTATGATACAAATATTCCATATTGTATTGAATGTTTTTTGATGTGTTTGACTATGGATGTGTTATTTCTATACCATTCATTGTTTATGGTTAATAAATTAACATTTCGTATGCCATTTTCAATACGAATGTTTATGTTATGTTTAAACCTTTTCATATGAGGAATGCATTGGACACAGTAAGTGAAAGGTGGAGCCCGCTATATGTCCTCGATGCATCGGTAGGTATCATTAGACAAACTAGTGTCTTGAAAAAGGCCTTGAAAAAATCGTATTTGTAGTCTTGGTACACTGCCTTGACTATGTGGTTATGAAGTCTATCATTATGTATTTCATCATTATGAAAGTGGCTATTGATATTTCATGAGATTGTTTGACTATTAGAATATCCATGTAAATAAGTAAATGGAATTATTTTATTTTATCTTTTCCATATAATAATAAAGATCATGTTTAAAAAACTTGTGTTTATGTCTTATACATTGCCTTAAATGATTATGCTTATTTATGAAAGTTTCTGCTATATTGTTATCCTTACTGAGCATCTGAGCTCACCCCTTTCTATGTTTTACATTTACCAGGATGTGAAGAAGTATTTTATGACTGACCTATAGGGATAAAATGAGGGGATATGAGTGTGTTCTATGGAAACAATGTTTTTGTAGATTTTCATTTTATAATGTAATGTAAAACTTATGAATGTATCTAGTATTTCCAAGGCTACTAAACTGATCGGTCTTTCAGGACATGATTTCCATAAATCATGCCAATGTT
Organism: Viscum album; assembly: GCA_963277665.1. Lineage (NCBI taxonomy): Eukaryota > Viridiplantae > Streptophyta > Magnoliopsida > Santalales > Viscaceae > Viscum > Viscum album. The sequence continues at coordinate 1,973,103,541 of OY728164.1, read as the reverse complement.
ATGTAACAATGAACCGACTCTGGGTAATTGGGGTTGGGTCATTAAAGTTGGTATCAGAGGAAGTTTATAAAAAACCATGGAAGCTAGATTTAGATAAACTCTGATCAGAGGACATTACCCTTAGATAGAGTTTGAGGATTAGTATAGAAGAACTTCCTAAAATTTTGGTGCTATAGATATTTTTTGAGTCTTACAACAAATATATCACTCTTTGGATATGAGAAGTTAGTGGCCGCTCTAACACATATGTAACAAGGGGTAAAACCCGAAAAAACTGCTTTGAGATAGACTCGAATGGGAAATTGTGTACGACAATGGGCCTTGCTGTACTCTTGGTTACAACACTCCCAGGGGATATGCTTCAGATAATTATCATTTTATTTACAAACCATTATGAAGGGTTTATGAATATATACTTACTCAAAGAAAACCATTTTATTAGTATGGATTATAACTATAATCTTCTCCATTTATGTTAAGTTATTTTCATGTTTGGAATTATGTATTTTGATTAATAAACTAATATAGTTCATGCCATTGTTTAAAAATGGTGCCTAGTGGAAGGAATGGAAACTGTGTCTAAACATGTAATCCATGTAGGGAATCCCTCCAACTAAAGATAATTATAGTGGAGCTGGGTAAGTAACTGGTGCTAATCTGCTTATCACCATACCGGGAAAACTCACTCAAGTTATGAATAATAACCTTACGCGTATGGAGCACCCTGATCCACAACACCAATGTTCAATGTTAGAACACTTCATATGGAAAAAACCACCAACATTAAATCGGAGTACAAATCCATTAGTTTCTGAACAATGGATAAATTCCTTAGAGAAAATATTACACGCTTTGGGAAGTAGAGAAATGGAAAAAGTTGTCATGGCTGTTTATCACCTCATTGGATATGTAGATCAATGGTGGTAATTGGTTCAAAAAACAAAGGAGGATGAAGAGGTATCAAGTATGTAATGGATTGAGTTTAAAGAACCTTTCTTATAAAAATAATTTCCTCATGACCTTCGAGCGGATATAGAAAGGTAACTTCTGATTCTGAGGCAAAAGGGGGATGAGAATGTCGCAAATTCTGATGCTAACATTACAAGGTTAGCAAGGCATGCTACATAATATATACGTAACCCAAGAAGTAAGATTGATCATTTCTTTGAGGGGTTAAAACCATTTCTCCTTCGAGTGTTATTCTCACAATATTTATCGTCATACGAAGACATTGTCTCATGTTCTATCAAGATAGAAAAAGAATTCTCTATGTCTTACGAATTTATAGCTAAGAAAGACAAGAAGAGATTAGATGAACACTCTTAAAAGGAATTAAGGGGAAGAAAAAAAAAGTTTAATATCCATCCTCCAGTAAATGTGGGAAGAGACACCCTGGTACCTTCCTGCAAGGAATGGGAGTCTATTACTTGTGTGGTGAAAAAGTCCACCAAGATCGTGATTGTAAAGGGAAGAAAGATGCTATCAATGTTGAATGATAAACCTGTAGAGAAAAGGGTAATTATGCAAATTAATTTACTAAGCTTCAAGGAAACATATCTCAGAAAAGTCCAAGGGATCAAGTCCAAGCTTTTGTTATCTCTACTGCTGAGTTCAAAGCTCCAAAAGACGTGGTGGAATGTAATTTAATGGTTTCCTCAGGTTTATCAAATGCTTTATTCGATTATGGATCAACACATTATTTCATATCTTTCCATTTTTATATGAAAATTATATATTTACAATTTTATTTGACAGGGGAGTTTTCAATCAAAACTTCTAAGGGATGTATCATTGCAACAATGTTTTGTGAATTTGTCGCCATTAGGGCATATAAATGTTCTTTTTATACTGATCTCATCATTATACCCATGATTAAATTTGATATAATCCTCAGTATGGATTGGATTTTGGATCATGATAAAAAAATTATTGTTAGAAGTAGGAGGTTATGATTTTTGATGATGATGATAAAGAACAACTTATCTTTAGAGCAGAATTGTCACCACCTAATTCTTATCTAAATACACCCCTAGTAGCTCAACTAGATTCAGTTATTGGGGAGGAAGAGAATGAAATAAAAGTGGGTGATGAAAAAAATGTTCAAATAGAGTATGTACATATTTATCAAGAATATGTTTATGTGTTTCTAGAAGATTTACCTAGACATCCTCTAGAATGAGAAATTCAGTTTTTTATTGATTTAATTCCTTGTTCAAGGTACATATCAAAGACACCTTATAGAATGGACACTGTGGAAGTAGTGGAACTAAAAAAACAACTATAGATATTGAGTAATAAGGGATTTATTCTCCCTAGTGTTTCTCCATGGGTATCCCTTGTCCTTTTTAAAGAAGAAAGATGGATCTATGTGGTTGTGCATTGACTACAGGGAGATCATTGCTATAATAATTAGAAACAAGTTTCCACTTCCTCGCATTGATGATTTATTTGACCAACTTCATGGAGCTCAATATTTTTCAATGATTGACCTTCAATCTCGATATCATCAGTTGCATGGAAGAAGGAAGACATTCTGATGACGGCATTTCGAACCAGGTACGGGCATTTCGATTTTTCAGTAATGCCTTTGGGATTGACTAATGCGCCCCCTATCTTCATGGATCTAATGAATAGATATTTCAAGGAATATCTTGTGACTTTGTAGTGGTATTTATTGATGATATCATGGTATACTCCCTGATCTACGAAGATCATAAAAATCACTTGCGCATTATCATGAAGACTCTTAGAAGAAATGAATTATATGGGATGTTTAGTAATTGTGAATTCTATCTTAAAGAGATTACCTTTTGTGGCTATATTGTCTCTAAATATGGAATCTCTATTGATCCTTCAAAGACCTAGGAAATCCATGAATGGCTAGCACAGATGAGTATAACTGAGGTACATAGTTCTGTTGGTTTAGCATATTATTATCGACGTTTCATCCAGAATTTGGCCTGATTTGAAAACCCATTAACCAAGCTCACAAGTAATGGTGTATAATTTTTTTGGACAAAAGAGTGTGAAGAATGTCATGATGAACTGAAGAGAAGATTAGTCAATGCTCTTATATTGACTCTACCATCGGGGAATGATGGGTTTTTTATTTATTTTGATTATTCAATGAAAGGACTTGGTTGTGTCATTATGCAGAATGATATAGTTGTTGCCTATTCATCACAATATCTAAAACTTCATGAGAAAAACTATCCTACTCATGATCTTTAGTTATAAGATTTAATATTTTATCTTATGATAAGGATAAATTTTCCCTATGTTGGAAAATGTGAGATATATACTGATCGCAAGAGTTTGAAGTATATTTTCTCACATAAAGAACTCAAAATGAGGTAAAGGAGATGGCTTGAACTACTTATGGATTATGATTTCACTATACACTACCACCCGGGGAAGGAAAATAAGGTGGAAGATGCTTTGAGAAAAAAGGATCATGGTGTTTTGAACATGATAAGAGTTGAAAGGGATCCTATTTTCATGGATCTAGTGAAAATGGATATTGGAATAATCATGGAAGGTGAAACATCAATACTTTTTCAAATGGTTGTCAAACCATGTTTACAAGAAAGAATAAAGAGTTCTTAGACTGATGATGAGGAGTTTCTAAAGAATATTAAATCTTTAAATGATTGGAGATTGAGTGACATCGTATATTAGGATGGAATTTTAAAATATGGGAATAGAATTTTTGTTCTCGATATACCTGATCTAAAAAGCTAATTTTTTGATGATGCTCAGTGCTCTAATTTCTCTATACACCATATTAGTACTATGATGTATAGTGGTTTGAAGGAACATTTAATGTGGGACAACATGAAGAGGGAGATTGCTGATTTTGTGTCAAGATGTATGGTTTATCAACAAGTGAAAGATGGAAGGCAACAGCCTGGAGGAGTTATGCAACCTATTCCCATACCTAAGTGGAAATGGGATAATATTATGATGGACTTTGTGATGGGGCTACCAAAGACACCTAGATGGATTGATACAAAAAGGGTCATTGTTGATCATCATACCAAGTCAGCACATTTTCTTGCTGTAAGAGAATAGTTACCACTTGAAGATTTATCAAGAAAATATATTAAAGAAGTTGTAAGACTATATGGTGCACCCCTATCGATTGTTTCTGATCGCGATCCATGTTTTACATCAAGATTCAAGAAAGGTCTCCCGAAAGCCGTGGATACAGAACATCATGTGAGCACTGCCTACCAACCTCAAACTAATGGACAATCATAATAGACTATTCAAACCTTAGAATACATGTTGAGATCTTTCTCACATGACTTTCAAGGTATGTGGGATCAATATTTACCTCTGGTATAATTTTACTATAACAAAAGCTTCCATTTAAGTATTCAAATGGTACAATATGAAGCATTATATGGAAACAGATGTTGCACACCAACTTGTTAGGATGATGTTGGTGAAATAAAACTCGTAGGCCCAAAACATGTTGAGGAAATGATGGAAAAGGTGAAGGTAATCCAAACCCACATCAAATCAGCTCAATGTAGGCAGAGAAGATATGCCAATAACCAAAGAAAGGATTTGGGATTTCATGTAGGAGAACATGTTTTCTGGATGGTATCTTCATGGAAGGGTGTTATAGGTTTCAGTAAGAATGGAAAATTGAGTCCCAGGTACATCACACCTTTTGAAATTCTAGAATGTATTGGGGTTTTAGATTACCATTTAGAAATGCCGACAAGTCTCTCCAAACTTCATGATGTTTTCCACGTATTACTGTTGAAAAAATACATGCTTGACCCAACACATTTAATCACCTATGAGGAATTATAACTGGTACTAAATCTGTCTTATTGCGAAGAACTCGTCATGATTCTTGTTACCAGAGAACAACTGTTGAGAAACCGGATGACTCTCTAGTAAATGTTCAATAGAGAAACCATATGATGGAAGAGGCAACGTGGGAACTCGAGAAACTTATGATGAAGAACTATCTGAATCTTTTTATGAAGTAATATTCTAGAAATTTCTAGGACGAAATTATTTTATGGAGGTTTGAATGTAACATGCCAACCGTCCACGATATGTTTCCCTTTGAATAATACAATAGCTTGTGTTGTATGCAACTTCCAGTTCAAACATCCCACATCCAATCAAACAAGCCGTTATGAATAGTAATACCAACTTTTTGAAATTTTATAAATTTTTTCATTCAAAATGGAATTCATTTTTGAATTAAAAATATCGAAATTAGCTTGTGCTGAATTTTTGGTATATTTCTGAACAATTTCAATTTTTAATGAATAGTGAAACACACCGAGTTATTGTTTAAAACCGAAATTTTATTTAAATAATTAATTATTTTATCAAAATTTATTTTATGTCAAAATAGATACATAATACCTCTATATGTTCAATGTAATTCATTAGAGTTAGTTTATAATAATATATATATATATATATAAATTTTATTGAACTTTTTACCTTCTTTTACCCACTTACAAGGAGCATTTGAAAATTTACATAAAACAAACTTTTACTACTTATGTGAGTTGAATTTCAAAATTATGAGAGACACGGTTAATATCAAGAAGTAAAATTTGGTTCAATAGGATAAAATATTTTTTAGTTAATAGTAACTTTTGACATTTATTTACCACGCTAAATAGTAAATAGGGTAATTAAAGCTAAAAATGATATTATTATTACCCAAACACATGTTTTAATTCTATTGGATAAGTGTTATTCGACAAAAAAAAATCTTAGGAGTAAATTATGATCCTTTAGCTCCACTCGTATTAGATTATGGCATTTATTATTATATAATTTAAAGAAGAGTTAAAAGAGTGAAAATCAATGTTTAATAACTACACCATTTTTAATATAGGGTTACACATAAGATAAATTCGACTACAAATATTCATTATTAATAGAAAAATATTTCATACATAATGGTATTTTATTTATAATTTTTAGACATTAAATAATTTAATTTATTTTATTGGTTAATATGACATTTTATTATTGGTTAAATGAGTTTTTTTTCTATGTAATAATGATGTTATGAATTTAGCAAAAACAAAATACCAAATAGTGTCCAAATTGACATAAAAGAGTTTTTAAAACAATTTTTTATATTATTAATTGATATTCTATTCCTAAAAATATAAGGATCGGAAAATGGTATTAAATAATATTATATATGTCATTAATGAACCACTTGAGGTTCTCTTGGAAGTTTATCATATGTTTATTAACCATGTAATATAAAAATACAAAGAGACATGGTAAATGTTAAACTATTTAACTAAGAGTTAAATCTACATGATAATGTTAATATAGTAACCCAAACCTATCTAAAACCAATTGGATGAGTTTATTTCGACCCATCCAAACCTTATACTTTAAATAATTTATTTTTGAGCCATTGGAAACCGAAAATGATTTTATTATAAAATAATATTTCAATCATTTCCTAAGAAGCCCCTCACTGTTCTTATAAAAGGGAACTTCCCCTTATCTCAAATTCACACCTTCAATGCCATTTGGACCGGCCAAACCCTACCCAAATATCCTCTCAACTGTCCTCCATTAATCTTAGTTTCCTTAATTTAGTCAAGAAGCCAACCTATGTATCCCTTTTGATCAAATCAAAAGGAAGAACCCGAAGGAGAGGTAAATATTTCATCACAGCTTTCAAGTTCTTTTCTTATTCCACTTCATATTTCTTTTTTGTTTCCATTCTAAAATAATAGCTCCAGTATGTTATATATAGTGTGATGTTTTTATAAAAATGGAAAAATGATATTTGTTATTTAATCCATCCTATAAATGACCAAATCACCATACGTGCATACGTACGACTTACAGTTTCTAAGTCATGGTGAAGTTTGTTATTCAAACACTTCATCATTTGGATGGGTATAATAATGAGTATAATAGAGGTAAATAATATATAAAACCTGACAATTATTATTTATATATGATATACAGTCCAATTATATAATATTTTAGGATCAAAATAATTATATTGTCGCTCGTGCGTACGTACAGATCACCGTTTGCACGAACGCGATGAGATTAATTCCCCACCATATCCATTAAAGAATGATTTTCATTTGATGATTAAAAATAATGTTTAAATACTTAATATCATTCTGAATATGAATAAGATACATCGTATCCCTAAAAAACATTTCTTACATTACAATTCATATAAAGTTAAACTAATCAGTTAACACCCGGAATGATGATAGTACTGAAATATAATTAATAAAGCAATATTAGAAGATCATATATGATAACATAATAATGTAAATGGTTATTGTATAATTTAATAACATTGTTTTAACTATTATACAGAATTATTACATACCATCGACTAAGGAAAATTAAAAGGTAATGGCTAATTCTACAATCTCTTTATTACGTGAGGTTGTTTATACGTAATTCTGTACTGGGACATCATTATCATCCACATCCATGTTTCATAAAAATGTATTTCAAATAATTTTTACTATTTAATTGAAAATGGGTTAAATTCATTTATACCCATATTTGACCTTATATGTTTTTGAAAGGAATCTTTCCTTCGTTTTCCAAACAAGGTACTTTATGACCTTTTCAACAAAATTAATGTAAGAATATTTTTAACCTATACGGTGGGTGTGCCTATTTTTCACCGTTATAACATTGCCAAAGCTTCCCATACAATATTATAAGAATATTGTAAAAATAAATGCTTTCTTTTATGATTATGTGACTCTTAAATGATTTCAAAACTGAAAAAGATATTTCTATGAAATAGTTTTGATTTCATCCATGTCAACATCTTTTGATGGATTTTTTAGAAGTTGATTCATTATCATACAAATATTCCACATTGTATCGAATTTTTTGTGATATGTTTGAAAATTGACGTGTTATTTCTATCCCATTCATGGTTTATGGATAAATTATTAGCATTTTGTATGATAGTTTTAATATGAATGTTTATGTTATGTTTCATCCTTTTCATATGAGGAATGAATTGGACTTAGTAAGTGACGGGTGGAGCCCACTATAGCTCCTTGATGCATCGGTAGGTCTCATTAGAAAAACTAGTGTCTTGGTACAAGGCCTTAACAAAATCTTATTTGTAATCCTGGCACAAGGCCATGACTTTGTGGTTATGAAGTCTGGAATTATGTATTCCATCATTATGAAAGTGGCTATTGATATTGCATGTGATTATTCGACTAGTATAATATCCATGTAAATAAGTAAATATAATTATTTGATTATATCATTGCCATATTATGCTGATGTTCACGTTTGAAAGGATTTTGTTTTAGTCTTATACATTACCTTAAATGTTTATGCTTATTTATGAAAGTTTTTACTATTTTTTATCCTTACTGAGCATCTAAGCTCACCCCACTCAATGTTTTATTTTTCCCTAGCTGTGAAGATCTATTTTATGACTGACTTGTAGGGATAGTCTGATGGGATATGAGTGTGGTCTATGGAAACAATGTTGTTGTAGCTTTTCATTTTATAATGTAACGTAAAACATATCAATGTATCTAGTATTTCCAAGGCTACTAAACTGATTGATCTTTTGAGACATGATTTCCTTGTATCATGCCAATGTTTTTTAATATTGAAATGACTCTGGGTAACAAGGTTCAGGGCATTATAGGAGGAGATGCATAATCCTACAAAAATAACAGAGATTCATTGGTTTCATGGATTGGCAGTATATTATATGAGGTTTGTGAAAAACCGTTCATGAATTTATAATCCATGTTCAATGTTAACTCTAAAAGGGGTCATGCTTATCTTGAGAAAGTTGTGTGATGAATATTTACAAGTGATGAAGAAGAGATAAGTTACTGCACCAGTGTTAACTCTACCCCTTATCAGAAAAGTATTTGTTATTTTTAGTTATGAATCTATTAAAGGAATTGAGAGTTTCCACATGAAAAAATGACAAGGTGATAATTTATGCATCACGAAAATTCAATCCTCGTGAGATGAACTATCAAATGCATAATCATTAGTTTGTAGTTGCTGTTTTTCCTCTGAAGATATGGAGTCACTCTCTTCTGGGGGATAAATGTGATATATACACGTACCATAAAAGTTTGAAATATATTTTCATGCAAAAGGAATTGAACATTAGACCTATGAGATGGTTAGAACTTTTAAAGACTATCATTGTTCAATTCATTATCATCCCAGAATATAAAACAATTTTGATGATGCATTAAGTAGGAATAAAACTGTTGTGCTATAAATGATGAGAATTCAAAGAGATCCTTTGATCAATGATGAAGTAAAACTAGACATAAGAATCGTAAGGGAAGGGAAATCATCAAACCTATCCAAAATTATTTATCAAGTATAATTACTATTGAATATAAATAAATATGAAATGGAATATCCTTAATTATAGAAGAATATTGAGTCTATAATGATTGGGAATTTTACTAAGTTCAATATTGATAATAAAGGTGTACTGAAATTTCATACTAGGATATGTGTTCCATCTATTCAGAAAATAGAGTAGCTGATAGATGATGCTCATTACTCTACTTTATATATATATATAATTGATTAAGTAAAATGTATCGGGACCATCGTGATCATTATTATTTGGATAACATGAAAAGGGATATTTCCAACAACAGTACAAGGTTCATGGTTTGTCAAAAATTGAATGTAGAGAGACAAATTACTAAATGGTTATTACAGCCACTACCCATACCATCTTGGAAGTGGGACACTATCACTATGGACTTTGTCACTGATCTCCTGAGAACATCCAAAGGAAGAAATGTGATATGGGTTATAGTTGAGCATATCACCAAGACTTCCCATTTTATCTCTGTTAGAAGAGATTAATCTCTTCACCAACTCTCCAAGATATACCTGAAGTAAAGTGGTAAGGATGCATAGAGTTCCACATTATATCATATCTAATTGTAATATAAGGCTCACATAATTTTTTTGGAGAAGTCTTCAACATGATCTGAGTATAGAATTCATTTTCAGTATTTTTTATCATCCATAAACTGATAGACAATTTGCGAGGACTATTCAAAATCTCAAGGACATGAAGAGAACATTATCAATTGTATTTAAGGGAGGATGGGATAAACATATCCCATTATTTGAGTTCTTGTAAAAAAATATCTTTCATTCAGGAATTCAAATGGAACCTAATGAATCTATATAAAGGAAGCGATGTAAAACTCAAAATTTCTTCGATGAAGCTACTGAGGGAAAGCTTCTTGGGCCTGATATTGTGCAAGAGATGACAGAAAAGGTTCATGTAATCAAAAAACACATAAAGTCTACTCAGAGTCTGTATAAGAGTTATGTTAAAACCCATCAAAGGGACATGGAGCTCCATGTTGATGTAGAGGCCCAAAGCTCGATGTACATGGACATTACATTACTTTTTCGGAATAATTAATACATAACAAAAACAGTCACACAAGGACTGTAACAGTTTAGTGTCTTTGGAAACTCGGAACCTAATCTTATAATCGTGGTGAAAGATCTTCAACATCTCCCATAAAGATCTTCCACTTTTGGTTTTCTTACCTTTAACTATTCTTTAAATCCTGGGGAAAAGAAAACATATAAAGGGTGAGCTCAAATGCTCAGTAAGGGTAAGCATGGATAAAATAAAACAAATCATATAAATTTGAACATAAAAATGTGAAAATAATGTGTAAACATCAAAATCTTGGGCAATGACATAAAATATGGAAGTACATAAGGCATAAATCATAAAGAAACATTAATCATGATAAAATAGCATGGGAATAAAACATGTAATTGTGGAAAAACATTAAGCACATGATATGATTTCCATAGTAGCCAAGGAATTGCTGCCAAGACCATCTTAGTGGATAAAGTACCTTACTGAACCGGGTTTACTTGTCGTTCCAGCCCTGTATTACTGAACCGGATTTAAATTATGTTCCATCCATATCTATATAATGAGATATAAATATTTTCCCAATGCATTAGAGGGAGATATAGGTTCCACCCATCCTATAATGAAATCATTCTTACTTCTTCCACAACATAAACATAAATCATTCATCATAACCCAAAGAATAAAATGGGTTTCATAAACATTATTACATCATAAAATAATCCATATAAAACAAATGGATATCATTTCATTATATGAAATGTGAACCCATGTAAATCATAGAGACATTATACTTGAAATATACACATATGAAAAAATGTCATCTTAGATGGAAAATGGTTTTGATAAAAAAACATGAAATGAATTCTTGAGGGAAACATCCTTTAAAAATCATTCAATTTTCACAAAATACCATCAAATATTAAAAGAAAAGGGTTTTTTTGAAAATAATAATGCAATATTGTAGAGTAATCATCATGAAAATGTGGCGTTATTAAACTGTACAAATCTGTTCATGCCGTATAAGTTAAAAAAAATATTATCCTCGTACTTTTGTCAGAAAAGTCAAAAAGTTCCTCCTGTGGTAAACAAAAGTAAGATTCCTTTCATTACATGTGGTAAAATTAAAAAATGGGTAAAAAGGTTTTTAAACACACATGAAACCATTTTTAGAAAAAATGGACATGAATGATAAATTTAACCCTAGTAAATACTTACGAATAAACAATCTCGGATAAAAACGAGATTGGAAAAGTTATCCCTTACCCTAGGTCTGATATGCTTCGTACGTTTCCGTACCTCCAGTATATTGATTTAAATAATGTCATTGACTTATTACAGAATCATATTCATTGTTATGATATCATATATGGTTCACTTATGACTTTATATTACCCGTTCTTTTGTAAATCCCATGTTAAAGCAACGTTTTGGGTAAAATCATCTTATTTATCGTACGTGTTTGGACTTGTTGTTATTGATGTTATTATTACTTATATAATGATTTAATTACATACAGAATGTAATCATGATTTATATATCATATATATACATTATATATTCAGCATATACATGTATTTATAATAGTACATAACATATGGAGGTAAGAAATGAAATGCACTGTTCATGGAGACGGTAAGCCGTAGGTACGCATGAACGCTGCTTTCATTTCTATTTTTTATTTTAATGGAATATTTATATTATAATTACAGTATAATATCATATATAATATCATTAACTCCATCCTTTATACATCCCACATAAGGCATTAATGAATCACATCACTTTGAGGGAGCGGTAGTCCGCACTTCCTCAAATGAGATCATCGTATTTACCCACAGTGGAAGCCATAAAGGCTTGATATAATTGGGAATTAATGAAGCATAAGGAAATTATAAACATAATATATATCATATATAAATACAGTTCCATCATAATGGCCACCTTGAGAGGCAGTAGGATAAAATTGAACAATCAACGTTTCGTGAGGTATTAGTTTTCCATCCACAGAAACATTATGTTCTTCATCCATTAAATGGAGGTGTGTGTAATTGTAGTTCGAATAATTATCATAAAAACATCCTAGTATATTTTTTATACTGGTGTTGTTACAGAAGACATGATTAAAAAGATTTTAGGGGTTGGAGAAGTAGAATAAAAGAAAACAACTTAAGAGAAACTGTTACCTTTAATTTGGGGAACTTCTTTTAGATTGAACCAAAAGGACTTCTTGGAGTGAATTTTTCCTAATGTAATCCCTCAAGGAGGAGGAGAGGGATGTATAGAGCTTAATTGGTCAGATTTTGGACGATCCAAATGGCTTGAGGGGTGTGTGTAATTGCATAAAAATGGTCTCCTTTTATAATGGAGAGGAGGGGCTCTTTAAGAAAGTGTGGAAACATTATTTTATTATAAACATATCTTCATTTTCAAGAGGTCCAAAACAAATTAATGTCGAATATAAGATGACTAATATTAGAAATAATATCATCCAATAGGAATTGGACAGGTTTTGAATAATATTTTAATCATTATAATATTATTTATTTAAATCATTTATTAATGAGGTAAATACTACATCATTATTGTGTCATAATAAATTTTAATTATTTGATGTCTAAAATTTATAAAACAAATACCAACATATAGGAAATCTCTTTATATTTCCAATGAATATTTATAGTCTAAATGATAATTTATATATCCCCTTATAAAAATTAATTACTAAAATATTTTTGTTAATGCCGCTTTTTTCTTTACATTAATGTAATTAATCTAATGTGTCATTGTCTTTCATAAGTGTCTCCATGGGGTCCCAAAATCGACCCAAGGATGCCCATGGTCGGCCATTACTCATACAATAAGGTTTGGACACGTTTTAATATAATTTTGAATTATTATAATATTCTTTTAACCTTGAATTTCCCTATTTACTTTTAACCGTGGTAAATAAAATTAAAAAGTTCCTATTCACCAAAAAATATTTTTATCTAATTGAACCACATTTTACTACTTCATATTAACTGTGTCTCTCGGATTTTCAAAATTCAACTCACAGAAGCGGTAAAATTATGTTTTATGAACAGTTTCAAAAGCTCCTAGGAGGTGGGTAAAGGACAGTGAAAAGTTCAATACCATTTTTATAAATCTAAAATTATTATAAGATGATTCAAATGAATTTCCTTGAACTTATATAATTATTATGTATCTATTTTTACCTCAAATAAATTTAAATCAAATAAATGATTATTTAAATAAAAAGTCGGTTTTAACAAAAAACTCACTGTTTTCACTAATTATCAAAAATTGATGCTTTTCAGAGAAATACCAAAAATTCAGCAAAAGCTGTATTTGATATTCTGAATTCAAAAATGTTGTCTATTTTTCCAAATTCAAAACATAGAAGTGGATTTAATTAATTTTAAAAGTAATTCCTGTTATCACAACAAATAGCTTGTTTTTATGAAACAATAACTATCAAAAGATTTATACTTGTTTATATCCAATTTCAAAGTGAAATTAATTTCAATGACCAAAATTGGATTAAATTTTAAAAATATATTCTAATTACACTTTAAAACCATTCAATATTATAATTTATCCATATAAATTATTGCGATGAAAATTTTTTTTTTTAATTAAAATATAGCGTGTTTTTACTATTCATCAAAATATGAAAGTTACCAGAATAATATGAAAATTTTATCCAAAGTAAATTTTTATATCCTAATTCCAAAGAAGAATTTTATTTTGTCAAATTGAACTTATAAACATGTCAAAACTTGATTTAAAATGTGTGTTCCATCAAAAGGTGGTAAAACCGCATTTCTTGAAAAATACTTCTTTTATCCGAAAAAATTGATTTTGTTTTCATAACTCATTCTAGAAAATGTGTAAGATGATTAATAATGTTATAAAATTAAAAATTCAGTTAATACTATTAATAAAGGCTATTTTATAATATTATAATAATATTTCTTTGTTTAGTGAAACCTGGTATTGCGTACTACACACACTATCGAGGAAGGTCGTGATTACGTGTAATGCAAGCCACGTTAGGGTTGCGTGTTGTGCAAGACTCCATTGTTGTTTTGTTATAACCGAATCCAACCATTTTTCATTTATACATTTAATATATATATATATATACTCAATGTTGCGTAGAATGACTATTATCAAATGATCTTGAAATTGTGTATAACACAATCTAAGAATAGTGTTGCGTATACTGCAAGCTAATACGGTGTTGCGTATAACACAAGATAATATTAGTGTAGCATAAAACACATGACATCAAATAAATTAAAAATAATACTTATCATAAAATCTCTGGGTGTTACATTCTACCCCCCTTAAAATTAATTTCACCCTCGAAATTCGTCGGGGTTATAAATCGTTTACTATTCATATAATCCCACATCGTCCAAAGGAATACTAAAACATAATTTTAAAAACCAAAGTATGAAACTTAATGATTTCCCAAAGTAACTCATCACTGGGTTTCCATATTGGAGAAGATAGGTGAAAATATGGATATGGAATAAAAATCTAACCATCAAGTTCTGATGGAGAGTGGTAGAGAACATGGCTATGAAAAAACCATCAATCACAAAGCCGTAAATTTGTGATGATCTAAGGTACCATATGATTTATTAGATATAAGAGCACTAATAACAGATTTTTGGTTTTTAATATCCTTTCCCTAAAGTTGAATATTTTGAATTATAAGAAATAATTACTTGATTTTGGTACAATCTCACTGTTGATCATGCCTTGAACAATTTCCACTTCATCTATTAAAGAAACGAAGTTGAATTTTTTATTCGTGAAGTGTTAGCAGATCATGTGATAGACTGATGGGTCATTCCTTCTGTTTCAAACAAAATGTTAGAAAATGTTATCAAATATAAATAAATCCATCTATGGTGAGGTTAATCGTATACGATTCAAAAAATGAACTTATACTTCATCTCTCATAACGCTTAATAAAATAAAACTAGTTTCTACTAACCGGGGACTTCATGTAGGACAGTGGTAGGTGATAAAGTCCTGTCACACTTCGGTTGTGGGTTCGATTCCCACATCCTTGTCCGACACGACGGGTTGTCGTCGGTCTTGCAGGTCGTCCTTTTTCTAAAATTACATCATTATGTCATTCCATCAATAATATCGAGAAAAGGTCTAGCCTTAAACAATACTAACTTATATCTAACATAATTCATTCCAATATTTAGGCTAATCCAAAAATACATCTGTCCAATCTCATAGTATATAGGAAATGATTACTGGAAAGGTCACATAACAAGAACGTGAATAACATCATTTATCATATGATATATCTTGTTGGTCACATTCCAAACATGTGAATTCCTTAATCATGTATTCTATTGCAACATGAATTACTATAGAACCTTGGTTGAAAACATGAATGCTGTCAAAAGTTAACTCTTTCCACATACCAAAATCCCAAAATTTTTATATACTCAAACCATGATATCACTTTGTGCTTATATTAGTCATGAGCTCAATGATACTATCAAACATCTCGTTATCTCCTTATCCCTTCATTATGCGCACATCATCTACTTTCCAAAAATATCCGAATAACCTTTCATGGTTACTGGTACCATTCATCATATACTTTCAAAACTCAAGAAAAGGAAACAGTGTAACAATCCTTATATCATTCTTTATTCCATAGTACCATACATTATTCTTGATAAACATACAATCATTACACTACCTTCTTAAACCATTGACCGAGCTTCAACAATTCTTTCATCTCACATATCATTTGTAGTCTCTTCATCATCATCCATATAAATACTACCCATACGACAATGCTGATTCTCTTTATGAGATTTTCCCTTAGGGGATTGGTTTTCATAATGCCCGTACATTCCACATTTAAAACACTTAACTATTATTGATGTCTTAGCAATACCATTATCCTTGTACATGGTGTTAACTGAACCTTTTCCTTTACAATTACTGGCTTTGTGTCCTTATTTTCCACGCCCAAATCATCTTTTAGTTCCTTTGAAACATTCTCCTTGATGCCTCTTCCCACATGACTTACATGAGGGAAATTGAACTTTCTTTCCTCTTTGATCATCATGAAACTCCATCTTTCTTTTATTAGCTGGGTTAGGAAACTTACCAAAGATGAGATTATTGATCATATTATGAGATTACTGGTTAGGAATAATAACGATGTTTCACCTTCCAAATCCCATTTAATTTGCTTGATCATGAAGAATATCATTCCATTGTCCATCATATTCTCCATTATCTTGAATCTTCATGTTTCCAGCCATTTTCTAAAACCCAAAAAGAATAGTGTGAGAGGCTAAAATCATGATAGGTAAAACAACATTATAAAGAGGGAGTAACTTCAATATCTAACATCTTAGGTTGAATTCTAAGATCATTACAATAATTCTAGGACTATAACCTATACTTATACTTAAACTTAGTGACATCCCTAGACATACCTTAGAAATATCTCTAGGGATCTCACTAAAGTTTTCGCATCCTAGTTTCCAAAGGTTAACTAAACCATTTCTCTGATACCAACTATAGAGGCTTGAAGCTCAACGTACAGGGAAATTACATTACATTTTCGGAATAATTAATACATAACAAAAACAGACACACAAGGACCGTAATAGTTTAGTTTCTTTGGAAACTCGGAACGTAATCTTCTAATCATGGTGAAAGATCTTCAACATCTCCCATAATGATCGTCCCCTTTTGGTTTTCTTACTAAAACTATTTTTTAAATTCTGGGGAAAATAAAACATATAAAGGGTGATCTGAAATTCTCAGTAATAGTAATCATGGATAAAATAAAACAAATCATATACATTTGAACTTAAAAACATGAACATACTGTTTAAACATCAAAATCTTGGGCAATGACATAAAACATGGTAGTACATAAGGCATATATCATAAAGAAACATTAATCATCATAAAATAGCATGGGAATAAAACATGTCATTGTGAAAAAAACATTAAAAACATGATATGATTTCCATAGTAGCCAAGGCATTGCTGCCAAGACCATCTTAGTTGACAAAGTCCCTTACTGAACCGGTTTTACTTACCGTTCCAGCCCTGTATTACTGAACCAAATTTACTTATCGTTCCAGCCATATCTATCTCATGAGATATAAATCTTTACCCAATGAATTGGAGGGAGATATAGGTTCCACCCATCTCATAATGAAATCATTCTTACTTGTGCCACAACATAAACATAAATCATTTATCATAACCCAAAGAATAAAATGGGTTTCATAAACATCATTCCGTCATAACATAATCCATATAAAAAAATGGATATCATTTCATCATAATAAAAGTTAAACCATGTAAATCATAGAGACATTATACTTGAAGCATACACATATGAAATAATGTCATCTTATATGTAAAATGGTTTTGATAAAACACTTGAAATGAATTCTTGAGAAAAACATTCTTTCAAAATCATTTTATTTTAACAAAATTCCATGAAATTTTCAAAGAAAAGGGTTTTGTTCAAAATAATCATGCAATCATGTAGAGTAAGCTTCATGAAAATGAGGCGTTATGAAACCGTAAAAATCCATTCACGCCGTATAAGTTAAAAATTACATTCTCCTCGTACTTTTTTCGGAAAAGTCAAAAAGTTACTCGTGTGGTAAAATAAAGTAAGATTCCTTTCATAACATGTTGAAAAATTCAAAAATGGGTAAAAATGACTTTAAACACACATGAAACCATTTTTATAAAACAAGGACATGAATGATAAATATAACCCTGTAAATACTTACGAATAAACAATCTCAGATAAAAATGAGATTGGAAAAGTTATCCCTTACCTTAGGTTCGATATGCTTCGTACGTATCCAAACATCTTGTATGATGATTTAAATAATGTAATTGACTTATTACAGAATCATATTCATTGTTATGATATCATATATGGTTCACATATGACTTTATATTACCAGTTCTTTTGTAAATCCCATTTAAAGCAACATTTTGGGTAAAATCATCTTATTTATCATACATGTTTGGACTTATTGTTCATGATGTTATTATTACTTATATCATGATTTACATACATCCATAATGTAAATAATGGTTTATATATCATATATATTCATTATGTATCCAACATATACATGTATTTATAATAGTACATAAAATATGGAGGTAAGAAATGAAATGCACCGTTCATGGAGACAGTAAGCTGTACGTACTCATGAACGCTACTTTCAGTTCTATTTATTATTTTAATGGAATATTTATATTATAAATCCAGTATAATATCATATATAATATCATTAACTCCATCCTTTATAAATCCCACATAAGGCATTAATGAATCACATCACTTTGAGGGGGCGGTAGTTCGCACTTCCTCAAATGAGATCATCATATTTACCCACTATGGAAACCATATAGGCTTGATATAATTAGGATGTAAAGAATCATAAGGAAATCATAAAAAAATATATATATCATATATAAATACAGTTCGATCATAATGGCCACCATGATAGGCTGTAGGAGAAAATCGAACAATCATTGTTTCGTGAGACGTTAGTTTTCCATCCACAGAAACATTATGTTCCTCATCCATTAGATGGAGGTGTGTGTAAGTTTTGTTAGAATCCGTCTCATAAAAACATCCTAGTGTATTTAGGATACTGGTGTTGTTACAAAATAAAGGATTAAAACGATTTTAGGGGTTGGAGAAGTAGAATAAAAGAAAACAACTTAAGAGAAACCGTTACCTTTAATTTGGGTAACTTCCTTTTGATTGAACCAAAAGGACTTCTTGGAGTGCCTTCTTCATAATTTACGGCTTCAAGGGGGAGGAGAGGGATGTATAGAGCTTATTTGGGCCGAGTTTGGACGATACAAATGGCATGAGAGGTGTGTGGAATTGCGTAGAAGTGGTCTCCTTTTATAATGGAGAGGCGGGGCTCTTTAAGAAAGTGTGAAAAATTATTTTTTTATAAACTTATCGTCGGTTTCAAGAGGTCCAAAACACATTAATGTAAAATATAAGATGACTCATATTTTAAATAAAATAATCCAATAGTAATTGGACAGGTTTTGGATAATATTTTAATCATTATAATCTTATTTATTAAAATCAATTATTAATGAGGTAAATACTGCATCATTATTGTGTCATAAATAATTTAATTTATTTGATGTCAAAAAATTATAAAAAAACACCAACATGTAGGAAATATTTTTATCTTTCCAATTAATATTTATAGTCAAAAAGATAATTTATATAGCCCCTTATAAAAATTAATTACTAAAAGATGTTTGTTAATGCCAATTTTGTCTTTACATTAAATTAATTAATCTAATGTGTCATTTTCATTCATAAGTGGCTCCATGAGGTCCCAAAATCGACCCAAGGATGCCCATGGTCGGCCATTACTCATCCAATAAGGTTTGGACAAGTGTTAAGGTAATTTTGAATTTTTATAATATTCCTATAACCTTGAATTACCCTACTTACTTTTAACCGTGGTAAATAAAAGTAAAAAGTTACTATTCACCAAAAATTATTTTTATCTAATTGAACCACATTTTACTCATTTATATTAACCATGTCTCTCTGATTTTCGAAAATGAACTCACATAAGTGGAAAAATTATGTTTTATGAACAATGGCAAAAGCACCTAGGAGGTGGGTAAAAGACGGTGAAAAGTTCAATACAATTTGTATAAATGTAAAATTATTATAAAATGATTCCAATTAATTTCATTAAACTTATATAAGTATTATGTATATATTTTGGCATAAAATAATTTTAAATGAAATAAATGATTATTTAAAAAAAAGTTGGTTTTATCAAAAAACTCAGTCTTTTCACTATTCATCAAAAATTGAAGTTTTTCAGAAATATACCAAAAAATCAGCCTAAGATTTATTTGATATTCCGAATTAAAAAATGACTTCTATTCTTCCAAATTAAAAACATAGAAGTGGCATTAATTAATTTTAAATGTAATTCTCGTTGTCACAACAAATAGCGTGTTTTTACGAAACAATAACTATCAAAAGATTGATACTTGTTTATATCCAATTTCAAAGTGAAATTAATTCCAATGAAAAACATTGGATTAAATGGTAAAAATATATTCTAAATACACTTTAAAACCATTCAATATTATAATTTAACCATATAAATTATTGCAATTAAAAAAGTTGTTTTTAATTAAAATAGAGCGTGTTTTTACTATTCATCAAAATGTGAATGTTAGCAGAATAATATGAATAATTTTTCCAAAGTAAATAATTATATCCTGATTCAAGAGAAGAATTTTATTTTTTCAAATTGAACTTATAAACATGTCAAAAACTAGATTTAAAATGGCTGTGCCATCAAAAGACGGTAAAACTGCATTTCTTGAAAAATACTTCATTTATCCGAAAAAACTGATTTTGTTTTCATACCTCATTCTAGAAAATGTGTAAGAAGAATTATAATGTTATAAAATTAAAATTTTAGTTAATACTATTCATAACGACTAGTTTATATTATTATAATAATATATTGTTGTTTAGTGAAACCTGGTATTGCGTACTACACACGCTATTGAGGATGGCCGTGATTGCGTGTAATGCAAGACAAGTCGGGGATGTGTGTTGTGCAAGAATCCTTTGTTGTTTCGATATAACAGAATCCACCCATTTTTCATTTATAAGTTGAATATATATATATATATATGCTCAATGTTGTGTAGAATGACTATTATCAAACGAACTTGAAATCGTGTGTAACACAATCTAAGAATAGTGTTGCGTATACTGCAAGCTAATACGGTGTTGCGTATAGCACAACATAATCTCAGTGTAGCATAAAACACATGACATCAAATAAATTAAAAAGAATGATTATCATAAAATCTCGGGGTGTTACAGTTGATGTCAAATTCATCCTTCAAATTTCACATTCAAAGGGAGTCATGATGTTTTGGATGAATGAAAATCTCATCCTTAGGAACATTGTCCCCTATGAAATCATTGATTGCAAATGAGAAGTGTCATATTGGCCTTGAATTCCACTAAATCTAGTAAAAGTTCATGGTATTTTCCATATATCATTCTTGAGAAAGTAAATACACGACCCTTCACATGTACCGAATGTGGAAGTGGTACTATTGGAACATGGCCTCTCTTATGAAGAGTGGTCGGTGGATATATTAGACTATAGAGACAAGGTTTGATGCGCCAAGACTAAAATCCTCATAAAATTGTTGTATAGGATCCAAAAATATGATGAAGTGTTGTGGGAACCAGAGCAAAAAACGACGAAAAAATAACCATAACATTTCTCAACCAAGGGAACGAGATGAAATTTTTGGGATGAAATTTCATAAGGGGAATAATGTAATGACCCAAACTTTTTGAAATATATTTTTTTCTTAAAAATGTTTGTTATATTATTTCTTCAAAAAAATTAAATCTCTTAATAATGATGTAATTATATTTTCATGTAACCACCTAGTCTAAACCATTATATGTTTTCCAGTCAATTATGAATGTTGGTAAATATGACCATTGGAAACTATACTCTTCACCATTTGATTATTTTTTATTAATGGAAGTGATTAGGGATAATTAATTACAAAAAAGGAGTCGATGGACTCATCCAGTAGAATCAACCAATACGAAGCCAATTTTTTGGAGCTTGGGAAGGACGTAGAGTCATTAGGTATCGCTCTGGACCAAGCCCAAACCAACCTTAGACATATAAAGATTAAACGAAATCGCATATGAGAGAAGTTCAAGTTAGTATCGATTATCACTTGAGTGATATTATATATGTATCCCCAATAGTATATCACCATCCCACACCTTAACATTAGGTCATATATGGGTGTTATTAGGGGTTGTGTGTCATGTACCTAGTTACTTAAAATTTAATCCATATTTTAGATAAAATGTTAATCCATCATTTCCATTTTAAGAATAGTTTTACTTAAATTCAGAAGGAATTTGATAAATTGATTTTTTGGGTAAAAATCGTACTTTTTAGGGAAGATATAAAATATTTTAATAAAATTATTTTCGAATAATACTGTTTATTATTCTGAAATAGTGTTATAAAACACTCCTCTTTAATTAAAAATGATATACTAACATAATTTTCTTCACCTGTCGAAATTTTACTATGCATTTTCTATTCAATATTATTTTTAATAAATAAGTATTTTTATAGTTAAAAGATAAAAGTATCATTTTTAGAGAATTATTATGATAAAATAAATTACATTTTTTAATTCCTAATGTCAATATTAGGTTACAATGAATTTTGGTTAATTTTAAAAAATATTTTATTTAGTTAATAGTAAAAATATAGTTTTGAGTTTTCTGTATATTTAATGAAATTATAAGGATGTAATATGTAATATAAAATTATATTCAACTAGTATGGATTAAAATATTATAAAATGTGTACCAAGTTTCCATTAACATTGGAAAATATAATGGGCATGCCCATGGTTTTTCAAATATAACTACTATGGTTTCCTGAGAAAGTAATAAAAAAATACCTCACTTTTTCTATAAATACCCTCTCATTCCTTCTTTTACATTAATTAAAAATTAATCCACCATGATGTTACAATATTTTTAAATCCCAAATAGTCCTTCCACATTTTCATCGATCCCCCAATTTCCCAATCATTGAGTTTTAGGTGTCACACTTCAAGTTATGGTAAATTTCAACTCCATTTTCCTTTCAAGTTCACTTTTCATGTGGTATGTATTTAAAATTTTAATATAATGTTCTAATCAACTTTTTATTCTATAAATTTAACCTATTAAGACTCATTTATTAATGGGATACCCTTTTCTACTCTTTTTATATTTTTTCTAAAACCATGTTTCATACTCTTTTTGCTTCTGGATTTTCGTATCAAAATTCATATCTTTTTATCAAGAAATTAATTTATATTATTTTATAAATACCAAAACCACTTTATTATATAGTGGTATTGAAATAAATGTAAAAATTATCTATTTAATTTTTTTATTAACATTTGTGAGGTCCAACGTCCTTTTCTAAGGGATTAATATGAAAAAATGATATTGTTTAAAAGAACTTTCTTAAAAACTGAGATTTTGATATGAATCCCATTTCTTCTATTCTCCATGTTTTATTTGTGAAATGTTTTATTATGAACTTTTTAGCTCACATTATTTAATAAATATTAAGGGTTTTCCTTGATAGTAATCAAATTAATTGGGTAATGAATTAAATCTCAAGAGAATTCATGTTTTACGATACATTGTGGAATAACCTTAGTAATTATTTTGACACATCGGTGTTAAACCTTCATGATATGATTATGAATAACTCAATTAAATATTGTAGCCAAATTTAAAATTTTATGAATCATGCTATTTTTAATTTTATATTCCTACTTTTCAATTTCTCACAACTTAAAGTACTTCATCATTTTCTTATTGATATTCCTCAAGATCACAAGTAAACAATTTCACTTATTTTTTCTTGTTATGTGTTCTTCTCACCCGTTCCATTAATGTTTGTACCCATGTTATGAGATGAATTAATTTCACATATGATGATCATATTAGGAATACATTGATTTTTATTCTATTAATGTTTTATTTTTTCATTTATTATATATCTTGTTTCCAAGACACAATATCTTAAAAGACCCTTTGTAGGTAAAATTCTATGTAATGTTTTGTAATAAAAAGGCGGGATTTCCTAACAAGATACATAAACATAATTATATACTCATAAAATAAAACTGATTTTAATTGGTATCAACCAAAAATTCATGTAATATGATACTGCTCGAGGCCTATATGTATCACTTATTATTGGATAACTCACTCCATGTTCCATGTTATCACTGGTGATGCTCATCCAAGAGGTCATGATAATTGGATCCCACCCTAGAAGTACATACTAAAACTCAAAAGATCTCATCATCTAGGAAGGTGATCACACCCTGGGCTAACTGGGGACACCATAAACACTATGATATCTAAATACGTGATAGGAGATCGATTCACTATTCCTGGTGGTCACATTGATACCATGAACCCCACCTAGGAATAATAGAGGATTCTAACCTATTCTAATAAGAATATTCACCAAAATAATTAATGCACCAATAGGGGGAATTATAATAATTTTATGAAGAAATAATGTCACATTGTACCCTCATGGTAGAGGACCAAGGTATCAGACTTTACTAAACAAAATCTATATAAAAGAGATGAAGTGATCCTATCCTTCTTTGAGGATTTACATGGAATTTACATAGGGTATAGAGTGTTTTCTTAAAAATCATGACCTACTTGTGTCCATTACCATTTTAACCTACCCATGATAGTGTACAATAGAAATTCCCTTGTACATGTGACTGTTTCTAAGAACATGACTCAGCCTGTGTACTCTAGCTATATTTGAGTACACATATTATAATGTTCCCTGATCTATTTCCCATGTATCATCTGAGATATGCATCATACCTCCATCTAAAATCCACATAACGTGTGGTTGGGACCAATTGGTGTGTTATCATTATATCTCATACAGAAAACCTAGCACAACATCTTATGTCCAATAAAATTTGTAACTCCAGATTAAATTTCCTATACCATTATATTTTCTAGATCCCATGGATCCTTCACAAATCATTTGGATATGATATTGAAAACATAGAAATCATATGGAAACGTAAATATTAGTTAATTCATCCCTTTCCATCCCATCTCATTGTAATCGTTTTCTTCGTCAGCTAATAAATTGCCACGTAGACTTGAACTATCACCACACTGAACTGCCATCCCGTATCTACCAAGAAAACATAATCTATTATTTCAATCCTACATTACCTCTTGTGTTACTCTACTTTTCACCTTTATTTCACCATATATAATGTACCACACTTGCAGTTTTCATTCATTTCATCATGAATGGTTGTCAAATAATCAAATAACAGGTATTCATCGAAAAACAGGTGAAATGAATTTCTAATGATAATATTTCAAGGAAATTGTGGAGAAAACTATAAATAATAAATTTAATGAATTAACCTCATCCGTTGTTCATTTCAACCTCAATCTATTTTTATATAATATTTTAAAGAAGATGAATAATCAATAAAATTCAATTAAATTAACCATTAAATAAATCAACACTTAATGAATGAGTGAATTGTTGTTGGGTAATTTATCCCCATTCCACAAAGGATAAATAAACAGGATAGAAAACAATAAATAAAACTTCATAAATTTACTTGGATCAATTTATAGAGATTAATGGTCATATGTTGCTGTTTTTGGTGAAAACCTCAATATACATTGTTGTAGAATATCCTCTGCTATCAATCAGGACATGGTGTGCTCACTAGACACACCTCTAATTACATCATTATATCCTTGGGGTTATATATTTAAACATAATATTTCTTCATAACTGGTTATTTATAGAAAAAATCACATCATGGGAAATTAATAAAATAAATAAATTTGATTAATTAATTAAATCAATTAATTAATTTAAAAAAATTCCCATCACTGTGCCCAACTCGAGCATTCAACAAGCTCCAAGGTTGTGTTGAATCTATGGTAAAACCTATTCTCTTGACTCAATGAGGGCCTCTTATTTCATATATGAGACTCTATTCTTGATTCATTCTATATTATCATGAAAAATACAAATGTTTGATATTAATATATATGAAATTTTTCAGATATCAATTTTATCCTCACTAAGCCGTTAAATCATTCAAATTATTAGGGATGAGATCTGAACATATTACTAGATATATTTTCAATCTTACATTTAAAAATGAGACATTAATATTATCATACCCAACAAAATATAGATCAAAATTCAGGATACACAACCTAAATCAAGGCACAATATAGGATTAAAATATTTTTTCAAAACATATGGTAAAAATATAATCCATGAGGGTGTCACACAAGTATCAGAATAAGAACAAAAGTGAGGAATATCATGAAAAAATGGATGCTTGGGGAACTATAAGAATAAAAATTATAAATGTTGGATCATGTAACAAATCTTGTTTCCCATAGTCAATTTGGGTTCACTCACACATTTCCCATTATTGATAAGGCTTAACTCGCTTGTTTCCTATAGTGTATCATGAATCGCCACATGTTGCCCATAGAAAATCGAGCATTATTACCCATTTAACAATTATCTCAAGAGATGTAATGTTTTACCCAATAAATTATAAAGATATATATGGCCCACCCATTACTCAAATACTAACCATACACATGTGTAACATAATAAATAAGCTAACCATAATGAAAATAAAACCCTAAAATAATATTGGGTTTTCAAAAACTTTTAAATGAAAATCATTCAATTTTTATGGCATAATGAACCGATAGAAAAAACAGGTTTCATATAGCACATCTTAAAGAACCCATGGAATGGAAATGGGTTTCATATCTTTTAAAAATGTATTCACATAATTAAATCAATAATAATTCAACCAAAAATTGTAATATGAAATATCTATAGAAAATAAATTTGTATCCAATGGTGTTGAGTATATTTCTAGGTTAATAATATTCAATCAAGATAACCAATAATATGGTATATACAAAATATAAATGAAGTGTGTATGGTTAATATAATAATTTCCCAAATAATATTTTCAATGGAATCAATGTGAATACCCTTCAATCAAATGAATGAAATATTTAGTTTTAAAAATAAAATACGTTAGAATAAATGTTATTCCTATTCATATGGGAATGGTCAAGGAAGTAAAAGTAAAAGAAGAATTATGCCTTTGATATAAAACAAAATTATAAAAACCATATAGATAATAATGTTTTATGGATTCCAAAGAATATATCCCTTGATTAATAATGGAAACTCTGAAGGATATTTTCATATATGAAAAACAACTTCGCAAAATAATGCATCAAATAGTATCACATAAGAAATGATTATGCATTTGATATTTTGATTCAATTAGTAAAATCCACCAAATTATATATACATATATTTATTATATAGTAATTCATGTAGTATAAATCCAATGACTGTAAATCATTTTGAATATGAAAATTAATTTTGAGGTGAAAATTTAAAAGAAATTATCGGAAATATTTTTATCATTGACGTAAAATACAAAGGTGCATGTCATGGTCAAAATTAACATTTGAAGAGGTTATGTGAATGATTTTGAAAACTTTTAATTTTAAATTTATTCTCCAATAATATATCCTCTAAAATGGAATTAATTTTTCTCAATGAAATATGAATCCAATGATAAAACATTTGATTTTGAAAGGAACTTTTTTAATACTTTAAAATTATATTTGTTGACAACCAACATTGTAAAAAAGATTATAAAACATCATCTGTTTTAAAAATTATTTTTACCAAATAGTATTATAAATAACTATATAATGAAATATTATAGTGTGAGAACCCAAGAATCAAAGAATAAGGTTCATGATAAAACTTTATAACTCAAATAAAGGAGATTTTATTTATAAATATTTGTTATGTGAGAACATACTCATAAGAGTCTGAAATAATTTTCAACGATTTATGTGGTAGTAATTTAAATACAAAAAAAATTGTGAGATAATTTAACAAAATATAATTATCGGTAGGATATACCAAGCATATATGAGATAATAAAAAACAAACGATCATAAATCAATGAATTAAATCTGAGATACCAAAATTAATATCTATTGGGGTAAGAATTGAATCAATATAAATTGTAAGAATGGAATATGAATTTCATTATTATAACCCAAAAAATAAAAAAATGGATAAAAATACATCCTTGGTCATTAAATTCACCATACATGGAAAACATGGTGAAAATGTATTATGTATCAATGAATTATATTTGAGTCCATGAAAACCCTTACCATGTTTCCATTCTTAGTGGAATTCACTATAAGTAACTCTATGAAAAAATATATATATAATAATAACCTATTTCAAAAAAATATTCATACACATAACCATGGTTTAAACTAATTTATAATTATTATTTATATGTATATTAGTAAGTTATTATCAATTTTCATTGTCGGTTGTGACTAATGTTAATTATTTTGATGTAGTTTAACAAAAACATTTTTTTTATTATGCTCTAAAAATTCAACATTAGCATATTATAAAGTTCAATGAATTTATTTTATTTATTGTTTATAATTTAGTAATTTAATTTTATAGGGGGGTTTTCAGGATCCTTATTGATAAATTTTGTTATGATCATGTTTCAAGGTTTCATAGAGAATGATGGACTTTTTTCTAAAATAATGAGTTAAATTTTTATATTAACATTAGAAAAAACTTATTATTAAAATATTTATGTCATATATTATCAGAAATTAAATTCATTTAGTTAGACATGATATAAATTTATATTATTGCACGTGTAGGTGGTTAAACTAACCCAAAAAAGAGGATAACATATTTAAAGGTTGATTAGAAAGTGATTTATTTGTATCATCACTATACTCGAAGAAAAAAGTTAATATTTAGTGTTTATTAGTCTGTTATATCAGAATTTTATAGAATTATAAGAATAATATAACCTATATTAAGTAATTATATATCATGAATAAATTATTTTTGACTCCTCGAATGCTCTTTTAAATGGTTGAATTTAGCTCAATTTTTATTTCCCATATTGTTAATATGATTTCAAATTTTTCTCTCCATAAACATAATAATTTCATAAATTTTATATTAATCCATTAAAACTATTCTCATAACCATCCATAGAAGGTGGAAATGAAAAAATTATAGAATTAGATATTTCAATGGTTTGGGTAGTCCACAAATACAGATAGATAATAATTTTATTTTCCAAATAATTTGGAAAAGGAGTAATATGATTTTTCATTTTAGAAAAAAAAATATATCATAAATATAATAATTAAATATTAAATTACTTATTTGTAAAATTATTATAATTAATTGAAGGAAGATGAATCATGTAGCATCGTGGAGGTGGTAGTCTATATAATGCACGGATGATGGTTTCATTTTTATTAATAAAAAATGGAAAAATGGAAAATTATTATGCCATCATTGTAATAAAATACTATTATAATGAATATATTGATATTATAATTTTAATTTGGCTTCAAAAAATTGAGGATGAACATCTTCAGATAAATAAATAAAAAAGAGAAAGGATCCATTATAAATTTAAACCTCACTTATTGGATTATCTCCTTTTAAAAGGGTGTTAATCCTTTGAGTGATAGTGCTTTATGAAGACCAAAACCTATTAAAGGTGGATTGGAATGATGATTATAGTTTAGGGGATATTTTTCTCTAAACGAATTGGGTTCTGGTGTTGTGGGATATGAATAGAGGATATATTCTTGTATAAGTTAAAAGATATTTAATTATCATAAATACCCAACACATTTCAATATTGGGAAGGTAATTTGAAGGAAAGTGGGTCCAAAATTGGAAAATAATGGATATGGGAAGATATAAAGTCAATCTAGTACGAAAACCAATTCACACTCATGTTTTAATCATTTTTAACTCATTACAATTATATTTTTCACTTTTAACATTTTTTCTTTTGTTGTGAAAATTATTTTTCACCTATGTTAACTAATCATTTATTCCCAAAAATAAGAAGGATATTATTGCATAATTTGGACTTACAAATTAAAAAATTTATGTCTACTTTATTTTAATCAGATTATAAATAAGATAAAATATTATTTTATAGTAATTAATCTACAATGTATTAAATTTTATTTGTAAAATGGAATTAATGTTAAAAATTATTAATTATAGGGTTTTAACCTAAATTAAATATTTTGAAATTTATAATTTCACTTATAAAGTAATTATTATGTTAATAAAATTGGTATTATAAAATTTCATTTCATTTCTATAATCAAATAATACCATAAAGGGTGATATTTGTGAAAATGATATATTCACCATTCACCTTAAAATCAATATTTCTAGAAAAATACCGAAAATTTAATCCTAAGATAATATTAATATGTTGAATCAAAAATGAAGTTTATTTTTTAAAATTAAACATTCAAAAATATATAAATGTTATGTTTAAATAAAATTAAAAAGTATAGAAAAAGACGTTTTATAGGAAAATGACTTTTTAAAACACTAGTTATTTTTATTCTTAATTTATATAAAACACTGTTAAATATCAAATTAATAAATAACTATTAAATTTTATTCAAATATTCATTTTATAATATTGTACTTAGATTTTTTTATAAAAAATATTGTACATAAAAAGACACATTATTAAAAATAATAATGAATAAAGTCAATTTGAATAAAATAACACTTAGGCACACACACACACACACACACACATATATATATATTTCATGATTTGGGTACTTCTATTAATACCTACTAATTCGAATACATGTTTTGGTGAATATATTTAATATTTATAATGCACATAAAAACATAGAGATTTTCATTTCAGTGGTGGAGTGATCTGTCAAACATATTTTACCTAATTAGAGAAAAAATACATTATAATCCTAGATCATTACATTATCTACCCCTTAAATAAACTACATCCTAAAAAATTTTATTATCAATAAAAAATAAAATTATATGATGGTAATCATAACATATTTATCAATGATAATATAAATTTTAACATGGTATTTACCTTACTCTCTTAGTATATACCATGTTATTTATCATTCCAAAAACAATACTATTGATTCAAAAAAATATATACCCAAGAATGTATATACCCTGATCATATAATCTTCATAACATTCCTTTCCTAAAACAATTTGAATCTTTGATCGAAGATATACATGATACTTTTTTGATCATAGTAGATGATAAACGGCTCACCGATCTTGTAGTGTTTCCAAATCATTAATGCAATTAGTACCACTTCTATTTCATGTTCAGAAGTCGCATAGATCTGCTCGTGTGGCCCCAAATGGCTTGAAAAAAATTCAATCACTACATTACCCAACATAAAGAGACAACCATTCCATGTCCATGATGCATTGTAGAATACCAAATACTCAAATCCTTAATCCAGTAACGTTAGGAATGGAGCACAAGTAAACCTCCACCTTAGCTCCTAAATTCACTACTCGCACTTCTCTATCTACCTGAGAGGCTACCCCTTTCGTTTTAAAGATATCAAGGTCACTTA
This sequence comes from Viscum album, assembly GCA_963277665.1. NCBI lineage: Eukaryota > Viridiplantae > Streptophyta > Magnoliopsida > Santalales > Viscaceae > Viscum > Viscum album. Next base: position 1,973,071,902 of record OY728164.1, on the reverse strand, counting down.
CACTCTGGATATGTTGGGTAAAAAACATTAATTGTATCCTCACATCCCAAGAAATATACATACCTTTGAAATACTCTCGGGTGGCTCTCAAGAAAGAACTACCTCAACCTTCACTGGATCCACTAAAACTCCAGCATCAGAGATGACATGTCCTATAATTTGTACTACTTAAATCCCGAATTGACACTTTGATATCTTCTTATATTGTCGTTTCTCTTAAAGTGTTTCCACGACCATCCACATATTTCTTGGATTCTCCTCCTCAGATGCCAAGTACACTAGGATGTCATCGATAAAGGCCACCATGAACCAGTCTAAGTAAGGACGAATGATCTGGTTCATGAGTCCCATGAACAATGATGTGGCATTCTTCACACCAAATGGAATCACCCAGCACTCCTTGGGACCTTAATGACATCTGAAGTCCGTCTTCATTATATTCTTGTAAGAACCCGGTTTTTGCTGTGAAAGACTTTGGAATATTCTTGATGATATTCCAGAGCAGCGCCTTCGGACGGCGTGCGATTCCGAGCCCCGGAGTGGCCAAAATTAAATTTTCAGTGCGTTCACACTGGAAACGCCAAATAAACGGGATAACTCCTAAACGGAGTTCCGGATCAGAGATCAGAGTGTACGGATGGGTCCGGAATGGGGTGTTTACCATAGGAACGACATAAAACTTGTCGGCGCGAGGTGTTTGGACCCCTCGCCCGCTTCTGGAACGTTAAACGGATTAATTAAATAATTAATTAATTCGTTTAATGGGAAAATGATATTTTCTCTTAAACAGTGGCTCAGATTGGAAAACTAAAGGCAACGTTGAGTTCGGAGCATGCCGTTTACCCTAGGAGGGGTATAAGTTTCTTGGGCACGGGCCGTTTGTGAAAAATGGCCCCAGGGGCGTTTTCGTAATTTAGCGACTTCAGACGTTAAATTTTATAACTTTTGAACGGGGTCTCGGAATAAAATTCTGAGACCGCCGTTGCGCTCAGAGCATGTTTCTTAGCATAGGGGAGGCTAAATCCCGACCCCGTCGGGAGTTCGGGTTCGGGGCTGTCGGGCGGGCGTTTAAGTGATTTGTACTTAAACAGCCCCCCTCTTCTTCTTCTTCTTCTTCCTCAAAACCTCCTCCCCCTCCTTCACCTCCGGCGAGGCGAGCTCCGGCGAGGTGAGCTCCAGCGAGGCGACTCCAGCGAGGCGACTCCGGCATGGTGCGGTGGCGCGCGGCGGATCGCGCGGGAAGCGCCGGGCGAAGCCCAACGAGGTAGGCAGATTTGAGTTTTCCTCCACTTCCCCATTTTAATCGTCATTTATGCTCAATCGCACCATTGGATACTCGATCAAATCCCATGGTTGCGTAGATCTCGTCCCGAGCTTTCCTGAAATCTATCCAGATCGAAATTTCGACCACCAGATCGTTCCCGGTGGTCCTTGGAAAATTTCCGCCCCCGGCCGGTTTCCGGCGGGGGTCGAAGGCGGCAGACGGCGGCAGCGCAGGGCGGTCAGCCGGGGCTTCGAGGCGGCGGCGGCCTTCGGCGGCAGCTGTCGGAAGCCGGACGTGAGTGCCGACGAGCGGATGAGAGGGGGGCCGCGAAGCGCGCGACCCCCGTGCACCGATCGCGACCCGCAAAACGCGGGTCGCTGTGGGGCAGCAACCGGCGGCGAGGCGGCCGGTTGGTAGGAGCAAGCTGCGGCGGGGTGAACCGGACCCGCGGCAGAGCCGCGGTCTGGCTGTGCGGACCAGGCCGACCGGCACGGGCCGACCCAAGTAGGGCGGACCGGCCGGTTCGGCCCAAGGGGCTTTGCCCCTCAGTCTTCGGACGCCCGTATTTCAGGCTACGGGCGTCCGTTTTGCGCGCCGTCTACGGCAGCGTGGGCCTTGCATCAAGTGGAATGTTTTGAGATGGTTTCGGCAATTTTTAATTCCCTAAACGAGGGGTCGCGGAGGCACGACGTGTCTTTAAGTGGACGAGCGTTTTTCTCAAGATTCATGTTTTGGACGGCGCAGACGCGTCCGACGTCCGTTTTGAGCGCCGTCAGTGGCGTTGGAACCCTGGCGTCGAGGCGGAGGTTTGCAGTGTGGTTTCAGGCATTGAGGCCGGAGTTGAGGCGCGGGCCCCACGACCTGTCTTTTAAGCTGCATGCAGCTTTTAGCGACTTTTTCCTCGGTCGTCCATTCGGGGCGTGCGGGCAGTCGATGTTGGGTGTTTTTCCGAGGGCATCGCGTTGGCGCAATCTGCCCGCTGTAATTTCGCATGACAGTGTGGGCCCCACGAGGGCCGTTTCGGGATTTGACGGTGATTTTTGACTTTATCACCGGGCGACCATTTTGGACAAGTGAGTAGTCTATTTCGAGTACTTTTTCAAGAGGATCGCAACGGCGCGATCCGTTCGTTGAGTTTCGGGACCGGGATGCAGGTCCCACGTGACACCGCTCGTGTGCGGTGTGCCGGAACACATCTTTTTATCTGGATACCCGTTCCACGCAAGTAAGCAGTCAATTTGGTGTGCTTTTTCGAGAGCATTGTGATGGTGCTGTTCGCCCGACCATTTTCAGGATCTTGGGGTGGGCCCCACACGGGTTTGGTCACGGTGAATAGTACCATTTCCACCTGTTGACCGTTTCGGGCGAGTGAATAGTCTAACTCGCGTGTTTTTCCGCAAGGATTACAACGGTGTGATTCGTTTGGCTGTACGGAGCCTCTTGCACGATCTTGTTAAATGTGGAAGCATGAAAGGTGCTCTAGTGGTGGTTCTCCCTACTTTGCATGTAGCGGACCTTTGGCGAGTGATCGCATGCACTCCCGTGTGAGTGATGTAAATTCTTGAGGTGATGTGGCTGGCCATGCCTGGGCCTTTGAGGTGGAGTTGTTACGTCACGTCTTCGTGTTGACGTTGGGTGCCGTGTGCACAATAGCCCTTGGGCTGGAGACGTGGTATACTCTGGGAGTATACGAGAGCGCTTGGATGTACATGTGGTTCATACCTGAGACATTCGTGCACTTGGTCGGGGTTGACATGGGGCCACAAGTCATGTGGGCCCCATGTACGTGACGTGTTCTACTTTGCGTACTTGGACCTCTCGTGGCGTAGAGGGTCCCTCTGTGCTCGTTTGTTTGACCAGCATGGTGGAGTTTTCCCCTGGATTTGTGCTTGTTTGTTTGACCAGCAGGGTGGAGTTTCCCCTAGCCTGGAGCTCTTTTGTCTGACAAGTAGGGTTGAGCGGTCTCCCCCTGGTTCCGTTCTCGATGGATCGGCCGGTAGCGGTGCTGGTGGCACCCAGTGATGGAATAGGCACTGAAACCCCTTTGGGTGAGTTGTGCTTGAGTTGGGTGGTTGTGCGATACCCACTATGTGTTCAGTTGGCCGGTGTTGTACCCTCCTGTAGAGATCGGCAGAGTGGTTCTGAGTTTTACCCTCCAGTGGGGCTGGGAAGTGGGTTACTCATCGACTTCCTCGGGCTTACCCTCCAGCAGGGCTGCGCAGTGGGTTGCTCATTGACTTCTAGGGTTTACCCTCCAGCGGAGATTGGGCAGTGGGTCACCCGACGCTCTTAGGGTCTACCCTCCAGCGGGGCTGGGCAGTGAGTCACCCGACGACCTCTTAGGGTCTACCTCCAGCAGGGCTGGGCAGTGGGTCGCCCGTCGTCAAGTTCCAGGTCTACCCTCCAGCTCGGCTGGGCAGTGGGTCACCTGTCGACTTATTCTAGGTCTACCCTCCAGTGGGGCTGGGCAGTGGGTTACCTAATGACGTATTATGTTTTACCCTCCAGCAGGGCTGGGCAGTGGGTCACCCAGTATCTTATTATGGTCTACCCTCTTGCGGGGCTGGGCAGTGGGTCGCCGGATGATGTATTATGGTCTACCCTCCAGCATGGCTGGGCAGTGGGGACACCTGTTGGCATTCCAGGCACAGTCCTTCTACTAGGCTAGCTTGTGGCTTTCTTCCGTGATTACTGGAGCGGGACCCTTGGTTATACGGGTTAGTGTTGTGATGGACTTTGACCTTGAGCAGACCTCTCGACTGCAGGGTAGTGATGAGGTGTGGTTTGACTTTCCCTAGAACTCTCAAGCGCGAGGGGCACTTTCCCCACCGAGACTCTTTCTTGTGACGCTATCTAAAAACCGTGCGGGCGAGTCAGTGTCGCCCAAAGCGGATAGTGTCGAGGTGCGGTGATTGAGCCCCTTGGCTTGCGGTTCGGGGTAGACGTGCGGGATGCTGGTGATCGATGGAGGTTACTTCTGGGACTGTTGGATACTTTTTCGTAGGCTGAGCTACGGGATGGAGATCCCCTTACGACGTTGTTCGGGCTTCTCGTTTGAGCATAAGGATATGTTTATACCTTGTTCGAGTTCCCCCTTCTTGGGCTTGGTTACTCTCCCTCCAGGAGAGGCGAAGACGTGCGAGGTATGCCACATTCTTTCCGTGTCTAGCTTCTCGTGGTTGGATGAGTCTACTCTCCTGCTATAGGTAGCAAAGACTCAACGAGAAGTTCATCTTCTCACCGTTTCCAGCTCCTTGTGCCTGGACGAGTCTACTTCATTTCTCTTGTTGGGTTGAGCTGGACTCTTTATTTCACTTCCAGTTGTACTCCTCTACTTCTCCTTGTTTTCTCTACTGCTCACCCTTCGGTACCTTCTTTTGTTCCTCCCTCGATCCTTCGGGGTATCCTAATGAGTATTTATATACTCACCCCTGCTTGGGCTTTTCCCGCACTTGGTGTGCCCTTGCAGATGACGGACAGGTGGAGCGTGACTTTGGTGAAGCGTAGGAGCTTTAGAGCTTGGACCGCATGCGGTGGTCGTGGCCGGGTTCCAGGTGGGAGACCCGTCAGCTGTTTTTTTTGTTTACCTGTTGCCGGGTTGTGGCACTTTTGGATGGGCGCGTGTTTTGCCCCTTTTCTTTTCATCTTGTACTTTGTACTTGTAGAGGTCGATGCACTCTGTGGTTTATATAGAGGTGTTTCCCTTTTCTTTACTTGTCTTTTCTTGTACTCTTCACTTTTTCATTGAGTTTAAAGTGCGTGCGTGTGTACAGGTGCTTAGGCAAAGGCCTCCCCGAGTTATTGTGCCTTCGGCACTGGTCGCCAGCCCCTGGCCTATGGAGGCAGGCTTGGGGTAGTTGCAGCTCGAGCCCAAGTAGAGTCGGATCATGACAATGTGGTATCAAAGGCGGTTTGTTCCTTGGGACGTTGTGCGGACGTCCCTAAAAGAGGATTTGGTTGGGATATAGGGCAACAGTGTTAATGTGTCTCGAAAGCGGCTCTCAGGCCAGGGAGTCCAGTGATGGTGCGACGGCCGACGTATCCATTCACCAGGACCTTGATAACCCGCTTGCTGACTAGGCATGCTAAGACACTTATTGCAGGGGAAATTTGATTGTGCATCACATAGGATTGAGTCTTTGACTGTCCTTCTTGAGTCAGCTCCCCATCGTTGCTATTGGTATATACATATATGCTCATCTGACCGCGGCACTCCTTGATAATATTCAGGATGTCTCCGTGAGGACAGCCAGCCAGGATACCAGCTTTGGTTTGTGACGACGACCCTCTGAGCTACGAGGCCGCAGTCCAAGACCCATCATGCGAGCCCCTTTCACCGGGTGGGCTGGTAGTAGCACCCCCACCTGTTGAGCAGCCGGCAGTTTTAGCAGAGCAGGCTGAGCTTGAGCGCTGGTTGAGCACCCTCCGTGAGTTCCAGCGGCGGAGACCGCTGACTTTCAGTGGTGAGCCAGACCCTCATGCAGCAGAGGTTTGGCTCGAGGCAGTGGTTCGCCTTTTCAGGCTTGTGCGGATGCTGACAAATCAGATAGTGGCTTTGGTAGCCACCCTTTTTGTGGATCAGTTAGGCATTGGTGGGGTCTAGTGACTCGGTTTCTTAATGAGTCATCACTTTCATGGGGTGACTTTCAGTTGTTGTTTTGTGAGGAGTTTTTTCCCCTCCTTCTTGCGCTCCGTTCGGATTCAAGAGCTCCTGCAGTTTCAGCAGGGAGGGATGACGGTGGCCGAGTACGCGACTAGTTTTGCAGACCATGCACGCTTTTACCCAGACTTGGTTCATGACGACAACTTCCGAGCACAGAAGTTTGAGCAGGGTCTCCGCCGAGAGATTCGTGCTTTCATAGTACCCTTGGGCATTTCAACATATGTCGGGGTGCTAGAGTAGGTGCTGGTGACAGAGGGCTTCCTGTCATGTTTTGCAGTTGGTAGTGGCAGTGGGCGCGATGAATCTGGGACGTCTGCCATAACTAGTAGGCACCAGAGGACAGGATCTCGATGCAGGTGGCCTTCCCACTGCCGGTTTCGGAGATGTGGTCGTATACGACTATGACGAAAAGGCGTAGGGCCTCAGCCGAGGATGCCTATCTGTGAGTGGGTCTCGGGACATGGTTGTACACCACAGTGGCACCAGAGGACACCAGGGCAGCCCAGAGAGCGTCGGTGCTATTCTTGTGACGGCGAGGTCACTTGGCATGAGACTGCCCGACCCGAGTTGCTGAGAGCTTCGGGCAGGCCGCAGGCGCGCCACCACGGCAGAGGCAACACCGTGATCGGGGTAGTACCCAGGGAGGTGGTGCTATCAGAGGAGTGGTAGGAGCTGGTAGTGGGGGATGGCTTTGCGAGATTTCCCCATCACCACTAGGCGGTCCACGTCAGGCTCTAGGAGATGACGGTTGGGACCGCAGGTAGCCGCGAGCTTGGATGTCTACGATCCTGCAGAGCATGGGATGGTGAGAGATACCCCTCGCGGCTCTTCTACTTTTTGAAGTAGAATTGTTAGGCTCTGCGTGTGAAAGGATTTTCTCCCTGCTCCTTGTTTGAGGTGCTACCCGGGTGACGCAGGGCGTCGGGTGTATCCCTGAGTTGGTAAGGAAAAAGGCGTGAGACCTTTTCCTTTAGTCGATGTTGTTGACTCCTTCGCCTTTTGAGCGTGTAAGAGAGCATTAACTGTGGAATATTGCGTGACCAGATATCCTTAGGTGTTACACCATATGGATATTCTGAAGGAGGGAATCACCGGGCCTTGCCCATGCCCAAGCGGTGATTCCTATCGTGGCGTGCGACGTAGAGGTTGGACCGGGGAGGTGAGCTACCACCAAGAGCCTTCGGGCTGTTTGAGACCGTGCAAAGGGATGGAGAGGTACCCTACCGCCTTGCCCTAACCCCAAAGTTTGGAGTGGGTGCACGACATCGGCAAGGGCTGACCTCGCGTGAAAAGATCAATCCTTTGGTCTGTGTGCGGCGACATAGAGCTGTGCATGGGTTCTTTTGGGTATGGGGAAGCCAGGTGTGGGATTCGTACCCAGTGTTGCTCCCTAGTTTTTCTCTTCAAGGACAAAAATCTTGAAGGAGGGAATGATGTAAGAACCCGGTTTTTGCTGTGAAAGACTTTGGAATATTCTTGATGATATTCTAGAGCAGCGCCTTCGGACATCGTGCGATTCCGAGCCCCGGAGTGGCCTGAATTAAATTTTCAGTGCGTTCACACTGGGAACGCCAAATAAATGGGATAACTCCTAAACGGAGTTCCGGATCAGAGATCCGAGTGTACGGATGGGTCCGGAATGGGGTGTTTACCCTAGTAACGACATAAAACTTATCGGTGCGGGATGTTTGGACCCCTCGCCCGCTTCTGGAACGTTTAACGGATTAATTAATTAATTAATTAATTCGTTTAATGTCGAAACGCTAGTATCTCTTAAACGGTGGCTCGGATTGGAAACTCGAGGACACCGTTGAGTTCAAAGCATGCCATTTACCCTAGGAGGGGTATAAGTTTCGCGGGCACGTGCCGTTTGTAAAAAATGGCCCCAGGGGCGTTTTCGTAATTTAGCGACTTCGGACGTTAAATTTTATAACTTTTGAACGGGGTCTCGGAATAAAATTCCGAGACCGCCGTTGCGCTCAGAGTGTGGTTCTTAGCTTAGGGGAGGCTAAATCCTGACCCCGTCGGGAGTTCGGGTTCCGGGCTGTCGGGCGGGCGTTTAAGTGATTTTTACTTAAACACCCCCCATCCTTTTCTTCTTCTTCTTCCTCAAACCCTCCTCCCCCTCCTTCACCTCCGGTGAGGAGAGCTCCGGCGAGGCGAGCTCCGGCAAGGCGACTCCGGCAAGGTACGGTGGCGCGCGGCGGATCACGCGGGAAGCGCCGGGCGAAGCCCAACGAGGTAGGCGGATTTGAGTTTTCCTCCCCTTCCCCATTTTAATCATCATTTATGCTCAATCGCACCATTGGATCCACGAACCAATCACGTGGTTGCGTAGACCCCTTCCCGAGCTTTCCAGAATGCTATCTGGATCGAAATTTCGACCACCGGATCGTTCCCGATGGTCCTTGGAAATTTTCCGGCCACGGCTGGTTGCCGGTGAGGGTCGAAGGCGGCAGACGGCGGTGGCGCAGTGCGATGCGGGGCGGAGCAGGGCGGTCAGCCGGATCGTCGAGGCGGCGGCGGCATTTGGCGGCGGCTGTCGGAAGCCGGCCGCGGGCGCCTACGAGCGGAGGAGGGGGGGTCGCGAAGCTCGCGACCCCCGTGCACCGACCGCGACCCGCAAAACGTGGGTCGCTGTGGGGCATCAACCGGCCGCGAGGCGGCCCGTCGGTAGGATCAAGCCGCGGTCAGCTGGCCGCAGCGGGGTGAACCGGACCCGCGGCTGATCCGCGGGCTGGCTGTGCGGACCGGGCCGGCCGGCGCGGGCCGGCCCAAGCAGGGCGGACCGGCCTGTCCGGCCCAAGGGGCTTTGCCCCTCAGTCTTCGGACGCTCGTATTTCGGGCTACAGGCGTCCGTTTTGCACGCCGTCTACGGAAGCGCGGGCCTTGCATCGAGGGAAATGTTTTGAGATGGTTACGGGAATTTTTAATTCCCGAAACGAGGGGTTGCGGAGGCGCGACATGTCTTTAAGTGGACGAGCATTTTTCCCGAGATTCTTGTTTTGGACGGCGCGGACGCGTCCGACGTCTGTTTTGAGCGCCGTCACTGGCGTTGGAACCCTAGCGTCGAGGCGGAGGTTTGCAGGGTAGTTTCAGGCATTGAGGCCGGAGTTGAGGCGCGGGCCCCATGGACCGTCTTTAAAGCTGTGTGCAACTTTTAGCGACTTTTTCCTCGGTCGTCCGTTCGGGGCGTGCGAGTAGTCGATGTTGGGTGTTTTTTTGAGGGCATCGCGTTGGCGCTGTCTGCCGCTGTAATTCCTCACGACAGTGCGGGCCCTGCGAGGGTCGTTTCGGGATTTGATGGTGATTTTCAGCTTTATCACCGGGCGACCTTTTTGGACAAGTGAATAGTCCATTTCGTGTACTTTTTCGAGAGGATCGCAATGGTGCGATCCGTTCGTTGAGTTTCGGGACCGAGATGCGGGTCCCACATGGCACCGCTCATGTGCGGTGTGCCAGAACACATCTTTTTTTCCAGATACTCGTTCAACGCAAGTAAGCAGTCAATTTGACATGCTTTTTCGAGAGCATTGCGATGGTGCAGTTCACCTGACCTTTTTTAGGGACGTGGTGTGGGTCCCACCGGACCCGGCTACGGTGAATAGTTCCCTTTTCACCGGGTGTCCGTTTTGGGTGATTGAGTACTCAATCCCGTGAGTTTTTCTGAGGGGATCGCAGTGGCGTGATCCGTTGGTTCAGTTTCGGGATCTTGGGGTGGGCCCCACATGGGTTTGGTCACAGTGAATAGTACAATTTCCACCTGTTGACCGTTTCGGGCGAGTGAGTAGTCTAAGTCGTGTGTTTTTCCGCAAGGATTACAACGGTGTGATCCGTTTGGCAGTACAGATCCTCTTGCGTGATATTGTTAAATGTGGAAGCATGAAAGGTGCTCTAGTGGTGGTCCGCCCAACTTTGCTTGTAGCGGACCATCAGTGAGTGATCGCGTGCACTCCCGTGTGAGTGATTTAAATGCTTGAGGTGATGTGGCTGGCCATGCCTGGGCCTTTGAGGTGGAGTTGTTACGTCACACCTTCGCGTTGACGTTGGGTGCCGTGTGCATGATAGCCCTTGGGCTGGAGATGTGGTATACTCTGGGAGTATACGAGAGCGCTTGAAGGTACATGTGGTTCGTACCTAAGACGTTCGTGTGCTTGGTTGAGGTTGACTTGGGGCCACACGTCGTGTGGGCCCCACGTGCGTGCCATGTTCTATTTTGCATACTTGGACCTCTCGCGGCGTAGAGGGTCCCTCTGTGCTCGTTTGTTTAACAAGCAGGGTGGAGTTTTCCCCTGGCTTTGTGCTTGTTTGTTTGACCAGTAGGGTGGAGTTTCCCCTGGCTTGGAGCTCTTTTGTCTGACCAGTAGGGTTGAGCGGTCTCCCCTGGTTTCGTTCTCGATGGATCGGCCGATAGCGGTGCTGGCGGAACCTAGTGATGGAACAGGCACTGAAACCCCTTTGGGTGAGTTGTGCTGGAGTTGAGTGGTCGTGCGATACCCACTCCGTGTTCAGTTGGCTGGTGTTGTACCCTCCTATAGAGATGGGCAGAGCGGTTCTGAGTTTTACCCTCCAGCGGGGTTGGGCAGTGGGTTACTCATTGACTTCCTCGGACTTACACTCCAGCAGGACTGGGCAGTGAGTTGCTTACTAACTTCTAGGGTTTACCCTCCAGCGGAGACTGGTCAGTGGGTCACCCGACGCTCTTAGGGTCTACCCACCAGCGGGCTGGGTAGTGGGTCACCCGATGACCTCTTAGGGTGTACCCTCCAGCAGGGCTGGGCAGTGGGTCTCCTGTCGTTTAGTTCTAGGTCTACCCTCTTGCTCGGCTGGGCAGTGGGTCACCTGTCGACTTATTCCAGGTCTACCCTCCAGCGGGGCTGGACAGTGGGTTTCCTGATGACGTATTATGGTTTACCCTCCAGCAGGGCTGGGCAGTGGGTCGCCCAGTATCTTATTATGGTCTACCCTCCAGCGGGGCTGGGCAGTGGGTCGCCAGATGATGTATTATGGTCTACCCTCCAGCATGAATGGGCAGTGGGGACACCTGTTGGAATTATAGGCTCAGTCCTTCTACTAGGCTAGCCTGTGGCTTTCCTCCGTGATTACCAGAGTGGGACCCTTGGTTATACGGGTCAGTGTTGTGATGGGCTTTGAACTTGAGCAGACCTCTCGACTGCATGGCAGCGACGATGTGTGGTTTAACTTTCCCTAGAACTCTCAAGTGCGAGGGGAACTTTCCCCACCGAGAGGCGTTCTTGTGACGCGATCTAAAAACCGTGCGGGTGAGTCAGTGCCGCCCAATGCGGATAGTGTCGAGGTGCGGTGATTGAGCCCCTTGGCTTGTGGTTCTGGGTAGACTTGCGGGATGTTGGGCATCGATGGAGGTTACATATGGGACTGTTGGCTACTTTTTCTTAGGCTAAGCTACGGGACGGAGATCCCCTTACGACGTTGTTTGGGCTTCTCATTTGAGCATAAGGATATGTATATACCTTGTTCGAGTACCCCCTTCTTGGGCTTGGTTACTCTCCCTACAAGAGAGGCGAAGACTCGCGGGGTATGCCATGGGATTTCCGTGTCTAGCTTCTCGTGGTTGGATGAGTCTACTCTCCTGATATAGGTAGCGAAGACTCGACGGGAAGTTCATCTTATCACCGTTTCCAGCTCCTTGTGCCTGGATGAGTCTACTTCCCTTCTCTTGTTGGGTTGAGCTGGACTCTTTACTTCACTTCAATTTGTACTCCTCTAATTTTCCTTTTTCGCTCTACTGCTCACCCTTCGGTACCTCCTTTGTTTCTCCCTCGAGCCTTTGGGGTATCCTACTGAGTATTTTTATACTCACCCCTGCTTGGGCTTTGCCCGCACTTGGTGTGCCCTTGCAGACAACAGACAGGTGGAGCATGACTTCGGTGAAGCGTAGGAGCTTGAGAGCTTGGACCGCGTGCGGTGGTCCTGGCCGGGTTCCAGGTGGGAGACCCATCAGCTGTTTATTTTTGTTTACCTGTTGCCGGGTTGTGGCACTTTTGGTTGGGCGCGTGTTTTTCCCCTTTTCTTTTCAGCTTTTACATTGTACTTGTAGAGGTCAATGCACTTTGTGGTTTATATATAGCAGTTGCCATTTTCTTTACATTTCTTCTCTTTTACCCTGCACTTTTGCATTGAGTTTGCTGCACGTGCCTGTGTACAGGTGCTTAGGAAAAGGCCTCCCCGAGTTATTGTGCCTTCGGCGCTGGTCGCCAGCCCCTGGCCTATGGAGGCGGGCTTGGGGTAGTTGCGGATCGAGCCCGGGTAGAGTCGGGTCGTGACAATTCTCATCCCATACTCAAAACTGTTGATAGCAAGATCTCAAGTCGTTCTTCAAGAAACATCATTCCCATTTCAAATAAACATTGAGGTATTCGATCCTCAGTAGTGGATAATTTTTCTTCACAATCCCCAAGTTTATGAATTTATAATCCACACAAAATTTCATGATCATATCTTCCTTCTAGGAAAAGAATATAGGGGACACCGATTGTTAAATAGTATGTCTTACGAAGACCTTCCTCCGCACATTCTCAAATTGCACCCTCATCTCACAAATCTCTATAGGACCCATCTAATAAAAATGATTCGATATATATCCCATACTTTTGTGTAGATCAATTCATAGATCCAGATCCCTGTGGGGAGGTAAAACAGGAACATATTTGGAGAATAATTCCTCATACTCTTCCACCACAGGTGGAAAATGAGGACTCATATCATCCACCACAATAAGGGTGAGGCTATCCAACTGATTAGTAATCAGTTTCCCCTCCTATGTGTCGGTCCATATAATGAAACATATGTTTCATTTTCGCCAACAAAAGAAAAACATGGTTCCTTTATTATGAACACACCGCACTGTGTGCCTAAAACTTTCAATCGGTGCATGAAACGGGGATAACGAATCTATACCAAGAATGAAGTTTTAAGGCCTCGACGCTACTACCAAGAGATCCCAGATCGAAAGTCGAAACTATAAGAGTTAGATCACACTATCAACTCCGGTTTGTTATCTTCAGATATCATACCATATGAGTCGCTATGATTAAGTGTCAAGTCAAAGGTTCAACCATAATCTCTTATTCTCGATGATGGTTTGTGTAAAAAAAGGAATGAGTAACACCTATGTCTATCAAAATTTATGCTAAGGTTTAAAAGGAAAAGAACATAGCTTATATCTTTCATAGAGACAGGGGTTCATATTCCTTCATCTCCTGCAAATGGCCTTGTCCCGAACCAACAGATTCTTGAGCCTAGCATAGACCACTTGGGTTGGTGGGTGTAATAGATCAATCGTTCAACAACATAATGCTATTCTTCATGCCCCTATTTGATGCTTCCTCCCAATGGAAAACCCTAATCCTATCTCTAACTCAACCTCGACAGTCCCTCAATAGTCTCTCAATCACTTGTATGACAATTTGGGCAATCTCATGCTAGATTTACCTTATCGCCACTTGAGTACACCATATATCCCCAGGTTATCTTGAGCGGCCATGGAATCCATGAACCATTGATATTGATTCGTGGAATCATCCCCTGAAGAGTCTGTCCCAAATGGATCCCTATGACTATCGTTGGCCACCTACTTCCGAGCTCTCAAATACTCGATGACCACCACTACCTCCAACTACAGTCAACTTCTCTTCAAGAAACATTTCCCATTGTAGGGCTCCCTCAGGTAACCTAGAATTGGTATTAATAATAAGGGATAGAAAATATGCCTTGATGTCTCAGTATAAGCTCAGATTGATGTTATGTTCCTTGAAGAACTGGTCACACAACATATCCGAGGAGTACCAAAAATGATCTGTAAACTTTGCTGAATACTCCACCACGGTCATACTACCCTACTACCGATCCAGAACATCCTGTATTCATACCAATCATAATATTTCAAGATAAAAATCCACGCTGAAGATATTCTTCAATTCAATCTAAGATAATGTTGTCCTGTTATGATATTGATTTACCAAGCTCCAAAATCTCCCAACAGATCCCTGAAGAAGACTCATTAAAAGGACATCCATTCAGTTGGGGGCATCCTAAAAAGGTCGTAAACATGGGTGAATACCTCTATCCAATACTTAGGCATATGGGGGTTTGGTACACTATGAAACCTAGTAGTTATAATCCATTAAAACTTGTGAAACACACTCGTCTAGTGTGCATCCTCAACTCGTATTTGCTGCTACTCAATGAGTGGTAGTATAACTGGTATACCACACAAAGGTTCCACCTCCATTACAAGTACCTTTACTGATGCCTTGTCACTAGGAATATCATCATGGTGATCACCCAGTGGAATCCTAGTTGTCTATATATGTAGAGGAATCCTGAAATTAACAAAAAAATATACCATAATCAATTCTGTATATCTAGAGAGAACACCCAGGAAGGATATGGAAAACAAATCCATTCCTTTATGATGATGTACCATTGTTTTCCCTACCACCTTTGTTTTCATGTATCCAGTTGAAAATTAGGTATTCATATTTCTCATGTATGGATACATCATCCCCTGTAGCAACACTGGAGTCCGTTTCCTAAAATATAAACTTTAAACACTTAACACCATCACCCAAAACCTACCTCAGAGACACATGATTCTAATGTTGGACCGACCGTTCAGATACCACTCTATTAATACTAGTCATAGAGGGGCCTGTGTCATGGCTATAACAAGCCTACCTCTAATAGGATAGAGGATGGTGACTAGCGCCCATTAGGAATATCCCACAAATGGGAGGCATTATCCTATGTACTTGTACACAGAAACATATATCCAATCCATTAAAAAATGAAATGGAAAACCACAAAGTAAATAATGCATACATATGACTAGTAACTCACAATAGACTACAAAAGTAATGGTAATAAAATATAAATATATCCAAATACAATCCCACCATAAGGAGTCTATAAAACAAGTCCATCATAGAGTAATAGTATGTGGACTTCAATCTGAATCCATAAAAACACACATAAGTCATTCCAGTATCTCTAAACACCATCCTTTCCAGTTCCACCTAAGAATCCATCCAGAGGTCAATCATCTACACATGATAAGAAACATAAAAGAAAATAATATTATTGCGTGAGTATAAAAATACTCAGTAAGACACCTAGAAAGTACAAATGATTACCACAAAGGAATATCACAAAGGTATACCTCAATTGAATCCCACAAAGGAAAGTAAAGTTAGCACTACCCATGTCCATGTATAAATCACATATAACAAGAATATGTAGTCATACTCTACCTATAAAAACATAGTCTAATGGTACGACACAACCAATTATCTTCCATATGATTCTTATTGAAGCGTGATAATTCTAGGGGAAATTAGTCCTCAAACCATGATATCATCAAAGAAACTCACAAATAGGTATAGCTAATTTGGGACCTGCCCAAGTGAGAAAGTTTTGGTCCAGGAAGATTGTGATACACATAGAGGGGGACACACCCAGAACTGACCACGAGACACCACAGATCGCACCCAGAACCGGACAGTGGATTCCACATACAAAATTTGGACCAAAATTCTTCCTAGGTGATCAAACCCAGAACTAACTGGGGTATACCACAGATCACGTCCAAACTCACTATGGGATACCATGTACCCTATCACTGATCCTGCTAGAAGGAGGACCAATTTCCTACTCTTGAAGGTTACACTGATTCCACAACACCACTAGTGGGGAAAGAGTATCGCACTCCAGTCACAGGGATTGATTCCATACTATATCTGAGTGTCGACCTCTAGAAGGGATTACAATCCAGTGATGTGGACGTAATACCGTACTGAACCCTCAATTAAAGGGACCACAAAATTATCTCAAACTATACTAGTCCAAACTAAACACTCACCACTTTTCCCACAATGACCATCTCATCATTAGGGTCTAAATGTTGTAGATAGCTTGTCAAATAAACATATCCTTTTAATGTTATAGAAGTTCATAATTTCAAAGGGGGTCACCCGACCTATGGATTGACTACACGGTTGGTACCCCTAGACCGGCTGCCTCGTAGCTTCCACGGTCGACCACCCCATTTGACCACCCCCTGATGCACTGGCCGTAGGGTAGCTAGAGATGCCATGGATCAGAGTCGACCACCATGGTCGACTGTGGCCTAGATCTAACATGGTCACCCCGGGTTTTACCCGGTTTTGACCCACTCGGCTCGACCTGCTTGGGGCAATCCCTCGTCACCCAACCCACTTATCTTGGCCTCAGCGCACCTTGTCCGACCCATATCCCATTGCATATCTTTCTCATGTGAGGTCTTTTTGGACTACAGCCCGTGGCCTGCATGGCTGGGTCAGTGGCCTTCAACCCATGCAGCTGTCATCGTGGTCTGTTCCCACCAGCATCACCAGCTCCCACGTAGCATCCCTAAATGATCCACATCATTGAATTCAATATCCATTGACCCCGTTCAACACCAACATTGACCACTACCACCTATGATCATCGTTACCCTCAGATGTTGATGTAGCCATCTCGCCTCATTGGAATAGCCGATGCTGCCACCCTGTCCACCTGCTACCACACCGAACCCACGCCAGTGGTCCTTTACATAGTCTTTTTAAAAACCTCATGTGATATGAATTAGAATCTATCATAGATCTGAGCACCATGGGTCCTAATATATACATACTAGCCTCTATTGTTGATTTATCGACAATCTGAGGGTCGGATTGCATTCAGAGCCACCCAAGAATGCTGATATGTTACTACACTAGTCCAGTAGAGAAGAACATGAAGTAATGGGGGGGGGGTACAAAAAATAACACCCTAAATAACAAAACACTTCATTTTTTCATGTCATACTCAATCATATATCGTTCGAATGATAAAATAATAGGAATTGGAAATCATGAATACTCCCAAAAGAATCCTCGTAATTATAAAACATCCCATAATGATCGAACCATGGATCAATATGTTCATCGATTGACCTGTTTTCATCATGGAAATCATTAATGGGAAAACCAAAAAGAAACAACATCCGCACCTTGATTTAGTTCGATCTCTAGTGAAGAATGAAGCATCATTATTGTCATTTGTTTTGTTTGTCGAATTGGATGTGTGTTGTTCAATCAATCTGTCATCATCCACCAATGGTTTACCCATAGGTTCCCTCTCCATGTACCCAGATAAAAACCATGTTTGTGAGGCTGACCTTGTTATTATGAAAGATAATTAACAAAAATTCATGTTTTTTGAGTGAAATATAATTTTTATACATTTATATTATTTACAGTTACTCCCTACATGACTTTTTGTACACAATACCCGGGCCAAAAAAACATTACGTCATGCCTAGGGTAAAGACACTATCTGAACTCAAAGGTTCCTTCATATTTAGGATTTGGGCTCCCATTTATAATTTATTCCAATTTTTCACGAAAACAATGTTCACGTGATTTTAAAATTTTGAAATTTTTCAAATATTTGTTCCTGGAATATTGGGCCTTATAATCACACATTGTCTTAGCGCCTGATCTCGAAATCAATCCATATAGTTTCCAAAAATAATAATGGAAAAAATATGAGACATTATTGAAAAAAATAAGTTTATAACTCCTAATAATTATCATTTATTATCAATATTAAAAAATATGTATCTCAATAAAATTATTAAATTTCTTTTTTTATACTATATTGTATTTTAGGACTGCTAATTGGATTATCACCTTTAATCTAAGATTGATATCACAACATAAAAAATTTATTTTTTAAGGATCTTATCTAATTTGGATATATCCTTTATATAATGAATATGAATCAATTATATGCATTCTCAAAACCTAGGATTAATTCATAGCTTATAATATCAAATATTGTGTCTCACAACCAAATAAATATCCATGTGGTTTTGAAATAACATACCCTAAAATATATGTATGTTTTATATTATGAATAATCCAAAAATAAGAAATCCTATGTATTTTAAACTATTATATGTACCCATACACATTACATCATGATTTTTATTTTAAAAATTTTATAAAACCAGTTGATTCATTGATTGACGTGTTTCTGATAACATCGATGTATAGGAACAACTTCACTAATATGAACACATCTAATACAAAATCTGTATGAACCTATAAAAACAATACATTACCTTAACACTTTGGTTATGGAACTCCTTTCATTAGTAATAAATCCATAGGGTGGAGTGACTCAATTTTCCACCACTCATTTATGAGATAACTCAGGAATTAGATAACAACTTAAAAATTGCATTGATGTTCTCAATGGGATTTGGAAAATAATAAAATCATATTGGATTTTGAAGACAACCCATAAAATATCCTGATATAGAAAAAAGTGAACCAACATGTTAAATTAAAATTTTTAAAAATAGTGTATCTTTATAGTTATGAATTCCATCTTTAATGAATGAAATAAAGTATAATTATTTTTTATAACCAAGGAAAATAGTCCAAAAATTCAATCCTTCAAGGAATTAACACATTCCTTAGATGATCACTCATAACAAGAAGATCTCAAATCAAGAATGGGGTGATATAACATTTTTACTAAAGAAAAATATTGATTAAGTTTGAAGAGTGTTTTATCTAATATTTTATGCATCATAGTATCATTAATGGGGATAATCTATCACTTTTATAGACTATATTTATTTAATGAAGAGAGTCATTGCATCAACTATCGTCTCATGAAATCCATCATGAGATAATATAATACATGACTTTTGGAATATGTTACCATTTTAACATTTCAATTGTTTCTTCATGCCATAAATGAATCAATGTCATAAATATATAAAAAATTAAAATTTGTAAAAAGATGTGGAATAATGAATGGATGCGATATCACATATCACATGCCCATGTTAAACTACGATCAAAATATATCATATATTATAATCCAAGAATTTTATTTCTCAAACCTCCACATATGACTTAGGGAAATCCTATAAAATGTACCATAATAGGATGATCAAACATATCACCCACCCCAAATCTCCACTCAACCTGATGGGCTTTCCAAATATACATGTGTTGGAAACTTGTCCCTAGGAATAATAGAAATACTCTCATGGATGATTTCACACTCAAATAATAGAAAAAAACAGCATATCTTTTTCAATAAATCCATTATTGTGTGATTATATAATGTATTTCAATGAAAAACTAGATTAGATGAACCAAATAAACCAGTGAAACAAATGATTTATAACAAATAGATATGATTCCACTCAATTTGATAAACATACATCATTAATTAAAATAAATAAAAATCATAGATCCATAATAATAGACTCAATACCAAAAAATGAAGGTCAACCTAGCTAATATATCCATATCATTAAAAAATAGAAAAAAATGAGTTCTTGAAATATCACCTCTATACAAACCAAGGTTTCTCAATACATCAACAAATCACCCATCAAAGGAACATTAAAGTAATGAAAACTCAAAAATAAAACATGATACCAATATAAATAAAATGATCTATATAAAATAACATGATTATGCATGTAGGGTGTGAGCTAACCATCTTAGTACAACCTCACCAAGGAGTAGGTTTTAATTAATTTAGATAAATAGATCATAAATTATAGTTATTAAATACATTATGAAATAAGGTTTTCCCTTTAACTGACATGAAAGAAACCAATAAACATACTTTGGATAAAAATATTATAATATCTCCATTTTTTTCAAAATCACGTGGGGTTTCCACTTAGTGGTAAAATAGTCTAAAAAATCGGGATATTTGAATTTTTGAAAACAAAATAAAACTATGTTTATCCATTATAATAAACATTAAAAAAATAAAAACCATAAAATAACTATTCCAATTTTTAATTATAAAAACATCCAAAAAATTATTTAAATACATTATGAAAAATAATACCACCCAACTATACTAATATAGTCAAAAATCAACGATTCCCCTTTATAATAAGTGTATATGAGAAAAGTGAACAGAATTGTATATGGTGCCACAAACAAGATAAGCATGAAGGGATACCAAAAAACATTAAATGAGAAACAAATAAAAATTTACTCTCATAATGTACTGGAAGAACATGGGAGAAATATTCAGCCTATATTGAGTCTTAACTAAAACAAAATCCTCCTTACTACCAATATTTGAATCTTCGGGGCACTCCCCACCTGCACCTAACTCATGCTAGAGGGGACATAATCAAATGTGTTATATGAACTAGTGAATCATATATTGAGATCACCCAATTAGTTACATGGGTTCCTAGTACACAATCATAGTAAAGGTGAGAAAATAATAAATCCAAGACTGTCATATTCATTAAAAAATTATGAACACTAAATAAACCAATCCTTCAAAACCCTTACAAAAACAAATATATTTAAAATCATAAAATCATCCCATAATAATGAACAACCCATAAAAGGAAAAATAAGAATAACTGGAAACCAAGATAGTATAAAAAACATAAAAATATTTTTAAAAGTTTCCAAATGATCCTTCATAAAAAATGTACTGTGAATTGTAATTTAAATTCTACACATTTTAAATCTCAACATTTCAAAAACCCTTAGAAATCAATAAGAAAACAACACATATCCTATTCTAAAACAATTCTTAAAAAAATGTTCATTCACATTTAAAAATCAAAATTGGGACTAATCCCTAAATGTTTCAAAAAAATTATTTACACAAAACTCATATTGATTTTCACAAAGGGATGGGCACATTTAAACACCCATTTCGTAGATATATTTTAAATTTTCAAAGAAAATTTAATTCCAAGAAACTATTTAATAAAAAACATTTAAAAACTAATTATATAAGTCATACATATATATACATTCCTAGAAAATGAATTTTAAAAATCCAGGTGTCTCATGAATTTCAATATAATTGGATTTCATATAATCAACTAACATGATCGATGAAAAATCAAGTCACAAAGTGCACCTTCCATGGGAACACCCAAACAGGAAAGTAATAAACCTCTATAAACACATTAGAACCAATAAAAATAATTTAAATCCATCCTAAAATCCAAAAATCCCCATGAAAAATTAATAACATCATAAATGGAAGGAAATCTGAAGGATAATTTGAAGAGGGAATATGGAATAAGATAAAATGGGATGAATAGGGGAAAATACAATGAAAATTGCTTCAAATCTAGGAAAATGGATCGAAAATAAAGAGGGAGGTGGTAAGTAATCTCTCTATATGGGGATATAAGGAATTCATGCACTTTAAATTAGAGTGTAAGGAGGAGAAAATAAGGTTAAAATGACTCTTTGGGAGTTATAATTTCACATTAATGTAAATATTATGCATACACAAACCATAGTGTAACCATACTAGTTATGCCATGGTTCTCTTATCCATGAATCCATATGGAGTTCCCCTTA
Source organism: Viscum album (assembly GCA_963277665.1). NCBI lineage: Eukaryota > Viridiplantae > Streptophyta > Magnoliopsida > Santalales > Viscaceae > Viscum > Viscum album. The sequence continues at coordinate 1,973,050,547 of OY728164.1, read as the reverse complement.
TAGTATGTTTTATATAGGTTCATCAAAAAACATGGTTGTGTTTGTTGAACCCCCCCCCCACCCCAGACAACCTGAGTAGAACCCTCAATTATGATGCATGAAATCCTTTACCAAACATCCTCCATCGCAAAACCCATATCACGGACTATGGATTTCTGTAATTGGGAAGGCATGTGGAACTTGAGTATAGTTTCTAGAGTGTAAAATCCTTATACTATAAATTGTGACACTATAGAATAGGCCATAAATCCCTAAGTACCACCCCCAAACACCCAAAATAATATTGAAATCTCTTAAAAACATTAAATAAACGTAAAATACTTTAATAAACAAAACTACAGGTGACATTTGGGGGAAATGATTCTCCCCACATGCTATTTGACACCCCTAAAATTCCTAATTCAATTTATATGGTGATTATAATGAAAAGAATCTATAAAAGGGAGACAACCCAACACAATACCTAAATTATTTTTTTGCAAATAATAGAATTCCAAAATTCATAAACACCACTTAACATCTCCATGCCGAACTGATACATGAGCATATGATTTGGTTCTTAAAATAATGGTGAAATACTATTGAAATCATACTGTTTTTGAGAACATATAAATAGAGAGACTAAAGGAAAATACTCCCATGATAAATCCACTACCAATGATAAATATCAACTCCACAAGAAAACCAATGAAACTGATGTCTTCCACCAACTACAAGGGACCAATCAATAGAAATGATGAAATTCTATTATACAGATAATCTATAATGGTACCCAAACAACTATAAAAAGATTCAACTATAAATTGGTTCACCATTACAAATATGTGCGTAACCTAGGGCCTCCACCACAAACCCACATTGGATTATGAACCAAAAAATCCATCCAAACAGCAGCAGGTGCATCATCTGAACTGGTGTAAACCAATTCCTCGTCACTACATCATATTCCCAATGGTTCCTCACATTATCCTATAATTATACTATCCTCATCACAACTAAAAACACACATCAAACTCAAGAAACAAGATCCCATCACCAAACTATAAAAATCCACAAAACGAAAAAAAGAGGAAACCAAAAGAAACATATAAAATACCAACTCAAAAGCTCAAATCTAATCAAAATTCACAATGGGTACTATTAAAAAAGTCCATGAAAATATATATAAAAATCTCAATCCAAATTACACTCTATAATTATTTCAAAAATTCATCTTAAAAAACCTATAAAGTTAACTCAAATGGTCAAAACAATGCTCAGTCCTCATGGATTTTTAATAAGAGACCTTAGATTTCAATACATCCCTGGACTAAAATTGCACATGATATCTATTATTCATGGTATGAGAAGTAAGATCCTTAGAATATTATCCCTCTCACACCCAAAAAAACCAATTTGGTCTTTCCCCACGTTTTCTCCACACTTGATGGGTTTTTATGAATCATACATGGTATAATTTAGGTGTAACCCATCATAGGTTCAAAATAATGACCATATTTCTCCCACATGTCCCTATAGATCAACTCTTCAAAATATTACTGGAAAAATTCAAGAAATAGTGATTAATGTTTTGGTTGAATACCTCCTCCAATGAAAAGATATTGTTTAGAGTAATTGAAGATAAATTCAAGATAGAAGATCAAAAATTCAAGAAAGTGATTTTCATATTCCTCTATTATTCACTCACTCTAATAAAGGCTCATAAACTAGAGAACATTCATAGCCTTCATGATATGTGGATAAAACCATTTAACACACATCATTTTGAACAAATTTAATGAAATGTCCTTAAGAAACAAAGAAGGAACCACACACTCCCACCAAACATGACTGGGTAAATTGATAAAACACCTAGAAGAAATCACCCTTCAATATTTAGGTGTATTAGTAAAATTTATGATTCATTAAATCATTTAAAACCACTCCACTAATTCATATGAACCATTATCTCTATTGAAAGATGGAATTTACTAATTCAAAAAGTCTAATACTGGCTCTAAGAGTATGAAGGGTTCTGATTCCACAACTCTATTTTAATTTTGGGTAGATTAGAAAACCTAAGAGAGCTTATAAAAATGACTAGAGGATTCACAACAAGGATAATCCTTATATATTAACCTTATAATGTCCTTCTTGACTATTTTGGTAGGGATTTATAAATAATAAAATACAAAAAACTCAATATATTCATTCTTTACAATCTAAATAATATGGTACCCATTAAATCTAAAGGACACACCAAATATGAAAACCTTTAAAAGAAAAATCATCAATCAAGAAATATGAAATATGATCCATTTAAAATGTAAAAACTTATATAATAAACTAAAATCCATATTACCAAGGCATAAATTTGAAAACCTAGAAACCCAATTTTTATGAAATACCAAATTTCATTTTTTAAAACTAAATAAATTACTTATATGAAATTTTCCAATTTTTTTAATTAAATTAAATCCTGTGAAATTATTTACATAAAAACCCAGATTACCTTTAAAATTTTACGCCAATTCCATAATAAAATAAACTATTTATAAATTAAACATTGGAAACAAGGAACTCATTTTCAAGCCACCTACCAAACTAGTCCTAAAATCAATTGTTCCTGAAAATTACAACTATTAAACCAAAGACAAACATTAAAACACTGAGCATAAAAAAACATCACACTTCAAAAAATAATCTACCTCATCAACCTGAATATTCCCTCAAAACAGAATTTAATATATCTCTAACAAATTGAGAATTCATTAGGAACAATCCATAAACAAAATATCATGAAACAAAAACATGGGGGATGTGAAGTTTTGAATTATTTGTCCACATGGGTTTTTAGGTCATGAGCCAATAGTGAGCCAGTCTATATGAGTTCCCCATAACCATATTCATGATATCTTCATGCTTTACTAGACGATGTAAGTTGTCTTTTAATCTCCATTTATTATTCTATTTTCACCCCAAAACATAATATAATTCCTAAAATCAGTTACATAATGCATAAGGAATTCAAATTCACTTTCCCTTAATAAAATAAAATAAACAATAGTCTTGAAAGAAATCAGAATCCAAGTCTCATGTCCTGAATACACCTGGAAACATGAGGATTCAAACCAGAAATATCTATCTAGACTCTTCCCACACAAAGATCATATGATTTGAAATCCATATCTTTATAGTACCCGACCCCCAAATAATATGACAGTTATCTGAGAATGTTGGATATTTAAAGACCTAGGCTCTTACACCAGTTGTAATAAACCGACAATGGATGACCAAACACATCACCCCACTTTGATCTTCAGTCATCCTAAAGGGAGTTCATGACCAAAACATGATGCTAAATTATTCCTGGGATTTATGGGAACACAAATAGGAATGAAGTCACCACCAAATCAATGTAAATAAATTCATATATTTTACATGGGAAATATAGAATGGAGCATATCCATGTTGGATTTCCATGTAATAATATATAAGTATGTCAAAATAAACTAAATAAACAAATGATTCATGACTAATAGATATGATTTTACTCATTTCAATAAATATCCAAAATCAATACAAAGTACGTTTGAATTTAAAGTTCTTAAATTCTAAAAGAATAAAGGCCATCATGTCTAATACATCCATAACCCAAAATAAAATAAAAAACCGAAATCAATACAATATTATCAATGTGAGGCCCATAGTTTTTTACTAATTCCACATTATAAAATAGTTGACCCAATAAAGGGATGAAAAATATAAAATGAAACCTAGGAAATCTGTAAAACATAAGAGGTTTACCAAAAAACACACACATGAGTGTGTATCCACAGTATAAGATAATAGGACAAGTAGGATCTATCCACGAATTCTATGAATGAATTCTAAATTATTAGTTCATAAATGATAGTTTATAAATACATTAGGAAATTTCGTTTTCCATTTGAATTGAATGAATGAAACCAAACCTCTTAATTTATAATAAAAAGATTAAAATCACCATTTTTATTAAAAAATCATGTAGGCTATACAAATAGTGGTAAATAATTATCAAAACATTGAATGAGGATATTTGAATCTGAATAAATTAATATTGAAATTTTCTTTATTCTATACCCCTCAAATAAAATCCCATACATTAAAAAAAAATTCCTATTTTCATTTAAAACAAATTTTGAAACCACTTTTTAAATCTATTTATAAAAAAGACAACCCACTCGTATTGAACGGAATAACAACTCAAGAACATACTATAATAGAACGATAGTGTAACTATTGTTAATAATGTTGTATATGGGTGCAAAAATTATAAATGAATAAGGGTGTATGAAAAAATATGAAATGGGAATCTTTTATTTCAAATCATTAATAATAGAATTGGTTTCACGAGAAACTACATGGGTCCTAGGTGAGATAATACTTGTTTTAAAGAACAATAAAAGACAATATTTTGGCCAAATTTTCCTCCAAATTATAAAAAACCAATAAACTAGACCTTATTGGCCTTTTCAGGGGAACTCCCCACCTATCCATATCTCACACTAGCGTGGACACTAGCCAATCAGTTCTCTGAACTGGTGTAGTATAACTCAAGGTCTCCAACTTACTTACCTCAGTTGAAATGATGAAATCCAAATGGAAAAGAGAATTCTATTGGGAAAGATAATTATATGAATTAATAATGTATAAATATTAAATATTACTCACCTATAACACCATCCCATTAAATAGTCACTTTTAAGATCATAGAATTGTCAAATAAAATGCACAACCCCAAAATATGGGTTTAAGCATAAGGGGAAAGAATAGGTTTTTGTATGCATCAAACCATTTGTTTTATAAAGTAAAAAATAGTCATTTGTAAAAATTTTGACATATAATTCCACTCCACTTTAAACAACTTTGAAATCTAAACTTTTATAAATCAATATGAAAACAACACCATTCCTATTCCAATTTTTTTTTTAAAACATTGATTTTCCCCTATAGGAAACACAATAGGGAAAAATCCAAATAATTTACATTAAAATATTTTAAATAATAATCATAGTGATTTTCATAATGGGATTGGAGAATTTTTACACCCATTGATATTTGAAATTTAGAAAGTAAACCATTATGCCAATCCATGATTTCACATAAAATTTCTGTAAATTCAGCATAGACATCAATTATTATCATAATTTCATAGAATTAAAAAAAACAATGTATCTAATTAGTTATTAAATGAATTTATATAAAATAAACACCTGTAACATCCATAGATTTTAAAAAGAAACAACATTTTCAATAAGGTAAAAGATACCCCACAATAATGCTTAAATGAACCACTAAATATTACAATTTAATTGTGGACATTAAAAAAATGTTGTTAATTTGGAGAGAATAAATAAGAATAAATTATTTTTGATATAAATATAAATTTTCTCTCAATATAATTGTTTTGGTATGTTTTTAAAAATTAATCATAAAAATTTTAGATTTCATTTTATTTTTCAAAAAATAAAATTTCTTTTAAAATTATTTTTATTAATTTCTTCATAAAAATAGTATAATTATTTTTGGAATATTTTAAATAATTTATTTTATAAAATTATATTTATTATTGAAATCATCACATCAAAATTTTCGTATTGATAAATTTTGATAATTTTCTAAAAAGATTGATTTTTTAATGAATATTAAAAAATACTGATTTTTCATAAAAATTATATTTTTTAAAGTATTTAAGAGGAAACTATATGTTTTGAAAGAATTTTAAATTTTTATTATTTGTTTTTTATATAAACTAATTCAATTATGGGTTTTTAGTTGATTTTATACTTAATTTATTATAATATTTTTATGGGTTTAAAAAAAGAATTATTTAGAAAAACTATTTTTCATTGTGTTATTCTAATTTAATTTTTATATAAATTCTAAAACTTATGTATTTTGAATTTAAAAAAATGGATTTCATATTTTTAATCAGGAGATACAAATTTAGTAAATAACTTCCTTTTATTTTTGGCAAATTTGAATAGTAAATTTAGTAATTTTTATAACCATGGTAAATTGTAAATCAGGTAATTATGAGTAAAAATGAAATGATAAAGAAACTATATTACCATAAAACATTCTTAAATTTAATTTTATTAGGTATATTCAACCATAATCATAAATTTATCGAAATTATAACCTTTTAGAGCCTTATTGATTAGATTATAAACTTTATAATATTTTATTTAAAAAAACGTCAAAGATGTCATTCTAAACATTTTTAATAACTATAAAAATATTAATAAAGGTTTATTCAAATGATATCATAAACTATAAACAGTCATTTAAATGATGAAATATTTATCCTCATAATGGGATTTTATTATTAATTTATTTGTGAATAAATAATTACCTAAAATTCTTACACAACATTGATGTCGTAATTATTTTATTAATGGAAATATTAAATGATTGTTTCTAAAAATATTAAAATAAATATAATTTGAGACAAATAATATCATCAAAAAAATACTTATTAATATGAAATATAATTTATTTAATAAAATAGTTTTTATGACATTTTTTTAAATTTTGTAAATGTAAATGTAATGAATAATAAAAATTATCATTAAAGATATTATAAAATATATAAGATTTTATTGAATGATGTAAAATTATTTAAGATCATAAATATGGAACCAAATTTTAGATACGGTTTATAATTTTATCCATGATCCACTTATGGTTCGTTTTGAATTATATAGTAAAAATATTTCCCCTCAATGAGTAAAAATTATTATTGTCTGATTAATATTTTTAGGGGATAAATAAGTGTTTAAACCTACAGATAAATGTATAAATTTATTAAAAAATATATCTAAATTTCAATTTATAAATTTATTTTGACCCATAATCAAATTAGATTATAAATATAAATGTTTGGATCCATTTTTTAACTTAATATTATTTTATATTAAATTAATATTCTGAGAAATTCCAAGAGTGGTCCTCCCCTCTCCTATAAAACGGATCCTCTACTTCAATTTTTTTCACTATTCAAAAACCTTTTTGTTTGACCAATAGATGAAAAAATACCATTATATAATACATCCAAAAAATATAAATGAATTATTTTAGAAATAACACCCACTTTAGATGTGTTATGGTGTTAATTAATGACACTCTCCAAAGATGAGGTATTATTTTTAATCAAATGTTTCTATTTTATATATTCTCTAACATCCATAAAATCTACATTAAAAAATATAAACTAATAAATCCAGTAACCTATATATTTTTAAGTGTTATTGTGTAAGTTTAATGACCAATATGAATCTTCATTTCATTCAATTGGGATAAGAAGTTATTTTTCCTGTGTATGGTATAATACTGTCTCACGAAACAATGAAATATGTTTTGCATCACCAACTCTGAAGACTGGTAATAATTATTGAATTAATTTTAATATATGATATTCATTGAATATTTATTATTCTATAAATATAATATATGATTTATATTCTTATAATTCCATGCACAGAAAAATTATAACGTCGTTTGTTCATACGTGTGAATTACCTCCTATATGAAGTGATGTAATTTGTTTTCCATCACCACATCGTATAAATGCTAAATAATATATTAATTTAATGAATAAATATGATATTTATGATGTTATTATCATTATATAAATATAATTTAATAAAAAAAAATTCATTCTAAAATGATCGTAAAAAATTTAAAATCTTACTCATGCATACGTACAGCCTACTGTATCCATGATTTTAACATAGTGCATTTTTCATATCCTCATTTATTGGATGAATTGAAAAGTATAATTTATGAAAAGAAATTATTATTAAATAATTATTACTATTGTTGAGATAATGTAATAATGAAAACTTTTACTATATACATCATCCAAATGATATTTTTGACTCTAGTACAAAATATCGTCAAAACATCTATTACAAACTTAAATAATTAAGTTATTGTCATAACATGGTAATAAGTGGAATAAAATGAATTTTAAAAATGAAAAGGTTTATAAATAATTTATTAATTATGATAATTTATTTATTTATCAATATAAATAGAATATGTGATGTGTCAGACTCCAGGAAATAGACTCTTTAACCAAAACATCTATTTAAATGTTTTAAAGATTTATTCTTCTAAATATTTATCTTTCAGGTCCATGATTTAAAAATATTATTTATGAATGTATTTATAATGAAATTAATTTTTTAAAATGTAACTTTTTAATTCTCTCACAAATTTATTCAAAAAGGTATATTTCTCAGGTTTTATATAAGCCATGTTCTTTTAAAAACAATCTTTTTTAAACTACTCATTGAACTATTTAAACAGATGTCAGAAAGAAGGTTTTTAACGTATATGGGGTGAATGTAATTTTAAGTTTTCATGATTCCTTAATTTTATGAATCTTACTTTTGATGTCTACATTTTTATTTTTATATATAATGTTTTTTTATTAGTTGGTGGCTTTTGTAAAATGAAAATTCATTTCAAAATTGAAAATTATTTTCCATAAAATGATTCTTTTATGAAATCTATTTGTTTTAATCTTATGTTATGGTTCATGGAAAATTTTTATTAAAGAATTTTTTTTATGATCAAATGTGGGTGGGTGAACCTGTTATAGCCCTTGAATACATTGGCTGATCAGACATAGTAAATCGAGTAGGTTTCTCCTAAGAGATTATAGGAAAATATTATGGTTGTTTTTATCATTACATAAATGTTTCTGAAGAAATGTTTAATGAAACTTTCTCTGTAGAAAAAGTGATTTATTGGGAAAGAAAATGTTTATTTTAAGGCCAATGTATTGTTTTGAAAAATGAACATTTTTTATAGGCGTTAATGAACAAAAAATATCATTATCTATTTTGATTCCCATTATATTATTTTTATCATTATTAAATTTTTTAAATTTTTTTGAAGGGTTTTTACAGAATATTTGGGCCAGGGATTAGGTTAAGATGAAATTATTGATGATATGTCATGAAAATAAAATATTGTTTTATATTAAAATAGTTTTTATTAGTGAAAAAAATGGATACTGAGTATATGTGTCCACTTATAATGTATGGGTTTAATATGTAAGTTTTTTTCCTAATTTTGTAAAAAACCTAAACATTAATTAAATTTGTGGAAAAATTAGATATTTTGTTTTAAAATTACTAAAATATGTAAAGATTACGGTTATGTCCTTACATTTGGTATCAGATCACGGTTTAGATAACATTGAAGATTAGGGTACATTCTTAATAGATATTTACATCATAATAGGATTATAATTTTTTGGTTGATGATATGTTTAGTGTCATAGAATGAATTATTTGTTATTTATATTATTAAATTTTAAGGTAAAAATTGGTATTTTTGGATATATTATCTTTTGAGGTAATTATAGGTTATTAAATTATGGGATGAAAAATTAAAGTGATGAGATAAATTTTTAGGATAAAAATATAGAAGTTATTTATGAAAATTTTATCATATTTGTTTTAATTTTATATTAATAGTATAAATTTAGAAAATGGAAACCCCGATGAGCATGTGAAAACCCATCGCATTTTTCAAGGTCATGAGAATTGAACCCACAACTGAGGGGTGATAGGTGTGCATCACCGACCACCGACATACATTATGTCCTTTTTAGTATATATTTTTTAATTTATTTAAAACATTTAATAGATAAAGTTTATGTTTATTTTGGTACCATAAGATTTATCCAATAGAAAATCATAGGATATGAAAATGATTTTGTGATTAAGTGGTTAAAGTAATTTTAGAATGCATTCACTATTTTGGGAACTATATATGATTAAGGTAAATAAAATACTAAAAGATTTTATTTTATTACTAGTTGTTGAATAATATTTTTCAAGAATATATGATTTAATTTTTGAATTATGTGGATTAAGAATATTTATGGAAATGATTATCTTATCTGGAAGATTATATGATTTGGGAATATAATTCTCACTTTTAGACACTAAGAGCTATTGATGTTATTTGGAGATAATTGTTAATTTTTTTCGAAGACTATGTGATCAAATTATTTTTATTTTTGGGTTTCAATAATAGTCTAGAATACATTTGAAGAATTTTATGGATAATTTTTTATTGAATTATGTATGTTGTACATTGAATATTACTGTTGAAATTTGATGATTAAATTATTTTGTCACCATACAAAGGTTTATAATTTTTAGAGAATTATATTTTCTTATCCTAACAATTATTTTCAGTCATTTTATAAATATAGGAGTAATAAATATTTATACTTTTTTCGACTTCGTGATCCATAGAAATTGATTCCAATGCTCCTGGAATGAAAATTCAACATAAAATCTCATTTTTTTGAGAAAAATATGTGATTTTGGTTGAAATTGATTAAAGGATGAAACTATACATATCAATTAAGTATATTTACTAATGTTCATAGATATGGAAGAAATCTAATTCCGAAACTCTATGAAATGTATCTCTAAATAAAAACTTTTTTGGTTTACTTTTATTGTTGAGAAGTCAATTCCGTTTGAAAAATTAGATATTTACAGTTCTGTTATGGTTTAAATTTTAATGATATTGTTCTCTATCACTAAACAGAAGAACATTATTATTTATTTTTTCATTAATGTCTATATTTTTTACATGTAATCCAATTATGTATTATCCCAGGAGGCCGTCGTATATTCCTTTATCTATTTTCAAATGGATGTTGGATTGACCCTTTTTCCTATGTGGGATTTCAATATAGGTATTTGGAAAATTACAACTTTAATTACAATTACAAAATTCAAAATTTTGAGGTTGAAATTTCTATAATGGGGGATAATTTAACATCCCTATATTTTAAAATGTAAACATTATGTTCTGTGGGTAAAAGATACGCCGCTAAAAAAATAAAAGAACAAAAAAATATTACTATTTTAATGTGATCGTTATAACCAAGCAGTTAAATTAGGGAAAATGAATATGAATAAATAATTATGGAAATAAATGAAAATTTCCTTCTCCATATGAATGTTTTGGTATGTTCTTAGAAAATAATCACATGTTTTTTAGTAAATTGATTTTATTCTTCAACAAAATCCATTTTCTTCAAAAATGATTTTTATTGCTTTTATGTACATATAATATAATAATTTTTATAATATTTTAAAAAATTTATTTGAAAAAATTAAATTCATTTCTTAAATCGTCATATCGAAATTTTTATACGGTGAAATTTGGATAACTTTTTAAAAAAGTTTAATTTCTAAATGAATAGTGAAAAGACAGATTTTTATTAAAAATTATAGTTTTCGATGTATTTACAAGGTAAGGATATATTCAGGATTAGTTTTAAATTTTTTTTGTTATTTTTTATGTAAAATAAGTCAATTATGGTTTATTAGATGTATTTAATTGGTTAATTTTCTATAAAAATATATTAAGTTTAAAAATGTGTTATTCTGAAAAACTGTTTTTCGTTTCATTTTTCTGATTTATTTTTATATGGATTCTTCCACTTTAGTGTTTTGAATTTTTAAAAAAGGAGTCCATATTTTTTAATATTATTTTCAAATTTAGAAAATATTTTTATTTAATTTTTTTCGAATATGAATTGTAACTTTAGAAATTTTTATTAACATGGTAAATGGTAAATTATGTAATTAAAGATAAAAATAAAACGATAAGGACAAGAAAGTGAAAATAAAAGTAGCCAAAATTTTATTGGATGAGTTATATTTGGCCATAATTGTACAAAGATCAAACTATAACCTTTGGGAACTAGTTTTATGACATTATGACATTTATAATATTTTATTTAATGAAAAGTCAAAAATTCCCTACAAATATCTATAATGAATATCTAATTATTAATATATCATTATTTAGAAGATATATTTAAAAATAAATATTAATAAAAAATATTAAATATTTATCTTCAGCAAGAAAATTTGTTTTTTTAAAATAAGTATTTACATTAATGTTTAACACAAAACTGATGTAGTAATTATTTTATTAATAGATATATCAAAAAAATTATATCAATATTATTATAGTACATAGAAATTGAGAAAACATTTATCATAAATTAATTATCTAAATGGACATGAAATGTTGGGGATGTATTAAAATATTTTCATTGAAGATACCAATTTTATTTTTTTAAATAAAAAGTAATGAATATTTTAGAAACTGGCATTAATAATATATTAAAAATAATAATATTTTCTTAAATGATATAAAATTGATAAAAATCTATAAATTGAAAGAATATTTTTCATAAGGTTTAATATTTCATTGATGATCCATTTATGGTTCTTTTGGAATTTTATTGTAATATTATTTCCCCTCAAAGATTAAATATCCATGTGGTCTCGGTATGAATTAAATAGATAAAATAATGGTTAAAATCAAATGATAAGGATATATATTTAGAAAAAAATAATAAAAATCTATTTAATAAATTTTTTTAGACCCATAATCATCTTCTCATTTAAATTTATAATTTTTGATCTATTTGGAATTTAATATTAATTTATATTAATTAAATATCTTGATAAATTCCACGAGTGTCCCTCCTCTATCCAATAAAATAGAACCTCATATTTCTTTATATTTATATTTATAAACCCATTTAGATCATAAAATATCTTCTCTAATCCCTTCCTATAATCCATTCCTACATTATATTGGCCTTAGTTTAGGATGAACACTCACTTTAGAGGTGTTAAGGTGTTAAATTAAAAGAAATTATCCAAAGAAGATATATCGTTTTTAATCAATTATTTTAGCTTTATTTATTATTCAACTTCCCTAAAATATTATTCAAACATGATAAAATAAAACCACCTGTTTCTTCCATATATGTAGATTTTAGTGTTTCAGTGTAATTACCCATATCCATCTCCACTTCCATCAAAAGAGAAAATAAGATATCATTCGTCTATACGGTGGACTACCGACTCACTAACTGATTATATTCTTTTTCCATATCCACCTATCAAAAATAGTTATAATTATATAATTAATTTTTATATATTATATTCATGAAATATTTAACATTATGAAAAATTATTATATCATTTACATTTTTATGTTTCCATGCACAAAAAATGATAACGTTGTTTGTGCAAACATGTGAATTGTCACCTCAATGAAGCGATATGATTATTTTTCAATCACTCAATCATATGAAAGAATTAAATTAATAAATTTAATGAATTAATATTATATTTATGATTCTATTATAATTATTCAAATGAAAAATAATACTAACCATCATTCCATAATTATCATTGAATAATGAAAGCATCAGTAATGCATTTTTACAGTCCACCTTCTCCGTGATTTTAAGGTAGTTAATATTCAATAATATATTTAACTGATGGAATTAAAGTAATTATTTAGGTATAAAAATTAATTTTTTGTCATGAATATTTAACAATAGGTGATAGAATAGTGACAAATTTTACTATAGCCATTATACCATAGTTATTTTGGATTCAAGTACAAAATATCATCAAAACAGCTCACATAAACCTAAATAATTATGTAATTGTTAAAATATAGTTATAAGTGGTATATAATAAATAATAAACTAGAAAAATGTTCCCAATAATTTATAACTAAACTTAAAACTATGATTCATGAAGATAAATAATGTTTGTTACTAGTCACACTCAAGATAAGGGACTCAATAATTTTAACATCATTTAAAATGTTTTAAAATGTTATTCTTATAAATATTTTAATTTAATATAATATTTTTGAAAATAGAATTTATAAATATATTTATATCCAAATAGATTTTTTAAATGTAATTTTTCAAATTTCTCTCAAATACTTTCCAAAACGAATTATTTTCATGTTTTATATAAACGTTTTTCTTTTAAAAACACTATTTTAAAGTTACTCATTCAACAGTTGTTAAAAGAGAAAAATGAATGATTTTAAACATATATAGCATGAAAAAATACACTTTTATGAAAATATTATTTATTTAATATTCCTTTAAATGTTTAAAAGTTTATTTTTAATTCACAACTTTATAAAAATGAAAAGTGATTGAAAAATAGAAAAGTTATTTTCCTACAAAATGATACTTTTTTAAATGATTAATGACTTCTGATTATGTTCTGATTATTAAGAATTTTTTTGAGGAAGTTTGGTTCCATGATAAGATAAGGGTTGGTGGACACTTTATATATCTCTAATGAATTTGGAAATATGACATAGTTGTCTAATTAGATTTCTCTTAAGAGATTAATGGAAAATACTATGCTGGTTAATCCAAATGTAACTATGATGGTTATTCCCTATATATCCGTGAAAGCTATAGTAGGTATGAGATCTTGAGTATATGAAATGGTGAAACAAAAAGGATTCCATATGTCACATTTATGATTTATTCTTTCTATGTATTTTTTATAATACTTATGAATTCATATGGTAAGTTAATTTTTTTATGTTTTATGGATGAATGTTATAAAATTTTGAAAAAGATACATAAAACCCGTATATGTTTTATTTTAATATTTAAGAGTAATTATGAAATATTTTACAAAATATTTTTGGATGAAAAGGTGATTTCTTTAGTATAATTTTTTTTATTTTTACCACAAAACTTATCTTTGAATAAGTAATATTTTTATAATTATTTAGGAACTAATGGTTTATTTCATTATTTTTTTTCTGTTAATGATATTTTTAATCTAATTCTACATTTTAAAATTTATTTCACCGGATTTTTGGGATGATTAGGGACCTTTATGAGGTCATGATGAAAATTTGATGATATTTCATGAATATAAAAGATGGTTTATTATAAACTAGTTGACATTGGTGGAAAATTTGATATTGAGTATAAGTGTTGACTTATATTGTACCTATTTACTATGTAATTTTTTTTCTAATTCTCCAAAATACTATACATAAAATATAATTCTGAAAATAATGCGATTTCTAGTTTTAAAATAATTAAAATCTGTAATGATTGATGTTGGATCCTTAAACACCTACCTTAATAATAGATAAATTGAGTTGTAACATGGCTCCTTCCATGGAGATAAACAAAATAAAAAAATAATCACCCACTATGGACCCTTTATAACCATCAACATGGTTTATTACAAACTAGAAACCATAAATCCTCTTTTCCAATGATTAAGGTCATATGAGGAAGGAAAACCATAGTAGAAATATAAGAGGGATATGAGGACAATAGAAAAGAGGAAGAAGAGGGGTTAATATCCTGAAAGTCACTTGAAATAAAAATAAGTAAATCCAAAATCAAATGGTAGACTAGTATATTCCATCCCGTAGTATACAAGGTTCTCAGCCTCATAAAATAAGATGGGAAGAATGATAATATCATATTAAAAGTATAATCGTAAAAGAGGTAATTTAACCTAAAATTAATTTCATTCATAAAAACCATGAAATATAACTATTAGATGCATCATTAATTCTCTATCCTGGAATCCTTTTGCTGTGGCCCTTTGATCTGGGGGGTAGAGTTGCATGAGATGAAAGATGAGAGGCTCATAAGCCCCCATCCACTATAGTGCCACTCTTTGGGTTGAGATGTGGATTCCTCTCCCAAAAACCCTCCATAACATAGCTTCCTTAATGGAACATGGAGAATATAAACTATGTAGAACTAAGGACCCTGTGGCCAGCTACTATAGTGATACCTCCCTGGGCAATGGCATTACCTACTGCAGCATAATCCTGTAGCTCCCTAGGACACAAAAAAACATCTAAAAACATAAAATACTTTAATAAAACAAAAAATATCCATAAAAATAATGAACAAAGTAAAAAATGACACATGGGTTGCACATAATAAAATATTTTATCCATTTTAATATCCAAATATTTTAGAAGAACTATGATTGATAGAAAACAAGATACAGAACACTTAACTTAAACAAACGACGAAATATTATTATTTAAATATGTTAGTTGCAACCTAATCATTGAATTAGTGGGTCTGAATATGATTTATAACATTATGAAATATATATAAATTTATTAATAAATAAAATTGTATTGATTAATTATTATTAAAGAAGATCTCAATTTTTAGTAATGTCAATTAATTATTCAAAATATGTTTTCTTCCAAAAATGGTGTTTATTTATTTTTGTGAGTGAATATTATATTTAATTTCTATAAAATTCATACATTTTATTTAATAAAAAATAATTAATTTCTAAAATTATAATTTCATAATTATTATAGAGTTAATATTTTAAATTTTTTTGCGAAAAGATTGATATTCCAGTGAAAAGTAAAAAATACAAATTTTAATTGAAAAAAATCTTTTTGTATGAAGAATATAAAAAGTCCCATTATTTTAAAATGTTTTAATGTATAATTGGATATATTATATAATTAATAATCCAATAAAGTAAACTAAAATCATGTTAATTTTTGAAGTTTTTATATAAACAATTTTTTACATAAAAAGGTATTCTTGTGAAACAATTTTTGTCTAATTTTAAATTTTAATATATAATTACATTCTGAAACTTCTAGAAATTGAATCATGAAAAATGGAATCTATGTTTGGAATTAGGTGGAACAAATTTGTTAATTAGTTCCCTTTTATTTTTTGGTCATACTGAATTGTAACCATAGTATTTAATTGTCCCCACGTTAAGGGTAACTCAGGTAATTAAGGATAAAAATAATCTGATAATTACTGAAAATGATGCTAAAACATTATTTTATACAATTGTGTAAGTATATTTCAGCCCGATACATCTAATTTTCTAAAATATGGAAACTTTGATCCATAATTGATTGATTTTGAGATTTTTAATTTGTAAGTAAAAGATAATGTAAAAAATGTCACACTACAAGAAAATCACACAATACAGTTGGTTTGAAACCATGGATTTAAGCTATACACATGGTTTTAAGAACCATTGCTGACCGAGGAGTGCGTATAGACTGATATCCATAATTTCAACTGTAATCGTGGGTACATGCCCTAATGATTTTATTATACCCATGATTTAATAAAAACCATGTGTCGATATCAATACATAATATTCTACAAATAGTGGGAATATATTTTCTTAGAAGAATGACATTACCCATAGTTTTAGACACCTCTGGGTATAGTTAGTTGGTCCCTACGGAAATAACATAAGTTGTTCCATCTCTTGAACCTATAAATATAATAAAAGATAGTACACATTCAATGAAGTAATAATATTTTTTATAAATCATTAAAAAACTCATTGTAAAAATTTGAAATATATTTAATATACTAAAACATAGATATAGATTTATAGAACCAATCAATTCCAGTTATTAATCAATTTTAACATATCTATTTAATGCTATATTAAAAATGGAGGGGACCAATATGTCCTCCCTCGCTAACATCATCATCATAATCACCCTCAGCAAAATCCTCATCACCAATAAATCATCTAAAGTAGCACCAACATCATCATCAATAAAACCATCATCAATATCATCAACATTAATAGGGCCATCATCAATATCATCATCAACCCCAACATCGCCACCATCATCATCTCGGCTAACATTAGGACCATCATTGGCTTCACTCGAGGCATCATTTAAAGAGAGAATTGATTCCATATATGAAACAATAGTACTAGAAACCAATGATGTAATGGATTTACTTATAGAAGATAAATCATTCAAGAAGTATTCACTGATCATCTTACGAATTTATTTCTCCAATAAAGTTATTTTTTTGGTACTAATTCTGCATGAGTTCTTTGTATCTCGAGGGTCTAAGAGGTTTGAGAGGATCATTATGAGAACTAATAACTAGTGTGTATGATGTATTTCCTAGGTGGACATTAGACGATCCCCTGACACCCATCTCATTGTACCTAAAAAAAATGATTATTTGGCTCAAAGTTCTCCTCTTGTTTATCATTCAAGGCCTCTAGAGAAGACTTTTGAAATTATAAAATTGATATTTACTTATGAATATCATTTAAATATTGAAAATATAAATAAGAAATGTAAAATCTTTTCACCTGTTTCTGAATTTAGTGCACTTCCATTCTTTTTCTTCATACTTTAAGAAGATAATTTCTCTCAGGAAACGTGGCTTCGATTCCCAACACCGCATGATACAAATTACATTCATTAGAATACATTTATTAAAAATATAATCATTTTATATCTATGAAAAAAATTAAAGGGAATTATTTCTAAATGTATTAAAAACTCATAATTATAATCATTTTATAATTTTTTTTGATAAATAAATAAATAAAAGATAATCATAAATACTTTATAATTTTAGCAACTCATTATGAAAATTCTATAAAAAATCATATATTATTTAGTGCTGAAAATGAAAATAAAATCAATGTTAACACTTCAAAAATTCATTAAAAATAAATATTACCACCCTAGAATAAAATTTTAATATGTTTACACACTGTTGTTTTCTACACAGTGAAATTTATAGTTTAATAAAGTGTGGGTATCCCCAAATCCAAATCAGCAACCTCAGGGTCCGTTATAAGTAGAAAAGGATGACTAAATTTGTTACATGTATAGTCCATCAACTGAATATTAAATCATTTAATAATATATTTATATATTGATAAAGATGAATCAAATAAGATATGGAATAATACACCATGACAACAAATCAATAAGGACTCAAATAAGAGAAATAATATATTATCATTAATGCAATTTTTAATTAATTTCAAAACTGTAAAATAGAATATTGGTACCTATCCTTTTCTTATTACATCATGATTTGATGGAAATAGATTGGTTATAAAATCATTTATTCTATATGTATAAGAATGATTCCATTAATATCATATTCTAAGTATGTAATATTAAAATACCTGGTGCTTCTCATGCTTGGGAATTATAGTATGTCCCAATGTGTATAGATACATAATTGAATATTTGTTGTCTTTATTTATTCCAGATGAATCCAAAAAAAATACATAAAAGAAATAATAATGAAATTTTATATGGAAACCACTAAATTTTTGGAATACATTAAACTCTCAATATTTCAATATGTGATCATTTTTTATATTGGGTTTTTAGACACTCAGGGAATATGGGTACACCATTCAATTCAGAACCAACTCTACTCCTCCAACAGACATAAAAATAATGATTATATGATCACCATAACTCTACATGAAAAATCAACCTTGCATCCTTATATGATTCATCATTAGTAAATTTAAAATGATTCTATAATGAACAAGTTAATTCATATATATAGAGAAATAACATAGATATAAATTTATAAAATTTTATTACCTATATCTATTTGATGATTTTTACATGATACCATCGCTGACATGTATCTATGATATTAAATCAAATGGAATGAAATTACTATACTTAATGAATGTTTCCAGGAAACTAATCTCCTGCCTATTATTTATACCAATATTATGAGTTTCTTCATCTTAATTTACCATTAATTGAGTTTAGAGATTCCAGTATCCCACATATGGGTTCCCCCACACCACCTACTAAATGATACCATAGAAAAAGAAAAAAGGGGGGAAAGAATAATAAAGTGATAGTATTACAAAGAAAAAATATGTAATATAATTTGACACCCTTAAAATAAAAAACATGATGAAGGATGCTCAATATGATCTAACAGATCTGTGGGCTATCATGGATCAATAACCTAGAAAGTATGTGTCTATTCCAATTCAAACTATGGGTGATCTTCATTCACTAGAGTGGGAGCTCAAGGAATAGAATCATCTGATGATGGATGAATAGTAAGAAAAAGAGGTAGTGTAGACATTGATGGATCTGATTGGTAGGGTGGGGAATACATCAAAGGATATGGAAATGTTAAAGGTGGGAAAATCCCTAGAGGGGGCATATACATGGTATTCAATGTATACGAGAAATGAGATGATGATGGATGCATGGATAGGATTGTCAATAGAGGAGTTGCAGACATGGCATGGGAAGAAGAGGCTAAATGAGATAATGATGGAGGCATGGGTGGGATCATCAATGGTAGTGACATTGCCATGGTATGGGAATAAGAGGCTAAATGTGTTGAAGATAAAGGCATGGGTGAAAAAATACATGGGGGCTCAACCTAAGGATGTAATGGTCTGGGAGAATGGGATTGTACTAATGGGTCCGGGTGGTAGTGGGTATGATGAGTACTCAGTCTAGGTCTAGGAGAATCACTATTTAGGCCCACATTAGTAGAATGAGGGGGAGTCATATCAGGTTGAAATGAATGTCCATAAATTTTTTTGATAAAGAATATGAACATGATATTATATAAAATGGACAAGGAAAATATTGTAATTATTATTATCATTAAGGGAATATATGAGAAAACCCATTATCATGCATTTGTTGATTATCACTACATAATAACTTGCTTTTAACATTTTTATTATATCTCATAAGCTTCATAATAATGAGATGTACATATTTTATAAACAGTTATTAAAAATCATACATTCAACATCGAATCCAAAAAATTCATAAATAATGTCATAAAATGTTTTAGTAACATTAATTTAAAACCAAGTTATACATTTTTTAATAACTATTGTAATATATGTTTTTTAATAGAAATAAATATAATTATATAAAATGAAACCAAACAATACTATGGTAGAAATATCATTCCAAATTGAAATTAAATAATATTTTTGTAGCATTACCATCATGAGATTCCCATTTCAAGGTAAACTAAATGAACTTTGAACATATATGATTGTGTCAATATATTACACACCACTACATCAAGTTTAACATCAACTCTCACAATGGGTCAATTTGTGTCACGAAATGAAATATTTTGGTCACCACCAATGGGACATCAATGGTGTCAATATCATCCCCAAAATTGTGAATAAAATTTCTTGGGATTACATCAATAATGAAACAGTAATCAGGTCTCAAATAATCCTTCACATAAAACACTTGTTCTTCTATTGATGAAAAATTCATGGCTCATCACTATCCCAAAATTGAATCTTGTTATAAACTCTGAATCCAAAATAGTCAATAAATTCACCAGGTCACATCATTGAATCAAACCATTTACATTCTATAATATTTAATTGACCTGAAGTGTATTAATACAATATCAATATTTTCCCAACTAGTCCATACAATACACATTTACATATCGAGGATAACTATGTGATGCACAAAAATAATAGTTCATTATATTAGTTAACATAACTCCATCATGGTATGTTCTCATTTTCATAGCTCAATCAGTTTTATTAAATTTATTCCCATTTTAAGTAAAAATTTTCTTTCATGAACCAATGAATTGGGAACAAATTACAATTCTCATAATTCTTAATAAATGGAGTCAACAGGTAAAATACATACCTGAAATATATATTAACTATAAAAATAAATGAATGTATATTTTTTTATGTAAATTAAATTATTGGTCATAGATTTTATTTCAACCAGGCATGAAACACATGGCTATGAAAATCCTTTTTCCCTATCAAAGGCAAAGATCAATGAACTCTACTTAAAATTTATTTATAATACTAACATAAAATGATAATAATAGTTTAAGGTACACGTGAAATGAAATAATATGTGATAACATGTAAATTTTCAAATAACTTACTTGGTATAGTCATCAAAAAACCACAATTAAACTAGACAGTATGATGGGCCATATCCCGCTCATCATGGATTAGTGTAGCCAATGTATATGACAAAGGAATTCATCTTATTTGTCATGACATTGGAATGAGTCATAAATTTCCCCATATTTATCATCTTCATATCTCAGTGGTTGGTTATGTATTATGCTCCCATTATATAAATACATTAGAAAAAACTCCATACATTCTTGAGATAGATAACCTATCATAATGGAACATTTCTTATGATTCATACTTCAGACCTAATATTTCGTTATTCACATATTTCTTTTAGTATGATACATCCACTAAACATAAACACGTCTCCAATGAAGTGTATTAGTTGAATGATGAGATTTTAAATGAAACAAGAATGCGAAAATGGATGAGGGAATCATTTTTCCAACTCACACAAAATTAATGGTCCCTCTTTATGAATTTCATATATAATTTTCTCAATGAGATTTATTTCTAATCAGTGATTTAACATATTAGTAGACCAATATGGAAACTCAAATGTGATACTTCTATTTTTTCAATTATATTTGGATTATGTGTCATGTTTTTTAGATTTTATCTAAAGTTTCCCTAATAAAAAATCCATTCATTCGTTTTATTAAGCACATCAATTCGTAACCTAAATTGAGGTGTTTGTTCAATGAAAATAGTATTATCAAACCAATAATGATTATTTCTATATTTTTGATCTATTAAAAAAATCAATGATTCTTAATGAAACTAAAACTATTATGATATTTAAGCCTCGTTGATCATGAATTCTTCATACAAATAGGGTATGATATTTTTCCCTTCATGTTCTAACTAGAAATCATTTGATAAACATTGAAATCATTTATAGACCTTATAAATGAAGAACACATCGAAAATATAATTTTTTGAAGATGAAATTATGTGTGGACGTCTATATCCCAATCCTTCATAAACTATTTTATTAAATGATTCATGTATGCATCTATATAATTGTTAGAATCAGATGTTCTTCATATTAGTATACTCAATAAAGGGAATGGTTTTTTATACACATACATAGAGGAATATTATAAATTGGAATAAAAGTTGGCCACATTTTATGAGTAGTAAGCCACTGACCCAATAGATTAAAACCATAATAGGATAGACCCAAACTGGAATTACTCACATACCCTTCAAAATTTGGAATTTTTGAATCAAATGACTGTAATTATAATCCATATATAGGAAGATAGAAATCATCATTACCTTCAATTATCTTAGTATCATGCCATTCAATATTGGTTGAGATTTATGCATACATAAATTGATTTTGAATCCTAGGAATCAATCGAATGTGCAACATGACATCTTGTGGAATAGGAGATGGTGGTCCTTCTGTATTTTCCTTCACTGAGATGTAACAAATTATTTACAATCATTAAGGTTACATTTTTCCTACATAAATAAAATACTATCTTTCAAACAATCATGAATATTATTAGAATAAATTCTGATATTCATAATTAACATTGATGCTTTATAATGATTTGGAGGAATATCTACACCATCAAGATTAATTTCCTTAAAAAATTTATAAATATAATTAATAGAGGATATATAAATTACATACATTTTTTCCCGTGATATAACCACATAAAATTAAAACTTTTTCATTTTAGTACATTTCAGATATTCCACAGTTCATGAATCGTCCATTAAAATTTTCAATCTCTTAACATCATGAACATAAATATTTTACTTATATGTATTGATACCATTGAATTTTTTCATTGTAATACTATATGTCTCATGATGATGCTCAAACGGTAACCGTTGAAATAGCAAATTCATAAAACCACTTCTTTCATTTCAGTCATGAACAATAAATCATTGTCTCATATCTCCATGGTGATACTAAACATAATAGTTTGCTTGAAATTGAGATTTAGTTATATGGTAGCTAACTTCTTCATGGGATAACCATTGTATTTCGATACAATAATGATATTGACACTATATACACCCTCTATTTGAAGAATTGTTAAATGAAAAAAAAAATTACAAATGCTATTAAAACACGGTTGAATTACGGTTAATATGATATATCCAGCTTCTATCCATTGCATTTTATGTGAAACAAGTTTTCTTCTAATCCACAGAGTATACCATAAATAAAAAATTCATTACATACAATTTTAATATGAAAGTCATCAAAGCATACTAGTATCTATAAAAATAAATAAATAATAATAATTTGGAATACTCTATAAGAGATGACTATAAATAAGGAACCAAATTTGGTATCCTTGACATTTAATAATTCAATATCACAGTAGATAAAATGAATTTAGAAACTAAATTTTTTTACCCAAGGTATTAACTCTGAAGAATTGAAAAATAAGATCAATACAAAGGTAAAGACATAGACACATTAATATAAACTCTTACCTTCCAAATTAAGACAATACTTAAAAAATCCCAAAATATGGCATGAATATCAAAACTAAAATCAAATGATCAAAATGATTGATCTCAAGAATATGGGAATAAAATAAATACTATATAATATCTATTCATTCAACATAAATATCTAGAACATGGTATGAAAATTTTATTCTTTGGATAATTTAATAGATTATTTATTTCTATAGATTTCTCAACCAACCACAACAATGGGGAACTATTTCTTGCCTGGAAGAAGAAAGAGATTCAACCCCTCTATGCTTGGGACAAACCCATAGAGTGTTATTAATTCATCATGGGATCAATTTTTCTAGAAGTAAAAAAACACAAAAACCAAATCACTAAATAATAAGCAATATAATATAGGACCATTATAACCAACGAAACATGTTTAGGAATGAAATTAACAGATTTTAGGTTATAATATTTTGGAGGGATGCATAAATAATTTTTATCTGCTTCATTAACATTATAGTACAAGATCATTTTACACAGAATCATATTGTGGTTCTATGTAATATTTTGATACATGCTAGTTCTATATAGTAGTAAATAAAGAATAAAATTTATCTTATTATAAATTAAGAGATTAACTGATGTACCAGGATTTGTTGCAATTGAATAAATGAATAATACTTCTAAATTATTTGTTATAAAAGAATTATAAATTTTGTGACATCAAGATTATTATTATGTTGTTTTAATCATAATAAATTTCAAATTTATATGATTGTTTAATATTTGTTTCCTATTTATTTTGCACGTGATTTAAATACACTTAAATAATTATTATAAATACTAAATTGAATGAAAATCATGATGGAATGAAATGGAGGAAATATAAAATAGATTAATATAATTTTAAATTTTAATTAATAAAATAATTTAATCTACAAATTTTTAATGGTGTGTTACAATTATAAAATCATTCGAAATAAAATATCTTGTGTCCTTTTATTACAGGTTTATGTCATGAAAATTAGTCGAATATTTTCTTTCCATGTTGATAAAATAGTTACATATAGCTTCAATCATGGGTTTTTATCAAAATGGCATATATATTTCCAAACATTTTGATTTTTAAAAGGAAACAATGAGTATTGTTTATGAATTGTTTTCCTAGAAAAATTACCTGAACACCTTGATTGTTTCGAAGGGGGTTCTCTTTCAAATAATGATTGTTTAAAATGTAGTTAATACATACTTAAAATGTAAGCCTATTATAGATTTCATCTTATTGTTTTATTTGTTTGGCGAAGTTTGTAGATTATTGTTAAATAAATAATTTATATTTGATTGATATAGGTTAGTTGTACTCCATTTTTTTATGTTAATGTTTTCATGAAATATAAATTGATTGTAAGGAAATCACAATATAAATTTAAAATCTCTGTTTTGTTTTAAATAGTGTCTACACTCTTCATTTATAGGTATCTTCTCCTTGTCATTTTTTATATTTTTATACAATTAAATCCCATTACTCTAGTGTGAGTAAAGTCTACTATGTATGGGTGGTATATTAATATAAATAAATTATATTTTTATCTTCCATTCTTCTTTAACATGAGGCAACTGAGAAAATGATTATGTTGAGAATAATAACTGAGGTAAAGAAGTGTTTCAATTTTTTGAATAATAATTTTATGATTTAAAATATTGAAATACAAGAATTAAAAATGGAATATAAAGAACCAAAATGTGTTAAATGCTATTACATGTAAAACAAAAACTAAAATATTATATATATATATATATATATATATATGTTAGAATGTATTTTTATGATCTAAAATTGAGTTTTAAAATGTAAATAATGAGAATATGAAAGTTTTATATTATGAAAAAAATGAAAAAAAATGAAAAAATTATTATAATTATTAAAATCACACTTATTTCATGATTGAGGATGATTTTAATAAAAAAAATTTAAAAACAAGAGATCACTGGAGGATGTGGGAGGTTGCCACTTTCTCAGGAGTCCACCGAACGTCATGTAGCCACTCACTCTGGTTATTGAGGAATTAGGGAAGGAGAGGATCATTGGTTAATGGTGGAGGTTGGGAGCAACCCGATATGTGCAATGTCTATACCAATGGTTCTTAAAAAGCATTGGCAAATCCCATCCTATACCAATGGTTTTTTAAAACTCTTTGGTATAACATTATCCATACCAATGGTTTATTATAATCTTTGGTATATCCGTGATCCATGAACTCTGTACCCATTGTTATTTCAAATTGTACGTATATAAGCATGGGGATAACCACACTTTCCAGTAGTGTCACTTTCATTCTTTTAATATCTATAATATTTTCCGACAAGGATAAAAAACACATGTTTATTTATAAAGATAAATTTCAAGATATTAATTATTTGTTTTATTATGTTAACTTATATCTAATTATCAGGATGAAATAATAATATTAATCTCTTATGCAGTGCAAAAATTATATTAATTAAAATAATTTAATAAAAGAAATGATTCTAAAATTATTAAAAGTAATAAAAGTAGTAAAATTTTAATAAATTACTGTGTTCCATAATTTTTTTATATAAATATAAAATATAGTGATTGAATGAAAGTATTATATTCAAATTTTTATTCTTTAATGTTGTATTGAAAGTCTAATTAAATGAATAGTTCCGAAAAGTATATTATTGAATTTTTTTAATATGTAATGTTTTACTAAAGGACATAGAATTCCTAAAAATAATATATATTCAGATAATATATTTCTATATGGTTAATAAAATCAACCATAGTCCATTTATGGGACAATATTCCTTTTATAGTGACTATATTGACCCATAAAGAGTAATAATTTTTGTTATCCTGATTGGAACCAAAAGGGTTCATGAAGGGTTAAACCATCAAGATATGGGTGAGAGAATCACCTAAATTTTTCTAGTTTTTATACTATGAGAATATTTAAACTAATACACATATTTTATTATAATTATATAAATTTTGGGCCACTTAAACATGATAATTAATTTATATTAATTTAATATATTAATAAATTCCATAAATTCCCCACCGCTAATTGTAAAAGGTAACCCCTCCACTATTCAATACACACTCCAATAGAAATATTGGTCAGAATTTTTTTTCCATAATCCCTTAATAACAACACAACTAGTGTTATAGTGGTCTTATTTTGGTTATAATTTAATCCTTTTACGTCTTTTGGTGTCAATCAATGGAGGTTGTCCAAAGAAAAGTTATAACTTTTTTCTGAATGGTTTAGTTTTATTTCTTCTTCTACCTCCTTTATTTTTTATTCAAAAATTATAAAACAAAACAATTATTTTCTATAGACTAATATTTTTATATGTTAATGTAGTATCCTTATATGTCTCATCCTCCATCAAATTGGAATTGAACCCGTTAATTGTGTGTACGATGGACTACCACCTTGCCAACCAATGTAATTCATTTCTAATCAATGAATTTCATTGAAAGTTATAATGATTAATTAAATTTATATTTATGATATTCTAGACCTAAATATAATCATTTAAATGTAAAATATTAACAATATTTTTACCTTCCATCCATCGAAAAATGATAAAAAATTTTCCATACCTGTGGATTACCACCTCCATGATGCAATGTGATTTGTTTTTCATATCCACATCACATGGATGACATATATATGAATATTTAAAATATTGATATGATATATATGATATAATAATCAATATATATATAATAACACATGCCTTTTTTTCATCATGATTGTTGAAAAATGGATGTGTTAGTCATGTGTACGTACATCCTACCAAATCAATGATTATAACGTAATTCATTTTTTAAAACCATATTTCAATGGTTACTTTTAAAATAATAATAATTGTTTAAATATGATAATTGTATCATGAAATTTTTTCTGGATATGATGAAACAATGTCCTCATTTACCATAGTCAGCCTACCAAATCCATTTTGGACATATGACCTGAATTTCATTAAAATGATTATAATATACTTAAATTATTAAGTAATTTAATATAAAAAGGTAAAAAATAAATTAAAAAGGAATAATAAAATAGAAAAATTTTATCAAATAATTAAATTAGTAACATATTTGTATTTTTCATGAAGACAAATAATGTTTGTGATGAGTAAGACTAATGGTATGGGACACTTTAGTTTAAAACCCTCATTTGAAATCTTTTAATGATTTATTTTAAAAATATGTTTTATCTATGTTCTAAATCTTAAAATTATTTTAAGGATGTATTTATATGGACATCAAATCAGTATAATGGAAATTTTGTTTCCATTTTTAACTTATATCAATTATATTCAAGTGGAATTCTTTTTCAGTATTTTATAAAAAACTATTTGACTTTATTTACAAAAAAAATATTTTTCTAGTTTTACATATTTTCTATTAGTGGTATTTACCATCATTGAAACTATATAATTATGTTTGGATTAATATTAAAGATTTCATGTTTTATTCATATAAAAATTATATTTCTCTTTTTATTAATATCTTGTTCTTAAAAGTTGATAGGTTATTTTGATATCAAAAAGTGATATGTGTACAGGTTTAATATATTTTTTCAAATTTTTGTGGATGAAAATGAGAAATAAATGTTTTTAATATATTATATGGTATATTATTATAATATATATGAAAAGGGTAATTCCAATACATATTTTTTTTTTGAGTGAGACCCATTATAGCTCTTTAATGAAATGTGTAATGTTTTTTATCATAAAAAGGAAGAAAGTGGGAGTTACTGAAGAGGTTTATCCTATATATGTAACCATGATCCAATTATTTATATAATATGTTTAAAATGGGTTCTGAATATGATGATCTAATTTTCATAAATGTTGTTTCCAATTTAATTATATAGGGTTTTGAGTTTTGTGTGTGAAAAAAGTTGGTGTTTTCATCTGTAAATAATTTATTTCACACACTCAGAGAATAATATAACAAAGATAATAATTTAATGGGTTATAATAATTTTACTTTAGAAAATAAATTCTTTTTTTCAGTCCCATAATGAGTGTTTTTTATCCCATATTTTAAAAAATTATAGGTTTTAAGAATGGGTAAGAATAAAGAAAAAGTAAATATGATATTCCTGAAGATATCCCATGAAAAGAAAACATGTTCCATTTTAAAAAATATCATATTTTGTGAAAATGTATACTAATTAAATGTGTTACCATTGAAATATATAGGTTTCAATGTAATATTTATGGATTAATTCTCTAAAACAATAAACCATATATGCCATAGAAATATAATCAAGTGAATTATTGATTATAAACTCAATATTATTTAATGTTTCAGGGTTGGGAGCTTATAGTTTGTATCATAGGAATGTTTTAGAAAACAACAGATATTATGATATTTTATGATTTATGGATACTATAATGGCTTCTATTTTTTATGGTGGATCATATGTTCGAAGGCATTGACACCCTATTGTTTTGGTTTTATGTGATGTGATTTTAATGTCATTAATGATATTTTCCGAGTTGTTTTATTCGGATCAGGTATATGTTAATCTTAGAGTTTAAAATGAAGGATAATTTTGGAATAATACTATAACATTTATGTGGATGTAAGCTAAGAGGTATAAGATAACCTTTGAGGTTAACAAATTCTATAATGTTAAAGTTATTAAGTATATTTTTAGGATTTTCATCTATTTTTGGGAAAACTATTGGAAATATATTAAGATATTTTTAGTTAATGGATAACATGTCACATATAGTAAGGTCATGAGGATTGAACTCACAATTAATGTGTGAAGATGGTGTATCATGTACCACAAAACTACATGATTCCCTGGTTAGTGGTAATTGTATTCCTAAAAAACTTATCAAATGAATATTAACATGATTTTGGGAACATATGTTTTATCGTATAGATAATATTGGAATTTAAAATTGATTTGGTAAATAGGTGAAAATTCCCTTTTAAAATACGTTCTATATTTTTAGATTCATATATCATTAAGGTTAACAAAATATTAAAATAAAGGTTTAATTATCTTCTGTATTAATTTTTTATTTTAATGTGGATTTATGGTGATTTAGTTTATTTAAGGGAATAATTATCATATATTAGAGACTTTATAATTATAAAATATAAAATTTTAGGTATATAATGTTGACTGGAAGTATATTTTTAAATAAAATTGGAAGAATATGTTATCACATAATGCTGATTATTTCGGTTTTAAATTTATTTTGGAATATTTTGATGAATTTTAAGTTTATATATTTATCAAATTTTATAAGATGAACATTAGGTGTTATTATTGAGGCTTTGGGTATTAATTCGGTATGATATAATATGTAGGATTATTCATTTATATAATTATCATAACATTTTCTTACCATATTGGATCTGGTTAGAAAAATAACATGTTCTCCTTTTATATAATTTAATGATCCATTGTAAATTGTTTTCGGTGCGTCATCCATTAAAAAATAACCTTGAATAATCATTATTTGTAGAAATGATAAACTTTGGGTGTAATTGATAAAAGAATTAAATTCAAATTATCATGGAAGTATATTTCTTTAATTTCATAGTCTAGATTTTTAACAAAATTCCAAAACTCTTGGAAAATAATATAGATGAAAAAGTGTTATCATATTACCTTTATTTTTGATGAATTGATAGTCAATTGCATATGTCTTTAATGAGATCAATATTCTCTTTCATTATCCATCATTATTTAGATATTAATTTCTCCTCCAAGTTAATATTTTCATATCCCACTAATTTCATCGAATTTGGAAAACTATAATGTGTTACTATATATAAAAATCTTAACTCCCTTTCCCACTTTTCAAGAGGATGTTTTATTAGGCCTTTTTATAATGTGGGATTTCAAAAAAGGTATTTTAAATTTTTTAACATAAATTATAGAGTAAGAGTTATATTTATGAGGATTTTATTTTTTAATGGGGGGACATAGGAGGTATTATCCTGTTATTTTAAAAGAAATTATGTGTTCAATGGCATAAAAAAACACAACACCGACTGAAAACAAACCACAAAGCATCATTACTTAA
Organism: Viscum album; assembly: GCA_963277665.1. Classification (NCBI taxonomy): domain Eukaryota; kingdom Viridiplantae; phylum Streptophyta; class Magnoliopsida; order Santalales; family Viscaceae; genus Viscum; species Viscum album. The sequence continues at coordinate 1,973,019,426 of OY728164.1, read as the reverse complement.
ATATGAAAACTATATACTAGTTGTTGATTTTTATGGTATGAATATGATTAACACAATTTTGAAATGGATATAAATTTCTACGTAAATAAAAATGTATATAAATTTTTAGGAATTAATAATCAATTTTTAATAAATTAATTTTATTCCTAAAAAACACGTTTTCTTTAAAAAAGGTTTTTATTTGTTGTTATGAGAATATTTTATACATAATTTCCTAGAATTTTTGAAATTTTAGTTAATAAAAATATATAATTTATAAAATAAAAATTTTAATATTTTGTTAGAGTGATTTTTTTGGGATTTTTATGAAAATATTAATATTCCATTGAATAGAAATAAATACCGATTTTTATTGAAATATGTAGTGTGGTTTAAACTATATAAAAACTTCCATTATATATTAAAATATATTAAAAATAAAATAAGTTATATAATGTTATAAAAAATCTGTTGGTCGGAGTGGACACTCAAGAGGGGGGGGGGTGAATTGAGTTCCAATTAAAATTTCTGTTAAAAACAATTTCTATTAAAATCCCCCAATTTCAAAAACAAATTAAACTGTAGTGAATTTATATAGATTATAAAGGTTCAATTAGCTTCTCAAAGATTGATTAGTTCTCAGTTAACTTAATCTTATGATCAAATTAACTTTTGAAACTAATTTACTGACTAATAATAAATATAAACACTTGCGAATTTAATTATCAAAGTAGCTTTGAAGATAGATTATATTTCAAAGTAATAGCAGCGGAATATGAAATGAGTATGTAAAGTATGGATATAGAGTATAACTACAAACACAGAGAAATAACCAAGAGGTTCAGTCTCAAGTAGAGACTTAGTCCTCTTCCACTTGGTGATCACCTGCCACCAAGAAATTTTATAACAAGGGTTGATACACAGCCTGTATCGGGCTTTACAACAGTTTTCACAAACTGTCCAGGTTTGACAACCTCTGCCACAGTTATACGTGGGAAAACAAATGACCAAGCCACACCAGGCTTCTTGCACAATTATACGTGGGCAACAAATGTAGAAAGGTTTGGGATAGGGATTTTCAGTATCCCTCAGTTTAAGCACAGGAGACAGTGTGTGTAATACTAACACACTGCTCACAAAAGTAAAACACTTAAACACAGTAGAGCAATAGACAGAAAGAAGAAGGTTTAGAGTGCTCTATAGTGTTGGCAGATCAGTTCTGGACTCGTAGGAATGAGTGACTTGAAGCTTTGGTCCTTTTTCTGTAAGTTGACACTAAAACAGAGTGTCGTGCTTTCCAGACTTCCAGATGTTCAAGTGATCAGCTTCTTTGAGTTTGAGTGCTTCACAGCATGGCTTTTTGAAGACGGTTCTTTCACTCAGTTCACTTGAGACTCTTTTGTTCTTCAGAATGGATGCTCGAGAGTTCTTCTTTTTGTGTATATGCGTATCTCCTGAATTGCACCATTCATCCATCTTTCTTGAATGCTTCTCTCTTCTTTTTATACTCCTCCATATATGCCCTTTTTGTTCACCCGAGGCCGACAAGATAAATAGTCTGGAGTTGCATGTGCGATCTTCCTCGTACATTGTATTATTTCTTGATATGTCTGCAAATATCAATAAATAATGTTAGATGTATTCATCTGGCTAGACATGACCGTTAGATTAGTATTAATCAAATTGGTAAAGAAAAAGTAGAAATATAATAATAATAAACTGGTCGAGAATGTATGTCCCTGTGGACTTCAAATGTGGTCTTCCAACTGTGGACTTCAACTGTGGACTTCCTTCTGACTGCTGACTTCAACAAAAGGCTTGCTGTCTGTATGCTTGCAATGGTAGCTTTTACTCTATGTAACTGTAGCCTTTCTAACTGTAGACTTGTAATATCAAATTTGTAGAACTGTAACCTTTGTCAACTGTAGACTTCGATCATCTGTAGACTTAGTCGACAGAAGCTGTCTAACTGTAACCTTGACTGTAGACTTATGACTGTAGGCTTGTTCGACTGCGAACTTGTTACAACTGTAGACTTGTTCGACTGTGAACTTAAGCAGAGAAAACTTTGAACAGAAGTCTTGTAACTGTGACCTTCGTCTGTGAGCTTTGACAACAGATAGCGGTAGAGTTGTGACTGTAAGCTTGTATTAGTCTTCGACTGTAACCTTGTAACTGTGAACCTATTGCAACAGTAACTTAGGGTGAAAGTTAGCTGTAACTGTGACTTTGAATAGAAAACTCTGACTGTTAGCTAACAATACCAAACTTATCTGAATACTACTGTAAGCTGTTACAGTAAAGTTATGAGAGTAAGAATATGAACTGTTTAGAATAAAACACGTTTAAGCATAGAATAATAAGATTAATGCAAAGGTTTAATACATCATAATTAATGTTTTAAGCATGATTTGGGATTGTCAAAACAGGTGATTCCAACAATCTCCCCCTTTTTGATAATCACAAATTATGTTAGTATGGAATATAGAAGTATCAGAAATAAGTGTGCAAAACACAGTATTAGCAATATGAGCATAAAAATTATGTATAATCCTCAAGGATTTCTCCCTCTTTGTATAGGTTCATTTTTCACAGAGTTTTCCTTATTTCTCCCCTATTTCTCCATATTTCTCCCCCTTTGTGATTAACAAAAAGAAAGACAGAGAGAGAGAAAATAAACATTGTATTAATAATGAGTACATTACATGACTCAAAACGTGAATACATGATCCCTATCAAAAAAAATAAACAGACTCAATCCTCTTCATCTAGAGGTAAGGGATCTTTTCCTTTGGAGGAAGAAGATGGAGCAGTAGGTGAAGGATCAACAGGCTTAGGAAGTGCAGCAGGAATGTCTGGAGGGGCAGCAACAGAGGCTCCTGAAGGCCTGTAGTGAGTAGCTTGCCGAGGTATCAGTGGTCGAAGGCTTCTGAGGGCATCAGAATGAGACATTACTGAAGAACCCCTGGGGTTGGAGACAGGTAGGGCAGGAGGAACTATAACAGGTGTGCAGTCCACATGGAGAAAAGGTAGGAGCAGATTCCTGAAATCCATGATGATGTTTCCTCCTCTGTCCATGGCAGATAAGAAGTCATCTTTGTTTTCCAAGAATTTATCCAAAGCCGGGGTCAACTCTCGTAGCTTGCTAACTTGTTCTTTGAAAGCTTGAGTTACAGGAGGAAGCTTCATAGTTTCTAGCATGAGCTTGAAGTGATTGTTCAACTGATGCTTGGTGAAAATCCGATCAAAGTAATAATCCACTTTACTTTTGATGGCCTCCTGAGAAGCAGTAGCAGCCTGTAGGTGCTCACGAACAAAGCCACTGACTTCTCTTGTAGTAGCCAGAATCTGTAGGTCTGATGTGTCATTTGCACGGGCCTGAGTAAGCTCTTCTCTAAGCATGCTTCTAAACTGCTCAAGGTCTACAGGAGAGCTAGATGAAGGAAGGGACTTGACTGAGAATGCCACTGTCTCCTTGAAAGACTGAGTCAGATTTCCAATCACTTTCTGAATGACAGCATCCTGATTGTTAAAATGTTCTTTTACTGATTGCTTGAAAGCCTCAAATACTTCCACAAACTGCTTGACCACTTCTTTGATGTATCGAATCTCACTGGCCACTTGTGTCTGAGAACTGCTCAGGGCAGTTAAAGAAGCAACTGATTGTCTGAGGGCCACTACTGCTCCAGTCCAGCTTTCAATTTGAGTGTGGCACACTTTAATTCCATCCATCATTTCTTTGATTGGACTTCCCACAACACATCCTAGAGATAATTCTAAGGATTGTTCTACATTTTTCAGCTCATCAAAAAGACTGGTTTTCAATTCAGCAACAGACTGTCTGATGGTCTCCTTCATTTCATTCTTTAAGGATGCAAGGTCTTCCTTGGTGGCCAATCCTTCAGTTTCTAACACTGGAGAGCTGTTTGTTAGGACAACTGGATTTCTGGGTGGTTGGTTTTCCTCATCTGAATCCTCATAATTGAGTCCTAACACTATGTATCCTGGATCTGAGGTCCATCCTTCTATATCATACTGTACAGAGACTGAACAAAAACGCTCCCCCTCACTTGGAGGTCCTTTCTGAACACTTTCTACTATCTGCTCAACTCTGGGTAACTCTAAGTGCTCTTCTGTATCTGGTTCCTTACTTGCTTCCTCTGTAGGTTCAGCAGTGAGGTTAGCCTCCTTCTCTATTGGGTCATCAACCACTTCCATGACAACAGTAGTAGAGACCACTCCTGCTTCCTGGTCAGACACTGACTTGTCTGTATACCCTATCAGAGGGCTCATACTAAGTTCTTCTGCAACAGTTTCTTGATTTTCATTTAAAGCTCCAGCCTCTTCTGCTTCAACTGTATCATCCTCATCAGAGGTGTCCTTGACAAAATATTGAGATTCTTTTTCTTCTTCTTCTGTAGACTCAGTCTCACTGTCTCTTATAACAGGTTCTCTACTGGGTAGTTCTTTTGGAGGGCTTGCTGCTCCAAACGTCACTGTCCTGACAGGACTGTGAGTAGTATCAGGATCACTCCCTTCATCAATTGGGGTGTTCTCTCTTGCAGAGTCACCAACTTCTGCAGTCTGTTCATCATCTGAGTATACAGGTTCAGGCTCATCAGGCTTTAAGCCTGGATCTCTCCTATCTCTCGGTCTAGAGGGATGAGTAGAAGGGCTAAATTTCTCATAGATTCTCTCCTCATCATTCACCCATGATTTCTTCCAGGGATTCCAACTGATCTTCATGAATTTGCAGATTACTTTCGAGATACATACACTGTTCTTTGCCACTATCAACTCTTCCTGACTTCCAGCTGCACCTTTCACTTTCAACATAACCGAAATGAGTTTAGCATGAAACAAGGAACTTGATTTTGAGCTTGCCTTTATCATGTCCTCCATCTGAGCCATCAGCAACCTACAAAGGTTGATCTTCCTTCCATGTTTTAATAAGTACATCAAGTAAATATCCTGGTGCTTCAGAGTTGCAAAATCTCCTCTTCTAGGACTCAGTACATGCTGAATAAACTTAAACAGAAGCATGTCCTCTCCATTCATTTCAGCAGCAATAACCTTTCTTACTGTGCCATTGCCTGTCAGTTCTTCCAGAGCCGTCTCATGATCAAAGATTCTACTATTTGGAGGAGCCGCTCCAGAATAGTAGTTGTAAATACCCTCATGAGGAACTCTTAAACAAGAAGCCCATTCAACGGATGAAAAACTGACTTCATTGCCGTTTACTCTGGATACCAGTCTATGCAGATCATCCTCTTCCTCGAACTGTAGATATTCATATAATTCCTTCACCAGCTTCGGGTAGTACGGTCCATTATTGTTTGCGAAGCATTCGGTCCATCCTTGCTCATTAAGCACTGCCAGTACTAATGATCTGCTCGATAAAATCCACTCTTCACTTAGCTCCTTCTCAGCAACTATTTCACTCTTAGTCAGATGTGGATTAACAGGTCTTATCGAGGCGTTCCCGGTGCCACTGGATTCGACTTGAGTCCTCTTTGGCATTGGTGCATCTTCGTTGACAGTCAGGGGTCGCTTTGTTCTGGCCATTGGAACTGAATGAGGTTTCGAGGTTCGGTTGAAGGTTTAGGGTTTAGGACTTGAGAGAGTAAGGGTCGAGATGAGTGGATTGAGATATGTTCGATGTTCTCAATTTTATCATTTAGGGATTTAGAAATAAAAGTATAAAGAAAAGAAACGGTTCGAATTCCCGCAAAAATAAGATAAGATTAAACAGCGAAGCAGCCTACAGAGAGATGCAACAGTGAGGTACACCGGTGAGGTCTAACTGTGAGGTTTCAACTGTGAGGTCTAACTGTGAGGTACTAACTGTGAGGTTTAACTGTGAGGTATAACTGTGAGGTCTAACTGTGAGGTTCTAACTGTGAGGTTCTAACTGTGAGGTTTAACTGTGAGGTTCTAACTGTGAGGTCTAACTGTGAGGTCTAACTGTGAGGTTCTAACTGTGAGGTTTCAACTGTGAGGTTTCAACTGTGAGGTCTAACTGTGAGGTTTAACTGTGCTATAATTAATCATACCTAACTCATGTTTGATGTAACTTAATCTTTCAGAATTCAAAGGCTTTGTAAAAATATCAGCTAACTGATGTTCAGTGCCAATGAACTCAAGAGTGATATCACCTTTTTGATAATGATCCCTCAGAAAGTGATGTCTCACATCAATATGTTTTGTCCTAGCATGAGATACTGGATTTTTGGAAATGTTAATAGCACTTGTATTGTCACACCTTATAGAGACATGTTTGAATTGATATCCATAGTCTAGTAAAGTGTGTTTCATCCACAAGATTTTTGCACAACAGCTACCAGCAGCTATATACTCAGCTTCGGCAGTAGACAATGCAACAGAATTCTGCTTCTTACTACACCAATATACTAGTGACTTGCCTAAAATGTGACATGTTCCAGAGGTGCTCTTTCTATCTAACTTGCAGCCAGCAAAATCAGCATCAGAATAACTTAATAAATCAAATGATTGTCCTTTTGGATAAAATAATCCCAAATTGGGAGTATGTTTTAGATATTTGAAAATCCTTTTAACAGCAGTCAAATGAGACTCTTTTGGATTGGCTTGAAACCGAGCACACATGCATACACTGAACATGATGTCAGGTCTACTGGCAGTAAGGTATAGTAGACTACCTATCATACCTCTATAATTGGTTTGATCCACTGGTTCACCAGTTTCATCACTGTCCAACTTGCAAGTGGTGCTCATAGGTGTGTCACTGCCTTTGGTGCCATCCAAAGAAAAACGTTTTAGAAGATCTTTAATATATTTACTTTGGTTCAAAATAATACCATTTTTATTTTGAAAGATCTGAAATCCAAGGAAAAATTTGAGTTCTCCCATTAAACTCATTTCAAACTCATTTTGCATTATTTTTGAAAAATCAACACATAAAGAATTTTTAGAAGATCCAAAAATAATATCATCCACATAAATTTTTACTATTAAGACATCTTTAGAAATCCATTTAATAAAAAGATTAGGATCCACTATCCCTTTAGTAAATCCTTTCGAAATAAGAAAAGAGCTGAGCCTATCATACCAAGCTCCTGGAGCTTGCTTTAAACCATATAAAGCTTTAGATAATTTAAAAACATGATTAGAAAAATGGGGATTTGTAAAACCAGGAGGTTGTTCCACAAATACATCCTCAATTATATATCCATTTAGAAAAGCACTTTTAACATCCATTTGATATAGTTTGAAATTCAGATGAGCAGCATAAGCAAGTAATATCCTAATGGCCTCTAGTCTAGCCACAGGTGCAAAGGTTTCCTCATAGTCTATTCCTTCTTCCGGACTATACCCTTGTGCAACTAGCCTAGCTTTGTTTCTGATTATATTACCAAACTCATCAACTTTGTTTCTAAACACCCATTTAGTGCCTATGGTAAGAGTGTCTTTAGGTCTTTCCACTAATTCCCAAACTTTGTTTCTTTCAAACTGATTTAGTTCTTCTTGCATAGCCATTACCCAGAATTCATCACTGATAGCATCATTGACATTTTTGGGTTCAAGCTGTGAAAGAAAAGCTTGATGTTCAACCTGATTTCTTAGAGAAGCTCTGGTTTGTGTTCCTCTATCAAGATTACCAACAACAGCATCTAAAGGATGATTCTTTAGAATCCTAGTTGATTTGGTAAAGGTTGGACTAGAGATTTCAGGTTCATTTATAGGTTCGGGTTCCACAGAGGAAGTTTCTGGAAAAAGTCCAGAACTGGATGTTTTTATTATAGGTTCTTTAGATTTGTCATTTAGGTCCAGAACAGATAAGTCTTCTTCAACATCTTCAAGAGAAGTTTTAGACTCATGTGGATCAGTCTCATCAAACTTGATGTGAACAGATTCTTCCACACATTTGGTTTTCTTATTGAACACTCTATAGGCTTTACTAGACATAGAGTAACCCAGGAAAATTCCTTCATCACTTTTTGGGGAAAATTTATCAAGATTATCTTTGGTATTCAGAATAAAGACTTTGCAACCAAAAACTCTAAAGTAATTAACCTTAGGCTTCCTATTATTCCACAACTCATAAGGGGTTTTCTTAAGAACCGGTCTAATCAAGACTCTATTAATAACATAGCAGGCTGTATTTACAGCTTCAGCCCAAAAGTAAACAGGCAGGTCATATTCATTAAGCATAGTCCTTGCAATTTCTTGCAGGGTTCGGTTTCTTCTTTCCACTACACCATTCTGTTGAGGTGTCCTAGGAGCAGAAAAATTGTGAGCATAGCCATTGTGTGAGCAGTAAGATTCAAATTCTTGATTCTCAAACTCACGGCCATGATCACTCCTCAAGGTCTTAATCTTAAGTCCACTAAGATTTTCTACAGACTTAGAGTATTTAACAAAGGAAGAGCAGGCTTCACTTTTGTGAGCTAGAAAGTATACCCAAGTATATCTAGAAAAGTCATCTACAAGAACATAAACATAGTGCTTCCCATTTAGACTTGAAATTCTTGATGGTCCAAACAAATCCATGTGAACCAGTTCAAGTGGTTGAGAAGTTGAAACTTCTTTCTTTGGTTTAAAAGAAACTTTGTGTTGTTTTCCCTTTTGACAGGGATTACACACTTTGTCATTTGGGAATTCAAGCTTAGGTAGGTCTCTAACTAGGTGTTTCTTAGAGAGTTTTCTAAGTGAGTGAATGTTGCAGTGTCCTAATATCCTATGCCACAGCCAAGACTCTTTATGAAAAGCATTTAAGCAAGTAACATTATGTTTAGCTAAAGTGTTTAAGTCAACAGCATAAACATTTTCATTTCTTAAGGCAGAAAATATTAAAGCATTTTTGGAATTATAAACATCACAAGAATTGTTTTCAAACTTGACATTAAAACCATCATCACACAATTGAGAAATGCAAAGTAGTTTGTACTTAAGTCCATCAACAAATAAAACTTTGGAAATTAATACTGAGTCTGTGTTACCAATCTGGCCTAAGCCGATGATTTTTCCTTTTGAGTTATCACCAAAAGTGACATATCCTCCATCAACCTTTATTAAGCTTTTGAAGCACGAATAGTCTCCAGACATGTGTCTTGAACATCCACTGTCTAAGTACCATACCTTCTTGTAATTGCTTTTCAAACAGATTTCCTACAAAACAGATTAGACAGGAAATGACTTTGGTACCCAGATTTTCTTGGGTCCAGATATGTTAGCAATCAAGGATTTAGGTACCCAGATTTGTTTTATGGGTCCCATATAATTAATAGATGCAACAGATTTAGAGAGATATACTTTATTTGATCTACAACTATTTAAATAACCAGTTGAAGCATATGAATTTCCAAAACTGGAACTAGCAGGGTTTTTTCCAGACTTAATAAATCGGGTTTTAGTAAACTGTCTTTGTCCAGGTTGGTATCCCAAGCCAGTAACATACTTAGGTGCAACTTGCTTTCCTAGCAGTTGGGTTAGAGTATCTTTTCCATTTGTGAATGTTTCTAAGTCCTTTCTAAGTTGTTCATTAGATAGTTGCAGTTCTGTATTCTCCTTTAATAATTGAACATTTTTCTCTTTTTCTACATCAAGTGCAGACTTGACACTTGCAGTAAGAGCATGCTGTTTCTTTAAAGACTTATATTTATCCTTTAGTTCATTACACGTTTCTTCCAGCATATTACAGTATTCAGTCAATTCATCTTTAGACATATTTTCAGAATCAGAACCAGATTCTGTTTCACCTTCAGAATAATAAGTGTTTAAAGTGGGAGTGTCTAAGGTTACCTCAGATGTGTTTGTCATGAAACACATATTAGCACGATTTCTTTCAGAATCACTGGACTCTGATTCACTTGTGCTGTCTTCTGAAGCACTCCAGGTGGCCTTCATAGCTTTCTTATAATTCTTGTCCTTGTACTCATATTTCTTCTTGAATTTTAACTTAGGACAGTCAGCTTTGATGTGTCCTTTCCTTTTACATTCATAGAAAACTATGTCTTCTTCTTTATCAGTTTTCTTCCAATCTTTCTTCCACTTACCTTGTCTATCATACTTACCCTTGTAGTTTGGTTTTCTGAAGAACTTCTTCTTCCTATAGAACTTCTTGAATCTCCTTGCTATTTGTGCCATCTCGGCATCACTGTCAGAATCTAAGTCTTCACTAGATGAGCTTTCAGTTGGTATTTGCACTTTCTCCTTGTCTTTGCTCTTTGATGCAGTAGACTTAAAAGCTACAGATTTTCGTTTTGGTTCCTCATCTTCCTCTTTATTTACCTTGAGCTCTTCTTCGTACATCATCAGCTTACCAATTAGCTCCTTGACAGGTAAAGTTCCAATATCACAGGATTCTCTAATTGAAACGGATGTGCCTCTCCATCTGTCAGGAAGACATCTCAATAATCTCATGATTTGCTCCTTTGCTGGAATAATATTTCCGAGTGAGCTCATTGTGTTGACTATCTCATTAAACCTGAGATACATATCAGAAATAGGTTCATCAGCTTTCATCTTAAAGTTATCATATTTGATAGTATAAGTATTTAACCGCATTTCCTTGACATTAGTTGTTCCTTCATGAGAAACAGCTAAGGTGTCCCAGATTTCAAAAGTAGTTTTACATGCAGAAATTCTATTGAATTCCTCATCTCCTAGAGCACAGTAGAGAGCATTCATAGCCTTACAATTATTATTGTAAGCTACCTTAGTAGGTTCATCCCAAGTTATTCTTTCAGTTTCTGGAATCTTGTATTGAGACTCTATAGCAGTCCAAATATCAAAACCCATACTTTCCAAATGAATTTTCATTTTGAGCTTCCATTGGGCATAATTCACACCATTAAAGAAGGGTGGCCTGTTAGTAGCAGCACCTTCTAGTCTATTATCCATAAGGAAATTTTAGAAAATGTTTTAAAGAGATAAAATTTAGAACTAACAGAAATTTAAGATCTTTTAGATAAAACTACAATCACAGTTTAAAAACAGAGAGTTAAAATAAAACTTTGAGCAAGTATAACAGAGATAAACAACACCTTTGATACCAAATGTTGGTCGGAGTGGACACTCAAGAGGGGGGGGGGGTGAATTGAGTTCCAATTAAAATTTCTGTTAAAAACAATTTCTATTAAAATCCCCCAATTTCAAAAACAAATTAAACTGTAGTGAATTTATATAGATTATAAAGGTTCAATTAGCTTCTAAAAGATTGATTAGTTCTCAGTTAACTTAATCTTATGATCAAATTAACTTTTGAAACTAATTTACTGACTAATAATAAATATAAACACTTGCAAATTTAATTATCAAAGTAGCTTTGAAGATAGATTATATTTAAAAGTAATAGCAGCGGAATATGAAATGAGTATGTAAAGTATGGATATAGAGTATAACTACAAACACAGAGAAATAACCAAGAGGTTCAGTCTCAAGCAGAGACTTAGTCCTCTTCCACTTGGTGATCACCTTCCACCAAGAAATTTTATAACAAGGGTTGATACACAGCCTGTATCGGGCTTTACAACAGTTTTCACAAACTGTCCAGGTTTGACAACCTCTGCCACAGTTATACGTGGGAAAACAAATGACCAAGCCACACCAGGCTTCTTCCACAGTTATACGTGGGCAAAAAATGTAGAAAGGTTTGGGATAGGGATTTTCAGTATCCCTCAGTTTAAGCACAGGAGACAGTGTGTGTAATACTAACACACTGCTCACAAAAGTAAAACACTTAAACACAGTAGAGCAATAGATAGAAAGAAGAAGGTTTAGAGTGCTCTATAGTGTTGGCAGATCAGTTCTGGACTCGTAGGAATGAGTGACTTGAAGCTTTGGTCCTTTTTCTGTAAGTTGACACTAAAACAGAGTGTCGTGCTTTCCAGACTTCCAGATGTTCAAGTGATCAGCTTCTTTGAGTTTGAGTGCTTCACAGCATGGCTTTTTGAAGACGGTTCTTTCACTCGGTTCACTTGAGACTCTTTTGTTCTTCAGAATGGATGCTCGAGAGTTCTTCTTTTTGTGTATATGCGTATCTCCTGAATTGCACCATTCATCCATCTTTCTTGAATGCTTCTCTCTTCTTTTTATACTCCTCCATATATGCCCTTTTTGTTCACCCGAGGCCGACAAGATAAATAGTCTGGAGTTGCACGTGCGATCTTCCTCGTACATTGTATTATTTCTTGATATGTCTGCAAATATCAATAAATAATGTTAGATGTATTCATCTGGCTAGACATGACCGTTAGATTAGTATTAATCAAATTGGTAAAGAAAAAGTAGAAATATAATAATAATAAACTGGTCGAGAATGTATGTCACTGTGGACTTCAACTGTGGTCTTCCAACTGTGGACTTCAACTGTGGACTTCCTTCTGACTGCTGACTTCAACAAAAGGCTTGCTGTCTGTATGCTTGCAATGGTAGATTTTACTCTATGTAACTGTAGCCTTTCTAACTGTAGACTTGTAATATCAAATTTGTAGAACTGTAACCTTTGTCAACTGTAGACTTCGATCATCTGTAGACTTAGTCGACAGAAGCTGTCTAACTGTAACCTTGACTGTAGACTTATGACTGTAGGCTTGTTCGACTGCGAACTTGTTACAACTGTAGACTTGTTCGACTGTGAACTTAAGCAGAGAAAACTTTGAACAGAAGTCTTGTAACTGTGACCTTCGTCTGTGAGCTTTGACAACAGATAGCGGTAGAGTTGTGACTGTAAGCTTGTATTAGTCTTCGACTGTAACCTTGTAACTGTGAACCTATTGCAACAGTAACTTAGGGTGAAAGTTAGCTGTAACTGTGACTTTGAAGAGAAAACTCTGACTGTTAGCTAACAATACCAAACTTATGTGAATACTACTGTAAGCTGTTACAGTAAAGTTATGAGAGTAAGAATATGAACTGTTTAGAATAAAACACGTTTAAGCATAGAATAATAAGATTAATGCAAAGGTTTAATACATCATAATTAATGTTTTAAGCATGATTTGGGATTGTCAAAACAGTTGATTCCAACAAAATCCAATTAAGTTTATTAGAATCGATTTTAACATTGAATTTTGCAGGAAAACATTTTTATACATAAAAAGTAATTTTTCTATGAAACAATTTTTCATTGAATTTTGTGTTTTATTGATAGATTAATTTATCACACATAAGGAAAATTAATCTTGAAAACTGGATTAAATATTTGTAATCAAGGGGTATAATGTTTTTAATTATTTCATTGTTATTTGTAGTCAACATGTATAGTAATCATTGTATGTATTTGTCACCACAATAGGGGTAAATCGTATAATAATTGTAAAAAATAATTTTATAAGGAATAAAAAAATACCCAAACACATTACATTATCCTAATGGATTATTAAATTTCTTCGATGAACTTTTATGTTTCTAATATATGTCTACTTGGTACCATAATTATTTTATTTTGACCTCTATAATATTTAAGTAAATGATAAAGTAAAAAATGTTACATTCTTGATTTTAATATCTATAATACTTTTGGACACAGATAAAAAAACATACATTCAGTAATAAAAATGTTTCTGAAGATAAATGATTTTTTATTATGGTAATTTATTTCAAATATTAGTTATGACAAAATTCACTAAATTTTTTTTGCAGCGTAAACAAGTAATTCATTCAATTAATAGAGAAATAAAATAAATGATACCAAAAATAATATAGGTTATAAAATTTGAATGAATGAATTTTTTACACAACTTATTTATATAATTATAACAATATATGGATTTTTAATGTTTTATATTATAATTCATTTTTTCCATATTTTTTTAAAGTAAACTTCAATTAATTGTTTCAGAAGCGACATTAATGATATTTTATAATAGATAATATTTTATTGAATGATATAAATTATTAAAAATAATATCATAGAAAAATTGATTTTAATATTATTAATTATATTAATCATGTTCCATTTATGTTTCAATTGTACTTTTACAGTTACAATCTTGACCCCTAATGATTTAAAAAATTTCTTATCGTATTAATCATTAAAACGGATAAAGCAAAACGAAAATGGTGAAAACAAAACCTAAACATGTAATTTAATTTAGTTTATTAGACTGTTAATACTAATACTAATAGAATTTTTAATTCTAACAATTTGGATCCTTTTTAACTTGATAAATAATTTATATTAATGTAATGCTTAATCAATTTCCAATAATTCCCTTCCCCTCATTATGATATGCAACCTCCTCTCCTCTTTTTGCACACTTAAAGAGACATTTTTTCCCAATAACTACAAAATAAATTCATAATATCCATAATCAATTTATAAGGGTATTATTTTTTGAATAATCCTAACCTTATAGGGTTTAAGGTGTCATGAAAAGGAGGCTGTCTGAAAAAGAGGTATAACTTTTTACCAAATTTTTTAGTTTTATTTCCTCTACTACAACATTAAGATCTTACTAAGAAATATTTAAATAGTAAAACTAGTATATTATATATACTATGACATTGTACTTATTATTTCATAACCTATATCTTCATATTCTTCCATTAAACGGGAAATAAAATCGTTGTTCATGTGCACGGAGGACTACCGCTTCACAAACTGATTTAATTTATTCTCCACCATGGAATATCATGACTGGATATAATGTTTCATTTAATATATATATATATATATATGATATTCATGAAAGAATTATTTTTTAAAATAATATATCATTTATTTTATCAACATTCCATCCCTTGAAGAATGGTAACGTCATTTGTGTGTACCTGTGGATTACCACCTCCACAAAGTGATATCATTTTTTCTTCATAACTACATCACACAAATAAAATATACAACTATATTTAAATAAATTATATTATATTAATTATATAATAATTATTATTTCAAGATAAAATAACACACATCTTCATTTTATCGTGATCGTTAAAAATGGAAATGTTGCTCAAGCATACGTACAACCTACCATATCCGTGATTGTTAAATAGTTCATTTTTCATAATCATATTTCATTGTTGGATTTACAGGAATATTTTATTTATAACTATGATAATTATAACAATATAATTATTATGAAGATAATGAAATAATGACCATGTTGACTATAGTCAACCTACCAAATCCATTTCGGACAAATGATCCGAATATCAACAAAATGTTTAACATGAACGTAAATATTTAAGTAATTGAATATAACAAGGTAATAAATAAAATAAAAGAATTTTTTTTATAAAATTGATTTTATGAAATTTAAATTAATAAAATAAGTTTATTATTAAGGAATATAAATAATGTACATGAGAATCTTGACTCATGTTATTATACAGTATACTTTTAAACCCTTGTTTTAAATGTTTTAAAATGATATTTTTAAATCATTTTCATTCATGTACATATTGTTAAATTATTTAATAGATGTGTTTATATTTATAAAAAATAATAATAAAGGAAATTTTATGACTATTTTTTCTTTATTTTAAATGTTTTAAAAATGAATCTTTTTAATTATTTTATACAGAATTGTTTGACATTATTTACATAAGTAAACAAAATGTTTTATTTTAATGGATATGGTGTCAACGCTATTTCCCTCCACCATAACCATTATTTTATATTTGGAATCCAAAACAAGATTTCATGCATTATATAAATAAAAAATATATTTATCTTTGTTCTATGTTTTTTAATTTTGAAAAAGGAAAGTGTATTTTGATATGTAAAGTGAATAAAAATTTGTTTAAAAGAGATTTCCAAGGGTTTTATGATGAAATGTTGAATGCCAAAAATGTTTTAATCATGATATGGTATTTGAGAATTATTTTAGAAAATCAAAATTCTAAAAGGACATTTTATTTGGTATCATATGCGACACACAAGACCATTATTAAACAAGAATTGAAATGTATTTCCTTAAATTCAATCTCTTAGATATCATGAAACACACAAAACCATGATTCTAAAGGAATAATAAAATATAATACATGCCTAATGAATATGTTAAATTGGTGAGTATGGATAGTAATAAAAAAATTATTTTAATTTTATGGTTTCAATTTGTGTAAAATTAATTTAATGGATATCTAGTGATTGTAAATATAAAAAGAATCAACTAAATTAGAAAATATGTTTTCTAAAAATCAATTTTTTCCTATAGAAAATGGTTTCATCTCATTTTGATCAATAATGTTAAAATTAATCTTTAATACTTTTAGAAGAATTAATTTAAAAAATAAAAATAATATTTTAAATGATTGTATAAATGTTAATTTAGTTATAAATACCCTTACCCTAGTAGCTGAGAGAAAATGCCCTAATTTATTACATTGGTACTTAAGAACAAGCATTAACATTCGTAAGGATCGATTTATTTAATAGATTTGGAAAATGAGATACAAAGATAATTGTTTATTTACATATTTAAATGAAATAAAATATAGTAACTCCAATGGAAACACTAAAAATATCCTAGAGTATCACTACATGTAATTTATAATAAACATCATTGCATCATATGAAAAAATAAATCCTAAGCACGGTCTGAGATCAGATGCTTAGTAAGGATAATAAATACAATAGATGTTATCAAAAACTAACATAAACAATATGTAAAGGTGAAAAAACTAAAATACACGTCATTAAAAAAAAATTGTGAGTATAATATTGTAGGAATAAAAGATGATAAAAATAATTCCATAATAACATGATAATAAAACTTAACCATGGATATTATACTAGTCAAATAATCAAATGGACTACCCATTACTAGTATAATAATGAGGGAATGAATAATTATAGTCATTATAAACATACCATCAAGGATTCTTCCATGACACAATATGTATGTTTTTAAAAACTCTCTCTAGTTTGTCTCATGAGACCTACTGATGCATTAAAGGGATATAAAATTCCCCTCCTATCACATACTAAGTCCAATACATTCCTTGTATGAAAAATGGTAAATCATAAACAACATAAAAATTCCTTTTAGAAAATTAGCAAATTAAATTAGAATAATATATCCATTAACCATGAATACTATCAAAATAGCACATCCATAGTCAACCTGATGATAAATCCTTCAACAAAATATAGAATATGGTTTCATAAAAGATAAACCACTATTAATGTAAAACACTCAACAAATAATGTTGAATTAGATGAAGAAAAATTTAAATGAGACCATTGAATTATTCTTATGGAAAATAATCTTCAAACATTTCAATGTGTCTTTTCACACCCCAACCTTATTCATTTACTATTTTAATTACTGTAATTATTATACTGCGTTTCTGAAGATTTTTCACTATTGTGTGGTCATCTCACGTAGTTAGGTTTGACTATTGGATGCATGCACAGATTCTGGACTGAGTAGAGGTTACGATGTGTTACTCGTGTGTAGTTTATAAAACACACGACAGACACGCCTTTTGACCCTCTAAATGAGCAGTTCTAGGTGGCATGGTTCGAGTGCAAATTACTGAACTGTGTGTTTTACTATAGGTGACCCTCGTGGCTACCCGGTATTCAGAACAAATAAGGAAATTAAATAAATGGTAATGAAAATAAAATAAATTGAGATAAACTAAACACAATAGAATTATGTAAAATGGTTAGTAATAATAATAGAAATAATATTTTGATTTTTAATAATATTAATATTAATATTATTATGTTTATGTTTATTATTATAATTGTTACTATTAAGATTACTTTTATAATTAATTTATTATTATTATTATTACTAATATAGTGTTATTATTATTATTATTGAAATTAATATTATTCTTATTATTATAGTTTTTGTAATAATAACAATTATTATTATAAAAAAGGTTGTGACGAAACCCTAGGGTGTGTCGCCCCCACCCCTTCTTCCCCAGCTACTATGCATAGTGCACTCGCACACTCCCATGTTGTCGCACCTCCTCCAACACAGACCCCTCCCATATAGCACCCGCATCGTAGCCAGACACCCTACCCTCTCTGGCCCTCGTCTCAGAGGGCCAGTAGTGGCACATCCTCCGTGCTCTGACGTCACTGGCCTCTGTCTGACTTGCTATAGCGGAAACAGTCCCCCAAACACAATTTCAACCGTGACCCCTACCTTTCACTGCATTCCCGTGTCTCGACTTCCGCCGAATCAGCGCCTCCGTTCTTTTTCTCTAGAAATAATTCAATCACATGACCCCTCGTCCTTTCCCCTAGTGCCTTTCCTCTATCCGGCCGAACGCACCCTACGTGGTTTACGTTTCAGTCGACCTCCCTAGTGAGAGGCCCTCCGGTAGTGACGACTCCTCTCCTCTATGTATTTTTCTTCCAATTTTTGGGTTTTCCTCTATATTAACCTAACACATAATTCCTTGGACTGTGTTTATCTCATTTTTCTCACCATCTTGGGTGTGTGTTTGGTCCTCAAGGCATTATTCTTCCATCCAATGAAGCATTGTTGCATCAGTAGTTGGTTTGAGGTAGGTGAATCTGTGTTTTCCTTTTTGATTAATTCCATTATATTCATGAGAGTTTTTAATAATATATTTTACCTGAGTAACACCTTTTCATTGCACTTAGTTATTCTTCTATAATGTTTTAATGTTAGATGGTTATGATAAAAATAGTTTAGAAGTATTTTACCTGGTTATGCTTATATATGCTCCTGGAAAATGTGTTAATTAGATTCCAAACATTGTTTTGATAAAATTTTAAATAGTTCACACCCCTTTTTTATACTCTTCAATAATTTTTACAGTGTTTTCTAGTTTTTATAAATTTTTATCAATTTTTTTATAATTTTTTGGCCCTATTTATAAAATTTTTTATAATTTTTTTTATAAAATTACTAATATAATATTTTTTTGTTTATAATATTTAATATAAATTGGTTGGTCTGTTTATAAAATTATTGATAAAGTGGTTGGATTTTTTATAAATTCTTTTTAATCTAGTAGGTTTGTTTATATAATTGATTGGTTTTTTTGTATAATTTTTGAAAAATTGTTTGGTCTGTATTTATAAAGATGTCATAAAATTAGAGTTTTGATGAAATTTTTTAAAATTATTTTGTGTGAGTTTGGAAAGGGTAAAGGCCCGCTTTGAAAATGTGTGGTATTTGGAAATGTTCTTAGAAAATGTATTTGGGAGGCATAAAGGTAAAAGGACCATTTGGCTCTTCCAACTCATGGTTGAAGTGTTTTTAAATTTAATAAAGGTTTTTGTTTGGTAAATGTGTGCTCCCGGTTGAAATCTTAGTAATGATGTGTAAACTGGTTTGAATCTTATATAATATAACATCCTAGTTGGCACCTTTGATGATTTGATGTGAAGAAATGTTACAAGTATTTATATATGTATGAATTTATGGAGACCAACTACAGGGGGATATCCCTTTATGGGATATCATATTGAGTGTTGTGTTTTGGGTAGGCAAGTGTGGTGCAGATATGTGAGGTGAGTAACGTGTGTGAGGGCCACCCACATACACAGTATTGTTACACCATGGGTTCTTGGGAGTCTATTGGAGGATCAAGTGATGGTTGCTGACCAACCCCGATTAAATGGGTTGGTACCCCTAGATTTGTTGTTTGGGTAGGTGGGTTGTTCCACAGGTGAGGTTGTTTATTGTAACCAGTTTGTTATTTACATAGGGGATTCAACATACGCCAGATGGTGATTCTAAACCTAATATGTCCAGGGTCTGCTATGGATGCTTAGGATCACCCCTGGAATTTGTATGTATCGACTTGTTCACTTCTATTGATTGTCGTTTTTTCCATGCACTGTTTATTTATATACATCTCATCCTAGTTATTGACTGCATCCTTTTTGACATGGGTTTTGGTTTTTAAATGTTAATATAGTTTTGAATATAAAATGGTGGTGTGGGTCAGATTTTATGAAAAAAAACGGAAATATCATGTTTGTTAAATGAAAATTTAAAACCCAATTTTTAAAACCATATTTTGAAATATTGTCAACTGAATTTTTCTATGGAGGGAAATACTTGGATTCTGTGGTTAATTTTTTGCATCCCTACAGAGATATTTAACACTCGCACCTATCCTATCTTTTCAGTGGTAGGTTCATCTATTGGTTATGTTTCTCGTTCAAACTGTTCATTATTGAAGCATATTTTATTTAGTGGTTGGAGGTGACCAAGAGGTCACCTCGAGTTTGTGAAAGCATGGTTTGGATTTCAGATTTTTAGTTTTTCTTTTGTTAGTTATACCATGTAACTGAATCTGTTTATTTTTTTCATTTAAGATTCAGTTTTCATTTTTTTGTACTATGATTGTTCAATATATTAATCATGTCTTGGTTTTATATTTATTATTAAATGTTTCCTTTATTTATACATTGATTCCCAGTACTAATTTCCAGCCAGTGGGGATCGAGAATACCCTTCGTTTAATGTCGCAGGACGGCTCTGGTGATCTGTTTTTGGTCTACATGGGTTGGTTCATAAAATAATGGTATTAGAGTAGTCCCTTGATATTTATGGTGTCTATTAGTTGTAAAATAGGATTTTTGGGGCTCAAGATATATGTTGTGGGTTGGTTCCTAATCACAACCACTTGTGATGAGACATGAGTTACTAGAGGTAGTGTGGGTTATGAGTCATTATATTATCTTGTTTTTTAGATTTAGGGAAGACAACAGAGGCAAGCCAGTCTAAAACCATGATCTCACAAGGAGTAGTAACCCATGTGGAGTCTGAGTACACTGTTCAAGTACCTTGTAGTTGATGAAACATTCTTGGGTCATGGTTCACTAGCATGTCGTCAGGTTATATGTGACTACCAGTTCCTCGTTCTAGAGGTTCAGTGTATGTTTTGATTCATTTTGTTATTGGTTAGTATGAGTATGATTTTAAAATGAATGTGGTTTTGAAATTAAATAAGATATATTTCAAATGGGTTTGAAATAATTAAAGTGGTTTTTAAAATTTAAATGAAAAAGGGAGGCTTTTGAATGCGATGTCGGTGGCTGTACATTGCCCACATAATTTAAAATTATTTTTTTTGAAATATCAAAATTGACGTATAAAAAATTTAAATTTATTTTTTAAATAAAAATTTCTAAATTATCTTTGGCTAAATTTCTGTTATTTTTCTATAAATATAAAATTTTTATTTATAGTGAAAAATACTGATTTTTATTAAAAGAATCGATTTTGGTTAAATTATTTAAAAAGTTGAATTATATAATGAACTTGAATAAAAGTAAATTTAGTTAAAATATAATATTATTTAACTATTATATTTAATTTTAATCAATTTAATATTGAAATATTATATTAAAACATTCTATACTTATGGGAACATATTCTTTGTAAAACTTCTTTTTCGTTCCGTATGCAACTTAATTTTAAATTGAATTATGCTACCTCTATGAATTAAATTTGTAAAAATGGATTTAATGTTATGAATCTCTATAATATATATTATCTAATATTTTTAATTTAATTTTAAATAATAATCAATATTGAATATAGTAAAAAATTGATTATCAAGGTTAATATAAAAATGGATTTATTAGGTGTAAACTAATACGATAATTAATAACAGTAACCATAAAATTTTCCATCACACATTTGATGGAAATATTAATACCTTATTACCACTAAGGATAAATAATCAATCATGTCAAAGACTTTTTTCATTATGAAAATTTGGGTATCAATTAATCTTTTCAAAACTATTGTTGGTGTCCTCTCCCCGACATATAAAATGCCACCCCATCTCCTACCATATTATCAATTTAAAATCCCATGGGTTTGGAAACCCTTAAAAAGAATCTAAATCATCCCTTTATTATGTTTCATTTTCCCCAGGATACCATGATGTGTGTATGGATATGCTATGGAGAATAATGGAGTTCCCAAATAAAACACCTTATTTATATTATGATTAAAATGTAATGTAAATTTCAATTGTGTATTGAGATTACCAAGACTATTAAACTATTTAGTCCTTGTGGGTTTAGTTACATGTATATTGTATTAATGTAACAAACTAATCACTAGCTCTAGGAGACTGTGTTTTGGTGCATTTCAGTTGGTATCAATGAAATTTTAGTAGAATCCTTGGGAACTAGATTTTGGAAAAAATATATATTAAGTAAGATAACACTATGATAAACCTTAAGGATAAGCATTTAATAACAACCGGACATTTGATTATGGTTTATAATATATGGTTATTTTTAGTAATATATACATTTCGGGATAATACATGCGGATGTGGTTCTAGAACAGTGGTACCTGGGGGTAATAATTCTAAACAGTGTGCTTCGTGATTGACTTGAGAAGTACATTTTAAACAAAAATTGGCCTCACTATATAGCTTTTTTGAAAGACTTAAGCGATATTCATAGAACAATTACCATTTTATTTAAAAACCATTGGGACTAATTTGAAAATAGTTTTTATTATTTATATACATTTTGCAATAATACTGGTTTTGGGTTAGGAGATTAACCAATCATAAATTTTTAAATTTATGTTGAACCATCCATTAGTATTGGGGGTGATACAATAAGTTTAAAAATGTTATGATCTAATTTGTGTATTATTATTTTTTAATTTCATCCAAGTGGATTGGAACCATATGAATATGCATACCCTATGTACGTATTTTCTTGATGGGAAAGATAATGAACCTAGAGTTTGAGAGGTATCTTGAAATTATAAAATTATAACCATATTAGGGTAGATGACTTAGGTTATGATCAATATCCTTTCCCATATAGGGTATCCTACAAATCCACCATGTAGTGTAACATTGTTAAACCACATAATGTGTTAAGAACCATAAAAATTCAATGGGACTAAAATCCATTAATAGATTATAAATTAATAATTTCTTGGGAGAAGATATTTATTTTTTTGGGAAGAAATGAAGATGATAAAATTTTCTGGGTAATTTATTATCTCTTAGAAGATTCATATCTATAGTGGAAATTGATTCAAAATAGTAAATATACATAAGAAATAGCAAACATGGAATAGTTGTATTTTAATGGATACTTCAAAGGAAGGTGTTTTTATTGCAAGAAATGAGTGGATATGGGGAAAAAATTAATGATACTATGATAAAAAAATATTAAAATTTCGATACATATAAAGAGAAATTTACAATGTTATCATGTTATTCTATAGAATTTTTATGTAACCCAAAGAGTAATATTGGTTGTTTCATTGACTATTTAAAACCAATCCGTTAAAGGTAATTAGTCTCTCAAACTTTCCTTTCATATGATGACATGGTATCATGTGATATAAAGATAGAAAATGAATTTTCCATGACTTGTGGCATCAAAGGAATATTTGATATGTAGAGGATTGTAAAGGATGAAAAATATTAATAGAAGAATGGAAAGAAGGATTTTACTACATGTGATAATTGTGGAAAGAAACACCATGGTATATTCTTGATCGAAAGGGGATTTTTCTATGACTGTGGAGAGAAAAGTCACCATGATCTAGATTTCAATAGCTGGATAGATGTTACTAATGTTTAATACTTGAAAATTAATGAGATGAGTAACTATGAAAATGAATGTCCCAAGAGACAAAA